>JACGCM010001967.1:0-180088 GCA_014058105.1 Kingdonia uniflora | reverse complement strand
TCTTGACATCGTCAAGTTTTCGTAATGTCGAGTCCGCTTCCTAGGTTCGGTAGACAAATGTCGTTCCATGGGGGACCCATGTCGTTTTATTTTTGCTCAAGCATTGTTCCCAGAAGAAGTGAGAACATGCTCTCTATTTACGAAGGACGATGTTCAAACAGTAAATACAGGTAACAGATGTTATTGGCATGGAAGTTCAAAACGTGGTTTATCATAATGAGGTTTTTTAGCATTCGTGGTTTAGGAGCTTATCCGGCCAGCCTTCAATTCTTTGTTTACTTAGTGAGGTAGCTTATCAAAGTGATAAATGTCAAACTTTACCATATCGCTGGGAAAATGGGCTCTCCCAGATCAAGCATAGAAGAGCCTGTGTTGGAATCTGCTAGTGGGTGAATGATTTGTTCGAGCGATAGTCGCATTGTGGTGCCATAGATACCGTTTTTTTCTCTTGTGAACACCAATCTGCCACAGAACTACTTCAATGTCCATAAAACTTCCGTCAGCTCTTAGTGAGGACTGGCTGTCCATATAGAAACATGAACAAGTCATCTGCATACAGTCAAATGTGTGAGCGAAGAACAGCCTGAGCTGATTTTACAAGTACCCAATTTGGCATCTCTAAGTATTTGGTTAATCCTTTAGGAAGAGTACTTATTACTGCAATGATGAAAAGCAAGTTGAGGGGGGATCCCTACCGAAGGCCTCTAGTAATTTGAAAAAAACCTTTGAATACTCCTTGTGAGCACAACGAACAACCAGGGCCTGTTTCAACACAGTAAGAAATGAGATTTGCGCATGAGTTCCCTAACCCAAATGTATAGAGGGACACATCTGAGAAATTGTCAGTCCATTCGTCATACGCCGCCCATGTCACACCTTGTTCGTAACCACCGTACCTTTATGATGTAAATCCCCCACCATTATTGGGCGAGAGTGATAGTGTCGATGATGTGCCTGCCGCTTATATAGACGCATCCTTGAGTGCCCAGATCAATTGTTAGCAGTGCACTTATCTTGTAGTCGATGATTTGAGAGAAATTTTATAGACACTAACATAAGCTGATCGCCGGTAGTCGTCCCCGGGTGTAGGCGGTCACGACTTGGGCTTAGTGTCAGAAGGTGCCAGGGTAGATCTGGAAAATGGGCCTCCATTGAAAATTCTTGGCGCTGCCGTGTAAGTCGTACCTTAATGATGTCCAACATGTGGTAAGAAACTGGCTGAAAAACCATCGCTACCAGGAGCACTGTCCACGGGTATACTGAAAGCACTAGTTTTGAACTCCTCCATAGTTGGTGGTGTTGTAATACAGCGCTCTCTTCTTTGTGCATAATAGTTGGGATGGCAGTTTCAGTAATCCGGATTCGGTTGGTTGGAGGTGCGTTAGGTACATCCTTGCATAAGAGATAGCTGGCTTCCTGACAGTCCACTTCTTGCGTGTGGGGTACCGTCTGGCAATTGTGAAATTTGAGAGACCAAGATTTTGCGGTTATTTGAAGGTGACTGTGTGAAAGAATTGGGTATTTCGCATACCCTGCTTGAATCCACTTACCCGCGTGCTGTTCCCTTAATGATCTCCTCTTTGTGACATCTCGATTTCTCTTTGCACTAACCTTTTCGTCCAACCACCTTGCTAAGATTCCGTACAACATTTCGTCCCACCACCTGTATAGAAATCCAGCTCCGTAGTTTTTTTTAAGCAATTTGATGTCTTCATAACATTCAAAACTGTCTATTCCCTTGTCGCAAGGCGCGCTTGAAATTTTCAGTTTGTAAGCAAAGGAGGAGAGGCAGTTTCACAACACCCCATGCCATGTAGCTTCAATGACGTTCAGAACGTGGTGAGTCATCTACATTTTCAGAAAATCTGGCATTGTCGGGCCTTGATAAGCGTTGCCGTGAGTGTTATGTAGAGTGGACAGTGTTGAACAAAACCGCTGTGAGGTGGTTGATTTCTTGTGGTACGGGAAACCCAGTCATGAACAACATGACGAGTGCCTATCCATCTTTCCCACTGTCCGAGAACTGCCCTGATGATTATTGTACCCAAGTGTACCTGAAACCTCAAGAAACCAGTAGCCATTAAACCATACAGCTGTATCATATCGTTAAATGGTGTAACCATCTGTGGCGTGTTTCTCCCGACCCCACCTAGTCTCTCGTTCATATGATGTGTTAAAACGCCCAACACACACCAAGGCATTGTAAATGTTCTAGGAGGAGCAAATGCCTCCACAAAGGTGCGCGCTCAGTCACTGTGTGATTAGCATAAACATAGTCACATATGGCACTCCAGTTCGTTGTTTAGCCGCCACTTGCAGTGATAAGTGTAGTATATAGATATAAGACCGTCACTCACTAATCGTGTTTCCAGAGGTATCCAAATTTACCATTTTGATCTTGATTAGACGAAAGGATTGCACTTATAGCTACAATACATAACAATGTGAATTATCTCTAAAAAGGGTTTAACAATACCACAATGAAATTTTGTGTTGCTGTATGATCTTTTGAGGTGAGTTATATGTCTTGGGTGGTTGCCAAGCCCCTGCAATCACAGCGGCACGGTCCGTTCTACCATAGTTAATTTGGACGTTGTCAAGACACTCTTGCTCCTGTGATCACGATGAGAGGCATTCGTTGTGGCCTATGATCGCACTTTCTTGACGGATTCCATCCTTGCAGGTTCCCGTTCCATATCCGAGGTAAAGTCCACGTTCAAACTCGGAACCATACGCTGCTGTAAGTTAGCCGTCAGATACAAGGTTTTCCATCAACATTCTTGAGTTTGGTTCCTGCTAATCAGCTGCTGTAAGTTCTAACTCGGTATCATGTGTTGTACGAGTTTATCGACAAATGCAAGGATTTCCACATCGAATTCTTGTGTTGGTTGCTGCTGTATCAGCTGTGTTAATCACCCTCCTGTGTTCATAGTGTGTTATTTGTCATGTTCCAGGAGGTGTACTTTCTCTATCCCAAGTATAATGTCGTTCGGCGCTCGCTGTTGCCATTGTATGTTGTTGAGATGACTTGTTCCCAACCGTTTTTTCTTGTTCGATAACGCCTCGATGATGTGCCGTGGCACCCAACTCAGTACGTCGTGTTTTGCTTGTTGTTTCGGTCATTCCGTTGGTTTGTTTGTCTTGATGTTTCCATCTTTATCCGGCATTGTCTCTTCCCATGGTTGGTTTGTTCTTTCTTAGTTCGTCTCTCTTGTCTGGTAGAATAATCGGCTTGAGCTTGGTGCATTTCTTTGTTGTGGCCTTGCAGCTGGAATTATATAGTACATTGGAAGCCTTTCGTAGATCACTGATTATTCCATGATAGAGGATTTTGTAACAGCAATTCCACTTCGTTGGTAGGTCTTTCGTAAGATTTACCTCGACTCAAACCCTCGCAGTACTGTCTGCTTAGGCTTAATGTGTAGTGTCCATGATAAGGTATTTGCAATCAGACCACCATCTCCTGGCTATCCCATTGTTTTCAAGATACAGCTTGATCTGGGAATTGAACCCATACTATCCCAAAAGGGGAGTCCCTTTTGGGATCGAAATCGATCGTCCAGCGAGCCAACTTGAAAGAAACCCTTGCTTTGTCTTGACACTCTAGAGAGAGCTTTTGTGACATCTTTTTTAGATGTCATACCGCACCATAATTTTCTTGAAATTGAGCACTGCCCACTTAGGAATTCGAGGGACCCCATTGGAATCGATGTTCTTTGCAATGTCATCCAATTGAGGTTTTCGGCCGAAAAACTATAATGATTGTTTGGATTAATGCATATGCTGCTTTGGTTAGATCTGATGGGAGAATGATATCACAGGCATACCCATCTTTCGAGAGATCCATGTCGGGCTTAAACTCTTCAAGCGTCGCTAGCCGCTTCGAGGCAATACGCAGCGAAGAGGGTTTTGTGGTAGTAGCCGAGACGATTTCGACTTGAGTATGATAACAACGAAGGTGAGGCAAAAATAGCCAGCAGAAGAGAGGCTGCACGGGGTAGGGGATTTGATGGAGGAAGGATAGCAGCACCACCAAGGAGGAGCACGAGGCATCGTAAAAGGACTGTAAAAAGAGGGACGAGGAGCAAAGGATAGAACAAAAGTCCCAAGGAGGAATAGCCCAAGGGAAAAGAAATAGAAGATGAAAGCAAATCAAGTGAGAAACCCTAGGAGGGGCTAGGGTTAGGGTTGCAAGAGGAGAGATCACTCTCATCAGTATGTTCCCAGAGTTTCTTTTAGTAATTGATGTGAGCTTTCAGAGTTAGGGGGTATACATAAGTGTTCACCTTTAGCCCTTCCTGCCTTGTTGTTGCTTTCTCATTACAAAGAGGGCTTCCTGCTAAACTGGAGGAACTTCCCTGCTATCATTTGGATGTTCCCCATGAGTCATAACATTGCTCAGAATCAGGAGATGAGTGTGGCATTTTGTCGGAAATCTCCTCCCTTGTCCGCAGTTTCTTAAGGAGACCTTTGCCTTTGTCTTCTCTTGATTTTTTTTTCCTCATTCGTTTTTCTGATCTTTGTAAAGGCTTCCGATGTTGCTGGATTCATGTTGATATTTTAGGATCCTTCAATCTTTGGGTGAGATTCCTTAAACCTTCATTCCGCAAATGTGTGCCTAATATATTTGTAATGGCTGCAGAATTTTGGAGTCTCGCTCCCAGCTCTATTCTTGACCAGAAATTGCCCCTTTCTACTTCCACAAAATTTTACTTGGAATGGGCTCCGCAAGGTCAATGTCAACGAGTACTTTTGAAGTATCCGAAATCTATCGTAACAGAGGAATGATCAATTTGAATTGGGGTACCCAAAGTACGCCGAGGGCCATCATGTATCGACTTCCGAATTCAACTCCTAAACGGGAATTTGACCCATATCAGGGCATGAGTTTTTTTTGCTTCTCTGGATAGAAGAGGACTCCAAGGCGACAATCGTAATAACTAATTTCCGATAACCCAAGGCCCTCCTGACCAAATATTATTTCGATCTTCATCGTTATCCAGAATGATAGAATGTACCTTTGCCCACTGGAATTATCTGCAACTCCTTTGGGTTTCACAAACCAATCAATTTAACCTTGCTTCTGAATTGGGATTTTATGGAGATCCAATCTGCATACCAAGTTGAATCTATCCGGTTTAAACCCATTTTTATGAGCTTCGATTGGCATTTTGATAGATGGAAAATCCCTTCTTCTACTGGGATGGGGAGTTGTTCAATGAACAGCACGACCCTCTTTTCCTTGCAATCTCGCGTATGCTGGAGCTCCATTTTTTTCTACTTGAAGCCCTAGGATAGGAACTTTCAGCTCCCAAAGATCCAGGAGATTTAGCAAGATTTGAGTAGGAAGCCAGCAATTAATCATGATTTTGCAACAATCGTTGATTTAGGGTTTATCTTCGTCTCTCTCTCATCTTTACGCGCACTCTCTAATTATTGGATAGATTACTTCGCGCTCTTTACTTTCGAACAACCTCTTCTAAGATCTAGTTCTTCCCTATCTAAATCTAGATACTTATCTCCTGATATGCATCTGTCTCTTAACTTGCCATTTTTGGGACATCTTTCACATTTCGCCACACAAGCTTCTTTACTTATTTGCTCGAATATAATTCATCTACGACACCGATCATTTATTCACATCTACTACTTAACTTATACACATGCAAAATAGTTATTATCCAAATATTTAAAAGCAACACAATATCCTTTGCACACAACAAATTAAAATTGGTTCGTTCCACTGACCATTTGTTGCATACTTCCACTAACAAATTATTTTTAAGCAAGATTTAACATTTAGACAGAGATTTTTCTTCATTTCAGGCTCTTTGGCACCTGCACATCGATACTTTCTAGGACGATGACCTTCGACTCCATTGTGCCTTCATTTTGACAACATCAGTTACTCCACAAACATCAAGCATCTGGGGTACATCATCGTCTGAACTGTCATACCTGAAGACCACCAGCTTTTACAAGTCCTTGTAATATTTTTTCCTTTCTTTGCCTTCTAGAATTGTCCAAAAAATTGCATCCTCACTTCCTTGCACCTTTCCACTTTTCTATTCATTCGAGCTTTTCTTCACGAGCAGTTTGTCGCTCCAGATCCATTGTACTGAGCATCAACAACTTGCTTTGCTTCTAGCTTATACCTATTCAGAGTCGCATTCAGTATTAGCATTTTCTGGTCACAACTCCTTCTCTATATTTTTGTAGAGCAATCACCTAGTTTGCCACCTCACCCTACCTTAAACCGACCATTCTTCACTATCAACTTCTTAATCAGCATGAAAGTCTATAATGGGCATTCGATTGACCTACAAACTTTTCATTCGAGCACAAGATTAAAATTTCCTACCGACCAATTCCACTGTCCCACTAAAAAGATCCAAGCTACGATCCCCACCATACATCCTCCTCTTTTCTTCAACTCATCCGTCCCAGATGTTATAAGACTCAATAGTCTTTTGCACCTCGTGTCAACTCTCCACAAATTTCTTCTTCGTTGTCCCACTAGAGTCTTCTTGGGAAGCATACAATCGAACCCTGTGAGGTAACCCACATACCAAGGTATCAGGTTTGGCAGTCACTTCAAATTTACCTTCATTTTCTTCTATTTTTGACAAAAGACTCCCTAGCATAGCATCGATCTCTATATCTGTATTATATACTTCCAAGGATGGATTTACCAGTAGATAAGCTTACATCAGCGGTTCTTTGTTCTTCGTTAACATTTCCCCTCAATAATAACTGACTTTCGAACCTTTAGTTTCCCAACCATTTTAGCACTACTTCTTGAAAAGCTATTCGATGACTTGATCAATCGCTAAATATCAATCCTGCCAAAAATCTTCCTTACCTTATACAATTTTTCATCTTCTTTGTTTTCTTCCGCTTCTTCAAATGACTACAAAACAGGGAGAAAACACACAAAATTAATAAACATAAATACTAACACGAGGTTATATCAAACTTAATCATTTAAGTTACATAACCACAAACTATATGACGCTTTTCTTTTAATGGCTCCCCAGGGTTTTCTGTCAAATTCGTAATTCCACCAACCAGTAGACGCTCATCAGTGTATACGACTTCCAGTTAACACCAGGTCCATAAAACATCGGCCTCTTCATAAACTTGCCAAAGTGGTTGTACCTTTTAATTTCGGGTTCCTCCTTAATGTGTAGTAAACACACAAATCACCGACAATATTCCTCCTCCCCCTGGCCTTAAGTCACAATTTATTACCCTACTTGCCCTAAAAAGGTGATACACATCGGATTAAACTGAGGGGGTTACTTCAAAGAAGTTCATTAATTTTTCTAGTCGGCTCTAGGGGAAGCTTCAACCTTTCTTTATTTGTTCTTGATGCACCAGAATTTGATTTAAGGGTATTTCATGGTTGATTATTTAATATTGATACTCCTCTAATCTGCATCCTCAGGAATGCCGTATTTCTTCTTAAATTTATAATCCTTTAGTCTCTAGACCTCTCCTCAAACAGCTCCTCACCATCCTCCACATTCTCTCCCATCCCCCACTTTTCATTAATAGTTTAGGGATCGTGATCCATATCAGTCACCGTAGCTTCCTCTCATATCACATAGGTGCTACCTAACACTGCTTTACACCCCTGTATCTGTATGCTCGAGCCTGCTTATATACTCCCAATTGTTGACACACAAGGTTCTCATATCAATCATCAAGGGCTCGGCATCTTCAAGATTCTCATATATGTCTTTACCATCATTTAAGTTGGTTCAGCCATATGAGAACTGTTAATCACATTCATAGTTTTACTAGTTATTATCTCACATATGTGATACATATATATGTTCTAAGTTTATTTCATAATCATATCGTATGGAGATTCCTCTCAAATATATCATTCACTTACTATCTGCTACTATCATTTTATATATTCAGTTCTCGATGCACTATATTATTCCATCGATTACAACACATTACTCAATACTCGATGATTTCTATTTACACACAAATCTTTGCTAAGTATTTGTTGATCTATTTAATTTTAGTCAAATTTTAATATTCCTGTAGCTTCAAAGACGTTTCAACTTTTCCTGCCAAAACACAATCTTTCAAAATTATAACTCCCCTTCTCCGGTATACAAACCTGCAATCCTAACAACAACACAATCTCCGCATTTTCCCCACTAACCACCATTTCCTCCTAAGCGTCATAATCACAGCGCCTAGCTAATCTCTTTTCTTCTCCTCCTATCCACCATTTATCTCCTTTTTAGAACCAGAATTTCCCAACATAAATTCTAATCACGACAATTTAGAATTTAACACCACCCATAATTTATTTTCCTATCTACCACTCATTTGTTTCCAATTCACTTCCACAATTCACTTACTTATATATTCATCAAGTTATTAATCAATCAAACTAGAAAGCAATTCCAAAAGAACACTAGCCTTGTTTATACGCCACTTCTGTATCCCTCGATTTTTCTCGCGCTTGGCTCTTGCCAATCAATACACTTCTCCTCCTTCGCCATAATCGTATCTAACCATGTCAACGACGAGCACAGCAATTCACACCACCATTTTTTTATTTTTTATTTTAAATATTAGCAGTCGCCTACCTCTGACCTATTTATAGAGCCCACGAGACTGTTTGTCGTACCACTTCGCGATCGTTCAATTCCTCGATTGAAATGCCTCATGCACTTTTTTTTTCACTTCTTCGACTCTTAACCTTCTCACCATTATTATAAACTATACATTTGTACTTTAACCTTCAAATTCTCAAAAATTTCTGTAGATACATTCATATCCCGAGTGCACAACCTATCTTATCAAACAGATGATTTACATCTTTTTTTATGTTGTATACCATCACCTAGCGAACACATCTTTCTATAATCATTTTGCATGTTAGTTTCTCTGTTTCTTAATGTCCCCACGAATTCCTATATTTTAGGGCTCGTATTCGACAACATCTAAATATCACTATATTCGACACTAATTCGTTTAAACACAATTTCTTCATCCCCAATTTAACAATACAAATTCCATTCAAAAAAATTACAAAGTTACATGTGCTTCTCCATCAACAGCTACTTACAACATTCATCCTCCTACATTTTATATACTATCATAAACCCCTCGCTGCAGCTTCATCTTCCCTCCTCCCCACAACATTGCTCGAGTCCACATTCTACCGCAATGTTCAGGAGGATGCCAAAACTGTAATCTAACACGAAACTCAAAGTCCTCCTCAGCCTCCTTCGCTTCTACCTCACTCATACCTTCGTAATATGGCTCCTCCGGATCATCCAAATGCCAATCAAGGTTCCGCATTCCAAAATACTATGTGTGCAGCACCCATACATTGCCTGAATACGTCTGAACACACCATCACGGGCCTGATTCTCATCTTCACCATCTTTGTCTGCGAGATCACAACCACCACACGGAGCTATTTATAATCATTCTAGTCAAAATATCCTCACCTGCATTTATTTCACCTGAGAACTCTATATATTTCAAAGTCCCCTCAATTGACCTCCAAATCTGCCCCTGGCCCTACATAGTCAAGCATCACCGACTTTATAAACATAAATGAAGAATCGATACAGATATCTTTGACTCGACTCATACTCAGAATAATTCATAAACAAACTACAATCAATAAAACTTTACAAAATATTTATTTCTTTAAACAAATTATTTCTTACATTCGATATCTATCTCATTCGCTTATATTGCATCTCTTACATTCAACATTTATCTCATTCGATTACAATTTATCCTTCGATTACATTATATCCGGTTACATTCTACTTTTTATTAACTTACATGACTTATTTACTGTGTTTTCTTTTTACTAGAATCGGACTAAAGCCTCTTTTCTAGTGAAAGAAACTTAATGACTCTCTAGTCACTAAACTTCTAAGAGCTGCTTCCAAAGATAGATGAGGAAATATATATACAAGCCTCCTCTAATTTGGCATGATCCCTGGATGCCAATTCAAACCTCAGCCCTTCATCAATAATACGAACTGTTCTCCTTTCTCCCCCCTCTAACGGCCTTCATTGCCTTCTCCATAATGTGCTGACATAACCAGTTCCAATATACACAACCATCCTCTGTTACATACCTCCCCCACCTTCCTTACCATGATATCAATCATAGCACTTTCTTCAAAGCCTCCAGTAAACACATACCTTCCCTCCAATGTCTTACCATCTTCACTTTTCCTCACCATTGGTTGCTACACTTGGGGTGACATCCTTCCATAGCCACCACCTTATACTCCTCAACCAACTGCCTATTTATTCCCACTTCCAACCTGGCAGATTCATTATACCGCATTCAATGTGCCTCATAAATAAAATTGCCAGATACATTTTGCTTGGACCTTGGAACTCACAAAGAGGACTCATCTTCAATTCGACAACCTCTTCAGCTTCTCAAAAAAAAAATTTCAACACAAACACAAGTGATTATGTTGACAATGGGGCTATTGTAGTAACATATTCCCCTGATTTGACAAGAATAAGTCGGCAGAGCGTAGTCGAAGACAACCATACATAACCGAAGACCTATATTCGAGAAGACAATACATTACAGTCGAAGAAAACTTAATATTCTAGAAGATTATGTATGTCCTCGACCTACCAGAAGTAGCCATTGTGCTTGATTATGAAAGAGCTGTTAGAGATTCGCAAAGTTCGCCCACTCCCCCCAGAATAGGAGAATGTTTCTATTTTGTAAAACTGCTTGTTTACACTATAAATACTGGCCCAGAATAGGTTATTAGAGACAGAAAAATCCTCTTATGTTACCAATTATAACTTCATCACCCCACTTTTATATAAAATCTCAGTAATAACTAGTAATATACTGGATTTTACATTAAAAACTTCCTCGAGGTCGTGGTTTTTCTCAGCTTCAACTGAGTTTTCCATGTAAAATCTTGTTCATCTTGTTTAATTGAAGTCTTCAGAAATAATTATTGGCAAAGATTTTCCTCCCAGAAAACTCGCCGCTACACCTACATCATAGACTTAGTTTTGTGAAACTCCTATAAATTTTTTTGCAAATTCTCATTGGAATAGGTTCCTTGGTCTCAAGGATAATATACATATTAGACTTTGTTTAGTGAAAATCCCGTAAAGAGTTTTGTTTTTCCTTGCTTGACTAGGTACCTTGGTCGGAAGGATGACCTACATTTTAGAATTTATTTCATGAATCTTCCCCCAAAGAGTTTTGCAAGTCCTCCTTAGACTCAGTACCTTGGACATAAGGATGACCTACTTCTTAGACTTAGTTTGTGAAACTCCCATAAAATATTTTGCTAGTCCTCGTTGGACTAGGTAACTTGGTCGTAAAAATTACCTACATATTAGATTTTTTTTAGCGAAATTCCCCAAAGAGTTTAGCCAGTCCTTGTTGTACTAGTTACCTTGGTCGTAAGGATGACCTACATCTCAGACATAGTTTTGTGAAACTCCCACAAAAAGTTTTGCTAGTCCTCGTCGAACAAGGAACCTTGGTCGTAAGGATGACCTATCTTAAACTTAGTTTTGAGAAATTACCATAAAAATTTGTGCTAGTCCTCGTTGGACTAGGTAATTGGTCATAAGGCTAACTAATATTCGACTTTATTTAGTGAAACTCCCCCAATATGTTTTTCTAGCCCTTATTAGACTAGGTACCATAGTCGTAAGGACGACCTACATTTTATACTTTGTATCGTTAAACTCTCCTAAAAAGTTATACTAGTCCTCGTTACTTGGTACCTTGGTCGTAAGGATGACTATTATCTTAGACTTACTTTCTTGAAACTAACTCAAAAAGTTTTGCAAGTCCTCATTGGACTAGGTAAAATGGTCGTAAGGACGACCTATCTCATAGACTTGGTTTTGTAAAGCTCCCACATAAATTTTTTCTAGTCCTTGTTGGACTAGGTAACTTGGTCCTTGTTGGACTAGGTAACTTGATCGTTAGAATAAGTACCTTGGTCGTAAAGGTGACATATATCTTAGACTTTATTTTGAAAATATCCCGCAAAAAGTTTACTTGTCCTCGTTGCACTAGGTTCCATGGTCGTATGGACAGACTATATTTTAGAATTAATTTTATGAAATTCCCACAAAAAGTTTTGCTAGTCAAGTTGGACTAGGTTCTTTGGTCGTAAGAACGATCTACATATTTGACTTGTTTTGTGAAACTCCCACAAAGATTTTTGCTAGTCCACGTTGAACTATAGGCCTTGGTCAAAGGACGACCTACATCTAGAATTAATTTTGTGTAACTCCCACCTAAAGTTTGCTAGTCCTCGTTGGCCTTAATTCCTTAGTCGTAAGGATGGCCTACATATTTGACTTTGATTTGTGAAACACCCACAAAGAGTTTTGCGAGTCCACGTTGGACTAGGTACCTTGGTCATAAGGACGACCTACATCTTAGACTTTACTTTGTGTAACTCCGACAAATATTTTTGCTAGTCCTCATTGGAATGGGTACCTTGGTCATAAGGACCACCTACATCTTAGACTTAGCTTTGAGAAACTCCAACAAAATGATTTGCTTGACCTCGCTGGAATAGGTACCATGATTGTAAGGAAGCCCTTCATCTTTGACTTAGATTTGTAAATCTCCAACGATAAATTTTGCTACTCCTCGCTGGATTAGGTTCCATGGTCGTATGGATGACCTACATATTATTTTTTTTGTGAAATTCTCACAAATTTTTTGCTATTCCTCATTAGACTGGGTTCCATGGTCGTAAGGATAACCTACATATTAGACTTTCTAAAGTTAAACTCCCCCAAAGAGTTATGCTATTTCTCATTGGACTAGCTACCTTGGTCATATGACCGACCAACATGATAGACATAGTTTATGGAAACTCCCACAAGAAGTTTTGATAGTCCTCGTTGGACTAGGTATATTGGTCGAAATGACAACCTACATATTAGACTTTGCTTAGTGATACACCCCCAAATAATTTTGCTAAACCTTATTGGACTAGGTACCTTGGTCATAAGGATGACCTATATCTTATAATTTATTTTTTCAATCACCCCCAAAGAGTTTTCCTAGTCCTCATTGGACTAGGTTCCTTGGTCGTAAGGACGACCTACATATTAGACTTTATTTAGTGAAACTCCCCCAAAGAGTTTTACAAGCCATCGTTTGACTAGGTACCTTGGTCGTAAGGATTACCTACATCATAGAGTTAGTTATGTAAAACTCCTAGAATTTTTTTTGCTAATCCTTGTTGGAATAGGTTCCTTGGTCGTAAGGATGAAATACATATTAGACTTTGTTTAGTGAAACTCCCCTAAAGAGTGTTGCTATTCCTCGTTTGACTAGGTACCTTTGTCGTAAGGATGACCTACATTTTAAAATTTGTTTTTTGAAACTTCCCCAATGAGTTTTGCTAGTCCTCCTTAGACTCAGTACTGTAGGGGCCTAACTTCGTGAGGAAGGGAAGTCAGCTTTTACACCACGGGGTCAATCCTTTTTCAAAGGAAATCAAGTATATAATCTATAAGGTGAATAATCTACTAACAATATACTTGCGTGGAGGCCTGGAATATGACTCTCCAAGACCTTTGATGAGGATTTTTAGGAGTGTTTGTATTGCTGTCGAGTAATCGATGGTTCGAGTACTGGCTTTTACAAGGTTATCGAATGTAAACTGTAAAGACTCAGATGAGAGATTTTTTAACCTCTCCTTGGTTCCCCATCTCTCTTATTATCGAGCGGGTATCCCGGAGTTTGTATTTACGCCAGAAATGTCGGATCTGTCACGGTAGCAGTTGTCGGGTCTGTCATTGTGCTCTGACACTGTAGCAGTTGTTGGGTCTATCACTGTAGCTCTAAGGACCAACAATGCTACCGTCTTGCCTTGTGCTGGCTGGCTGTCTTGTCATACTTCGACCACGTATGGATATGGTCAAAGTATTTATGATGCGATGTAAAGTTTGTCTTTGAGGCTTTATTCAGATTAAAGCTTCATCTTTGGATAATCTTTTGGAAGCTTATTCATGGGTAAAGTAGGCTTCGAGATGTTTGAGTAGTCGTCGAGGTAGCCTTCTAGTGTTTGACTAGGGTTGAAGGCTGCGAGTAGGCTACTACATTCACCCCCTTTTAGCAAGGGTCTCGAAAATAGGTGTAGAGGCATTTGTGAGAAAAACTATTTGTAGTCAAAAGTTGAACATTGACTATTGGTTTTTGAGGGAGGTAATAAAGGAGGGTTATAAAGGATATTGGTGGTTATGGAGTAATAATGAGGTTAGTTGGGGCTATAGGTCTGGGTATAAAGGTGGTAACACGGTATACTCTACATTTTACTGTATTTCTTTCCTCCTTCTATATTTCTTAAAAAATGTTATGGACAACACGCCTAACATTTGCTACCAGCAGATAATGGAATTTTCCTAAGACCATCGTTTAGGGTGGAAGACTGCAGAGCTGAAGATGAAATTTTTTGGTGACCACGAACTTGACTGGGACATGCCTGACCTGGTGAAGTTAGAGCCTGGGGAGCCCATCAACGGGGAGTCCTATTCTTAATTTTCGAGGCAGATAAAGTTTCATTTTACTACTGCTAAAGAAGGTTACCTCTACTTGATGGATTTGGCCGCATATCTTGTTCAGCCAGAAGAGCAGTTGGAGAAACAAGTCCCGGTAAGTGGAACTGGCCCATCTAAAAATAGGATGGCATCCTTTTAAAGTGGTGGCAAGGTGGTGGTAAGGAAAAGATGGGGGGAGGACAGAGAAAGAAGGGTGAGGTTGGGCTGAGCCTTCAGGTAGTGAAAGGGGTGAGGGGGAGCAAAGTGATTATGATGAGGATTCGACTGAGTCGGATGAGGCTACCGGTTCTGTTCCGGATAGAGAGAAGCAGAGGCCAGATTTATTTGTAGCTAAACATAGGCTATCAAAGGTAGGGGTTATATTATATTCTGCGGTGTCAGAGTATAACTTTAAATTGAAGCCTAAAGAAGGTATCATAGCGTATAGAGGCCAATTTGGCTGGGCATGCATTGCCCCTTCGAAGGATGGTGAAGGAGATGTTAAACTTCTGGGTAGTTGCCCCAGTTCAGATGAATGAGAATTTTTATGAGATGATGATGGTATTCGAGGGCATCAATAACAAATTAAGGAGTTGGGGGAGGAATTTAAATAAGTGATATGATCTGGTATCATTCTATTCGAGGAAGGCAAATCACAATGTGTGTACATACCACATCCAGTGCCATATAGGCAAGCCCTGGTTGTTTGATCTGTGCTTGACGGGTTGAGGTAGAATAGAGATAGTTGTAGTACGGGGTGATTTTGAGAATACCGAAGGGGAGGATTCTTATAGATTATATCATAAATTCTATAATCCGAGTAAGTTTCCTGTCGGAGAGTTTTTGGATGTGTTGTTCAAATAAACTATGATCGCATTTTTGTTTGTTCTGTAGGTCTTAAAAACCAGACTTGGGCTAATCCGAGGGATTATATTGATGCCCTAATCGATTTAGACGAGGAGTGGGTGAATTATATTTTCAAGAGTCTTGGTATCAAGAGGAAGAAGAAGACAAATTCCTAGCTTCAAAACGTACCCATTGCGTCGATGCCATCAAATAAGAGGGGAGGCAAAGGTGTTTTAAAGGTAGTTGAAGGCATGGAGGAGGATAATTTAGCGAGGAAGGTAAAATATGTTCTGAAGGCGCAACGGGCATCGAAGCAGGTAGCGACAGTACCCGAAGTACTAGTGTCGCATTAAGATAGAGGCTGAAGCACGCATCGACCCAGGCAAAGATTGAGATGGGCAAGGTTATTCTTGAGTCTCCCAGGGTACAACAGGCGAAGGGTACCCAACGTAAAAGGTGCAGGGCACTGGGGAAGACGATACGGAGGATGCGAGCGAAGATGACGGTGGCTGAGCGAGAGGATCATATTCTTGTTGTTGCTGCTTTAATGGCAGAACTTTGTGCTGATGACCCAGACGAGGTGTCAAACCAGATAAGGAAGAGTATGTACCAAGTAAGTATCTATTTGTTTGTGAGATTCTAACATTTTTTCGAGTGCTTGATTCTTTGGAAGGTACTGACTGTTCGAATATTCTAGCAGACGGATGCTTGGGTACTGTGCTTTTAGAAGGCGGTGAATGTGTAAAAGAGGAAGTTATAAAAAACGGCTGACAGTTTGGAGATTGCTCGAGGGACTGAAGTATCGATGGTATCTAAGAATAAAACTTTAAAGCAAGATCAGGAGGCTATCAATGATTTATTAGAGAAAAAATTTGAGGGTCAACGTTTTAATCATGAGTAGGTGCTGAGGTTGAAGCTTGCTGAGAAGGAGAAGGAAAAGAAAGCACATAAGGAGCGTTACCAGGGGCAGTTTGATGATGAATGTACAGTTACTGTTAGACTGAAAGAGTTCATTGAGGATATGGGGTTTGATCCTGATACTATACAATGCCTCCCTATTACTTAAGATCCTGTAGCTAAAGATTCTTTACAGATGGAAAAGATGGAGGTAGATGTTGCTGATAGAGGTATTAGAGGTGGTATGGAGGCTTTTGTTATCGCCAGTACTGCTACTAGGAGTGCAACTGATGTGGTCGTCAATGGTACAGGGTCAAAATCTTCTATTAGAGGTGTTGAGGATGTTGGCGTTGAAGAGCCTATTTTGGGAGAAGATACAGCCACGCCGATATGAGGTATTTTGTACTGGAGTGTCATGCCTATTTTTATAATTTTTCTGTTGGGTTATAATATTTGAACAATGTTGAGCTCTCAGTGTACTTGATCTTTGAACTTGTGCTTGTTTTGAATTGCTGTGCTGGAACTGACTTGTAGTCTATTCTGAAACTGAATTGTACTAATCTTAAATTGTACTGAATTGTTGTGATAGATACTTGATGTATGCTCTGAATAGGATTTGACTTGAGTTGTGCAGAAAATGCTTCTCGGATAATGTACTGAAGCATCTTGTGTATAGTAGAATTGTAGATATCCCGGAATAATTATGTCTACATATGCTGTAACTATTGAATGATTGTAGAGTGATCGAACCTTAGAGGGCTTCGAGATAGTTGTGATACTTGGTTAGAATCAAGAGATTTACTGAACTTCGAAGGCCTAAGCCACAGCGTAGTACAAAGTGGTCACCCCCAACGCATCCTTGAGGGTCTGGTCATTCGACCATTCGTGCCCCTCGAGCTTGCTCGAATGTTGGGAGTTGAAAAATTTATGAGGTCGCCCCCAAGTATAAGTCAGGCCGAGGGTGACATGATACTTAGAGGAAACCAGGAAATTTGTTGGACTTTGAAGGCTTAAGCCACAACGATGTAAGGCGTGTTCACCGCCAACGCATTCTTGAGGGTCCGATCTTTCGACCATTCGTGCCCCTCGAGTTTGCTCGAATGTTGAAAGCTTAAAAGATTCAAGCTCACCCCCAAGTATCAGTCGGGTCGAAGGGTTGACATGATACACAGGCTTAACCATGAAATTTACTGGACTTCGAAGACTTGTAACACAGTAAAGTAAGACGTGTTCATCGCCAACGAATTCCCGAGGGTCCGGTCTTGCAACCATTCATACCCCTTGAGTTTGCTTGAATGTTGGAAGGTTAAAATTTTTTAAGGTCGCCCTCAAGTATCAGTCGGGTTGAAGGGTTGACATGATACTCAGGCTTAACCAAGAAATTCACTGGACTTTGTAGACCTAGGCTACAGTTAAGCAAGATGTGTTCACCACCAACTCATTCTCGAAGGTCCGGTCTTTCGACCATTTGTGCCCCTCGAGTTTGCTCGAATGTTAAAAGTTTGAAATTTTCAAGGTCGCCCCCAAGTATCAGTCAGGTCGAAGGGTTGACATGATGCCTAAGTTAAACCAGGAAATTCATTGGAAAGCAGGAGACGAAGTGGGGATGGAAAAAACTGTTTATTGAATATTCTGTATTTTTATTAGGTGTACAATGTGGAGGTCGTGGCCTATTGCATGAGACCAGCTATATTGTATTCCATTGATTAGGTAGAGGTTCTTCATCTTCTGTCATCTAGGTAATATGAACCCTTGTCGGTTTTATCATAAAAGACATAAGGTCCTTCCTAGGATTCAGCAAGCTTACCAACATTTTGAGGCTTCGATGATTGAGTGACACATCGTAGTTCTAGATCTTCAATATTAAAACTTCATGGTCAAACTTTCTTATTGTATGACTTCTGAAGTGATGTATGGTTACGGCTGAGGTTGGCGATGGCTCGGACTCTAGTTTTGTCGATCCATAACATGTTGCATCCGAGTTTGAACTCATTGTCTTTATCGGGGAGGTTAGGATTTCTCGTGGGTACTTCGAATTGAGTAGGAAGTACTGCTTCAGTACCATAGGTTTAAAGGAAAGTGGTGCAGCCTATAGATTTTCTTGGTGTTGTTTGATAAGCCAAGAGGACATGCTGAAACTCCTGAATCTACCGGCCATTCTTTACATCGACACATTTCTTGAGATTGTCGACTTTGGTTTTATTGATTGCTTCAACTTGACCATTTCCTTGGGGGTAGTAAGGTGTGGAGGGTGAGAGGATGATGTTGTGTTTTTTGAGGAAGTTTTTAACTTTATTCCCGACGAACTGTGGACCATTGTCACATTGAATCATATGAGGGCATCTGAAGTATAATGATATTTTCCCATAGGAATTTGATGACTTCTTCTTCTCTTGCTCGACCCAAAGGCACGGCTTTGACCCATTTAGTAAAATATTTTGTTGCAACGAGAATGTTTTCTCGGCTACCCGAGGCTTTAAGGAAGGGACCGATGACATCAATAGCCCATCTTTTGAATGGCCAAGAGACTTGACTGAAATGGAGGTCTTGTGAAGGGCTGTGGACGTCATGGGCATGGCATTTGTATTTTTCACAACATTTGGCGTACCCTTCGGCTTGTTTCTTCATGTTTGGCCAAAATAAACCGTGGGATGCGGTGCGAAGGGTCATAGATCGACCAAAAATATGAGTATCGCAGGTACCTTCATGGAGTTTGGCTAGAATCTTAGAGGCCTCAGTTTGAAAGATACATCGAACGAGGATGCCATTTGGATATTTGCGATGTAACTTGTGTTTGTGGATGGTGTATCTGCGACAATTCTCTAAAATTGACCATTTTTCTTTAGGATCATTTGGGAGGGTAGCATTATTGAAGTAATTGTAGAATGGGGTTGGCCAGTCGTCTGGATCGAGACTCTCGCTCCCAGTATTGATGGCATTGATTTCCATCTGGTCGATACTTGGGCATTCGATTACTTCGATATGGAAAATCTGGGATTCTGATTGGCCTAATATAGCTACTATGTAGGCGAGGGCATCTGCATTTCAGTTTTCTCCTCGAGGGTAATGAGCGATAGTATATTTTTTAGGAAAAGAGTCCATCCGTTGTCAAACGAAAATAACATATTCAGCCATGCGACCGTTAGCTTGATTTTCACCAGTGTAATGTCGCTGAATAAGTTGGGAATCTATGAAAATTGTAAGTTTGGGGATACCGAGGTTGAGTGAGAGGTCGAGGCTAAGGATCAAAGCTTCATATTCGCTTCGTTGTTAGAGCATTCGAAGTTTAATTTGATTGCTTTCTCTATTCGATCATTCGTAGGTGTGACAAACACTATGCCAACCCCTGAACTGTTAGCTCCAGCGGATCTATCTGTAAATAAACGCCATCCTAAGGTAGGGTTTCATGGATCTGTTGCTTTGGGTGTGTCTTTTGTCAGGTCGTCTTCATGTTCTTCACAATCGACATCTTTGACTAGAAAGTTAGCTAGAAAATCTACTACTGCTTAGCCTTTTTGGGATATCTGCTTCTCGAATGTGATGTCTTGCTCGCTAAGATAAACAGACCACTATTGTACTCGTCTGGATTTCTCTTTTTTGTTGAGTACTTCTCGAAGGGGATAGCTTGTTATAACATGGATAGGGTAGGCTTGTAAATATGGTTTAAGTTTGCAGGCTAAATAAACGTGGGTAAGGAGCAAACGCTCAAGTTTTGTGCATTAAGTTTCTGTTGGTGTTAGAGTTTTGCTGATAAAATATATAGGTTTTTTGATGTTTGATTCGAGTCGAATGAGAACTGAACTGATGGAGGTATCAGTAACAACGAGATATAAAGAGAGTATCTCGCCCTCGATAGGGGTACAAATAATGGGTGGTCGACCAAGGTATGTTTTGAGTTCGGGGAAGGCCTATTCACATTCGGGTGCCCACGTAATCTCTGGGTTGTTTTTATTTTTTGTTTTTTGAACGCTTTGGTCGCGTAGTAGAGAAAAGAGCCAAGCACAATGGTCTGAGGATTTAGAAATGAAACGGTTGAGGGCAGTTATCTTGCCAGCCATATTTTGTATATCTTTATTGGTTCGAGGAAAAGGCATGCTGATGAGGGCTCAAATATGGGTTGGGTCAATCTCGATACCTCTCGATTTACATTTATATAAGATAGCCAAAAAATACCAGGCAAAACACCAAATTGGCATTTGTCTGGATTGTTTTTCATGTTATATGTTCGAAGTATCGAAAAGACTTCGGTTAGGTCTTGGATATGGGTCTATTTTTTGAGGCTCATGCACAACATGTCGCCGATGTAAACTTCGACTGACTTGCCAAGCAAGGGTTTTAACATGGTTGTGATAAGGCGTTGATAGGTGGTACCCACAATTTTAAGGCCCAAGGGCATGACATTAAACCAGTTAAGGCCTTATTCAGTAATTAAGAAAGTTTTAAGTTGATCTTCGGGGATGAGGAGTACTTGATTGTAACCCGAGGCCGCGTCTATCAATGATAGGCGCTCAGGCCCAGCAGTAGCATCGAGGAGTACTGAGATGATAGGGAGGGGAAAGCTGTCCTTTGGTGTGTGCTTGATGAGGTCTGTGAAGTCGACGCAGATTCTAATCATACAGTTCTTTTTGGGAACTGCAACAATGTTTGATATCCAGTCAGGATACTTAACCTCTCTGATGAAACTCACAGCTATGATAATGCCACTTTGAGGTTTTTAGCTTCTCAAAGTCGCGGGGCCAAAGTACGTTTCTTCTTTTTTACTACTGTGGAATGGGGGATGAGATCTAGGTTGGTGGCATGCCAAACTAGGGTCGACACCGGCATCTCCTGGAATGTCCATGCAAAGACGTTTTTGTTTGCTCGAAGGAAGTTGGTGAGTTCGTGGCGTCTGCCTCATCTAGAAAAGTTTCTAATGATTGTACCTTGACCAGGACCGTCGAGTCTAATATAGACAGTAGGTTCGATGGGTGAGGTGGCATATGTCAAAGGTGTAGGATATATAGAGACAGTGATGGCTATGAGAGTCTAACGAGTCTTCGGGTCTGATCGATCTCTGGATTCTCGCATGCACGGGCGAGGTGTTAAGAGCTTTTCAAGTTCCATGTACCCAAGGGGGTGGTAAAACGAAGGGTCTGATGATACGTCAAAGGTATAGCATGCATGGCATGAAGCCAGTCATGTCACCCAAGGATACCAAGGTATTCAGACTTTCTATCGATGACAAGAAAGCTGGTTTGAAGCACGACTAGGTCGGTGGTAATTGGGAGGCTGATTCGACCAACAACAACTTCGGTAGCCTTATTAAAACCTTTTAGTTCGTCATTGGCGGTAGTGATGAGGTCGGTTTCCTTCATGGTTTGGACAGTTTGGAGGAAAAAGATATCAGTTGCACTTCCTATATCTATGAGCATTGTGTAGAGGATGAGGTGTTCAATCTTAATCATGATGACTAAAGGATCGGAATGGGGTAAACAAACATGTAATGTGTCGCAGTCGATAAAAGAGATTCCTTCGGGTCGAGGGCAAAGACTTGATTCTGGCAGGAGGACGGGCAATTTCACCTTGTAAGTGAGTTTGTAGCATTCTTCGACACGCTTGTGATTACTCCTGGAAAGGACACTGTTGATATTATTGACTTCAATGAAATTTATTCGGTAGATATGGACCTCGGCCGGGTGGACAACAAATGTGGGCTGAGGTTTGAGGTACGATCTATCAAGATAACTTGGAAGGTCAGCAATATACTGGTGCAGACGACCTGCTTTGAGAATGATTTCGTGGGAGCGCTGCAAGGCGAAACATTTGTTGGTATGGTAGCAGTTACACTTGTGGTTGGCGTAGTAGGGTTCACCCGGCTTGACCTCGATGGGGAAAGGGATACACCATATGGGGTCTACCTATATCTGTAGTTGAAGGGTACTGATGGGGGCAGTGAGTACGGGTAGAACTGGCTTTAGCTGCTTCTTGCCAGCTTCGGCATTGTTATCATTGTGAGGGAGTTTGTGACTCTCAGTCTCCTATGAGATGGGAGCAATCAAAGGTGAGGGAGTAGAAAGTAGGCCTTGTCAAGGTTTATTGATGGTAGTGGTCGAAGGTTGCCCTTGATTACGCGCCTCGTGGAGGCGCTTAAGGTCTATATAGCCATTAACTTTTGAGAGCATCTCCTCGAGGGTTTCAGGTCTATGGAGGACCAGGTACACTTTGACATTGTTTTGGTTTGGCAGAGCATTTGAGTGCGCGAGTATAGCATTTGCGCAGCCAAGGTTTTTGACTTTTTGCGACTCGTTAAGAAATCTCTTGGTGAAGGCTTCAAGGGTTTCGCTGCTGGATTTTATTAAGTTGAAGAGGGCATCGACTCTGACCTCTCTATCTTTATTAATGGCGAACTGTACAATGTAAAGGTGGGATAGTTACTCAAAGTTTCGAATAGAACCACTAGGATGGTTATGGTACCATCGTAAAGGCCTATCTGTGAGACTTGTGGGAAAAGGCAACATAGTAGGTAGTTGGCTGTGGAATAGAGGCTGAGAGCATTTTAGAATTTGAGGATATAGGATTGAGGGTCAGTGCTACGGTATTTGCTGACATATGGAGCACGGAAATTTTGAGGAACCTAGATGGTGAAGAATTTAGGGCAAAGGGGGTTATTCAGTCGACTCCATGAGTTAGGAGTTGGGCTTGCGCTGACGCGAATAACAGGTTAGATTTTATAGTTAAAGTCCTGCTATGCATAATAGGTAGGATGAGGGGATGATCGAAGGGCTCGAGGGTGATGAGGCCGAGTGTGTGGTATATTTTCTGCGCTGCGCTCCCCGAGTTGTTCTCGGGCAGGGTGGCGTCTGGGGTATCTGGAGGAGCGAATGGTAGAATCAGATGAGTCTTCTGTGGGGTGGATGCCAAGGTAAAGGTAAATGGAGGCAATGGTGGGAACAGTAGGGGCAGCGCCTTCAGTGTCACGGTGAGCCGGAGGTGATGGGGTCCTAATCTGTCTTTGGTGGAGATGCAAGATGGGGAAGGTGCTTGGGATGCTCGAGTAGCTTCCAGAGGTTGTAGTCTCTACAACTCTCGGACGGTGTTGCATAATTTGTCAATTGCCCGATTTTGCCTGTCGGCATTATCCTGACGGCGGTGCCATTCTGCTTTGAATTCCTGCCAGTACTTTTCACATTCTTGGTGAAGCTGGTTGTGATATCGCTCCTCAGCTTGAATGAATTGTTGAGAAGAAAAGGCTAGTTGGGTAGCCACTCCATCGACGGAGTTGCCGGTGTGGGTAGAACTGGAATGAAGGGTGGGTGCCATTGAGGATAATCTATTGAAGTTGAGAACAAAGGAAGGGGAATCAGAAAGGGAGATTGGTAAGTTGGGAAGCACAGACGGTGCCAAATATAGGGGCCTAACTTTGAAAGGAGAGGAAGTTGGCTCTTATACCACAAGTTCAATCCTTTAACAAAGGAAATCAAGTATATAATCAATCGGGTGATTAATCTACTTACAATATACTTGCGTGGAGGCCTGGAATGTGACTCCACGACCTTAGATGAGAATTTTTAAGAGTGTTTGTATTGTTGCCGAATAATTGAAGGTTCGAGTACAAGTTTTTACAAGGTGATCGACGGTAAACAATAAAGGCTCAGATGAGAGATTTTGTAACCTCTCCGTGGTTCCCCATCTCTCCTATTTATAGAACATAGGAAGGGCTGAGTCGCCAAGGTTAGGTCGCATTACAAGGGTACCATCCAGATATCGAGCGGGTATCCCAGAGTTTGTATTTACGCCAGAAATGTCGGATCTGCCACGGTAGCAGTTGTCGGGTCTTTCATTTTGCTCTGACACTGTAGCAGTTGTTGGGTCTGTCACTGTTGCTTCAAGGATCAACAATGCTGCCGTCTTGTCTAGTGAGTTGGTTGTCTATCCTGTCATACTTCGACAATGTATGGATATGGTCAAAGTATTTCTAATGTGATGTGGAGTCGTCTTCAAGGCTTTAATTAGAATCGAAGCTTCGTCTTTGGATAATCTTTGGGAGGCTTGTTCATGGGTTAAGTGGGCTTCGAGATGCTCGAGTAGGTACCGAGGAAGCCTTCGAGTGTTTGACTAGGGTAGAAGGCTACGAGTAGGCTACAACAAGGGCCTTGGTCGTAAGGATGACCTACATCTTAGACTTAGTTTTATAAAACTCCCACAAAAATGTTTTGCTAGTCCTCGTTGGACTAGGTACCCTGGTCGTAAAAAATACCTACATATTGGACTTCTTTTAGTGAAACTCCTCAAAGAGTTTTGCTAGTCCTCGCTTTACTAGTTACCTTAGTCATAAGGATGACCTATATCATAGACGTAGTTTTGTAAATCTCCCACAAAAAGTTTTGCTAGACCTCGCTGGACAAGGAACCTTGGTCATAAGGGCGACCTACATATTTGACTTGTTTTGTGAAACAATCCCACAAAGAGTTTTGCATGCCCTTGTTGGACTTGGTACCTTGGTCGTAAGGATGAACTATCTTAGACTTAGTTTTGGAAAATTCCCATAAACCTTTTTGCCAGTCCTCGTTGGACTAGGTAACTTGGTCGTAAGGGTAACCTAGAATTTAGACTTTGTTTATTGAAACTCCTCCAAAGAGCTATGCTAGTCCTCGTTGAGCTAGGTACCTTGGTCGTAAGGATGACAGTTATCTTAAACTTAGTTTCTTGAAACTCACTCAAAAAGTTTGGCTAGTCCTCATTGGACTAGATAATTTTGTCGCAAGGACGACCTACTTCTTTGACTTGGTTTTGTAAAACTCCCACAAAATTTTTTGCTAGTCTCCGTTGGACTAGGTAACTTGGTCGTATGGACGACCTTTATTATTTAATTTAGATTTATGGAAGATCCACAAGAGGTTTTGCTAGTCCTCGCTGGACTAGGTAACTTGGTCGTAAGGATGCCCTATATCCTGGACTTAGTTTTGTGAAACTCCTACAAAAAGTTTTGCCAGCTCTCGCTGGACTAGGTACATTGGTCGTAAGGATGACCTACATCTTAGACTTTGTTTTGTGAAATTCCTACAAAATGCTTTACAAGTTGTCGTTAGACTCGACTCTTTGGTCATTAGGATGACCTATATATTTGATTTTGTTTTGTAAATCTCCCATAAAGATTTTTTCTAGTCCTCTTTGGATTAGGTACCTTGGCCATAAGGATGACATACATCTTAGGCCTAGTTTTGTGAAACTCCCACAGACAGTTTTGCTAGTCCTCGCTGGACTAGGTACCCTGGTCGCATGGACAACCTACATCTTAGACATAATTTATGGAAACTCCCATATAATGGTTTACAACTTCTCGCAGAACTAGGTACATTGGCCATAAGGACGACCTACATATTAGACTTTATTTAGTGAAACTCCCCGAAAGTGTTTTGGTAGACCTCGTTAGACTAGGTTTCTTGGTCGTAAGGACTACCTATATCTTTGACATGGTTTGTGAAGCTCCCCAAAAGAATTTTGTTAATCCTCGTTAGACTAGGTACCTTGGTTGTAAGGATGGCCAACATCTTAGACATTGTTTTGTGCAACTCCTACAAATATTTTTGCTAGTCCTTCTTAGATTTGGTACCCGGTTGTAAAAGTTTTTTTTGCAAAAAGTTTTGCTTTATATTGAACCTACAAACATACAGCAAAGGGGACTCTGCTTATCAAGGAATGCCCAATTGGAAAAAGGATAAATATACAAGAATGATCTACTATAAAGAGGGATATGAAGAGAGTCTCCGTCCATCTAGAAAGGTCATCTAGCTCGGAATCGAAAGTACTCAGTGAAGGGAACTTGAATTCTCCTGAGGAAAGCTGAGCATCCAAGATAGTCTTCTTCAAAAGGTTCGGCATTGTCGGATCCTTTCCTAGCCATAAGGTCGGTGGAGAAGTTGCATTCCCTCCAAGTATGGCTGAATCGGATTTTCCGAATGTTTTTCTTGAGTAGACTCCATTGTACCTTATACTTCTATAGAATGATATCAGCTTTGAATGCTCTAATTGTTGTTTCGGAATCGGAGAGCACCCATAAATTATGCCAACCTCTTACAGCTACTTCTGAATACCTATAAGTATCGCTAGTATTTTGGTAAAAAAGCTTGCTAAGAAGCCGATCGCCTTGCTTAGTATACCCAGAACAACTCCCTCATTGTCCCGAAATACCATACCAATACCCGCATCATTAACAGATTTTTACTTCATTTGGCATAGACAGATCACAGAAACTGCTTTGAACAAGTGTATAACTGTTGGCCTTACATTAAACTTTAAGAAACTTGATGGTCTGCAGCTCCTGGATGTTGTTATGCATCGTTCCTTTGGGCAGTTCAGATGTATGTTGAATTTTTTTGAGAATCTCATTCTTCATTGTAGGCAAGGATTGCATTTTATCGTCATAGTGCATGTTGTTCCTAGCTGTCCAGATTGTGTGGCAGATGGAGAAAATAGTTATGATCCAAAGGCCATTTATATAGCTGTTAGCTGATCGATCATTTCCAAATGGATTTCCATGTGTCTGCACAAGATATAAAGGCAAACAAAATGAATTAGTAGCCCATAGCAAAATATTAGCAGCTGAGGGGCAGTGCAAGAGCAAATGTGTTTCAGATTCCTCACGCAAACGGCAAAGAGTACAGCGGTAAGTGATATAGATTCCCTTTTTTTGAACAATGTCATCCAGAGGTAGTATATGATTTACCAATCTTTATGCAAAACCCCCCAGTTTTGGGTGAACGCTTCCCCTCCACATATACTTCCACCCACCATGCCGGATTTGTTTTTTTTCTTATAGTCTCATAGCATTTCTAGCAGTGAAGTTCCCATAGCTATCTGGTTTCTAGTTTCTTTCACATCACATCTCTTGGTTGCAAGGTATTTCTAAGACATTGATCCCTAGAGCCAACATAGAAGCCTAATATATGTAGATATATCCCATCCATCGGAGTTGATAAAGTCACTAGTCTAGTTGTGCATCTGTTTCACAGTGATTGTGGCATCTCAATGTATTTTCTCAGGGTATCTCCGTGGCCCTAGTGTCCTCCAAAATTGATGTTAGAGCCATTCCCTACTACTACCCATATATGGTCTAGTTATACTAGCAGCTAGACTAATACCTAGCCAAATAGTAATTTCTTATGATACTGATGATCACCTGCTTTGTTTTGTGAACTTACATGCATAATTGTGACCATTCCTCCTGCCTGTCACAGAAGGCCCAATGGAGTTTGCATAACATAGCATCATTAACTTCTTTCAAGCTTCGGATACCCAACCCACCTTCCTTCAGTGGTTTGCAGACTTTCTCCCCATTTTGATGTGATTCCTTTTCTTTTGGATGGATCCCTAGTCTAGATAAATTTCTTATGATGAGTCCCCTTATTTATTAGCGATCTTGGCCATTTATATATAGCCTATTGTATATGGGGTGACTACTTAAAATTTAAAGCACCCCTTACTAGGATTACTCTCCCTGGAAGGATAAGAGTTTTCCTGTCCAACTATTAGCCCATTTCCAAATCTTTTCCACTAAGGTCTTATAGTATTTGAGGTTACTCTTCCTTGACTTAGGTAAATTCCTAGGTAGGTTTAGGAAAAGTGCCTTCAGAAAAACTAAAAATGTTTAACGCAATTCCTCTTCGAGTGAGGGGTACACCACTGAGAAAATCCTGCTTTTGTCTAAGCTAATTTCTTATACGAACGCTTTTTTAGTATCTTGTAGGAGCTTCTCTTAGGTGTTTCAGGTATTTGGTTATGCTATTTACAAAGATTAGAATATCATCTGCGAATAAGAGGTGTGTTGGGGCTTGAATATGTTTAATAGTACTATGGGTAGATCTTTCGTTGTTCTAGCAGATGGTGAAGGTAAAACTCAGTATATCTTTAGCTATCGCAAATAGAGTGAGGATAAGGTGTCCCCTTGCTTCAGACCTCTGCTTATAGCAAATATCCTGAAGGGCTGCCATTCACTAAACCGAAATCATACTACTACTGACGATAGTCGATATCTACTGACAAAATATAGGGCAAAATCCAAAAGAGTCCAGAGCTGCTAACAGAAAGTCCCAACTCATAGTATCATAAGCTTGTGAGATGTCTAGCTTGAGTACAATGTTTTCCACCCTTCCTTTTCTCTGTCATTTCATTCACCAACTCGGAAGCCATACAAAGTTTTCTGGATACTTCTGCCCATGATAAATGCACTTTGGTCTCGAGAAACAATTCTATAAATTAAAGATCATCTTGTGGCTATAATCTTAGTATAATCTTGAAGATGAAATTACTAAGATATATGTGTCTGAACTGTTTTATAGTCACTGGATTATTTACTTTAGAAACAAAATGACCAGATTAGTATTGAATGTTTGGGGATCATACCATCAAGGAAGAAGGAGGTGATGCCAGGTAATGTCTGCTTCTAAAATATTCCAGTATGTCCTGAAAAATGATCTAGGGAACCATCCGGTCTAGGTAAACTAATTGTTTAGAAGCAGATATCTCACAAGGTGGTGATGCCAGTTAACTGATTGTTTTCGTTGGGTCTGACTTTGTGGATCATGTCGGCAAACAGTGATGGGTATGAAGGACTTAGTGGGCAGTGAATTTCTCAGTATAGTACTCAACTATTTGATGTCTAATATCCTCTTGGTCATTATGAATCGAACCCCCTGGAGTGGAAAATTAGTGATAAGAGCTTTCTCTATTCTCATCTTAGTGGAAGAGTGAAAGAATCTTGTATTTCTCATTCCTACCTGAAGCCACTTAATACAGGAATGTTGTCTCCACATATTTCCTCCATTTTCACAATTTTTGTAAGAAATATTTCTTTCCCAAACATTTGATGCTCAAGAACGTTATTTGTGTGGTCTTGTTCTAACTCCATTTGCATATGAAGAAGTTTTCATTCCAGGTTAGCCTTTATAATCTGGGAAGCAATAACTGTAAGTCTACATTCTTTAATTTCTACCTTAAGCCTTCGTAGCTTAAGCATCACGGTAAACAGCGGGTTAGCAGATAAAGGTTTATTCCAGCTATGCTCAACAACCTTATAAAAATCAGATAGCTGCTCCATGCCTGCATGTAGTAAAAAGGAATGTTGTGTTTTGGGGATGTGGGAGCATTCTCCAAACAGTAGAGAATGATCAAATTTAGTTCTTGGGAATACTTTGATTCTCCATCCAGGAAACGAGTCGAGCCATTGCTTATTTTGGAGGCATCTGTCGAGGACACTAAAGATTCTGCTATGTCTTTTTGGGAATTACACCACGTGAAGTTTCATACCTGAAGTACTACTCTCTGTCGAGGAAATTTGCTAAGTTTGAGATAGCATTCACCAAAGAGGTCTTCCACCTTTTCTTTCTGAAAGTCGGAGAATCATATTGTAATCCCCTATACAAATCCATAGTTTTGTTGTTGCTCATCCAGAATCTGGTCAGCCGTGACCAAAAATCCGGTCTGTTAATTTGTAGGCAGTCTGCATGTATAAAAGAGAGGCAGCAGTCTAGGTATTCGACTGCTATAAATTGTTTATCCACCTTAAGCACGTATGGTTCTTGAGAGTTCTTTGCCCAGAGTATCCATAAATTTCCCTTCTTATCCATGGATTCGTTGGATATATTTTTTGAGCTAAATCCGGGAATGTATACTCCATTGGTGAAAATCTTAGGTTCAGCAAAACCCATTATCTAGGGTTTAATTTCTCCAATTTTCTTCTTCAAATATGATAAAGTTTTGGAGTTTCCTAATCCTCGTGCATTCCATAAGAGGACTTTCATCTATTACTTTTAAGTTAGGATCGTGTGATTCGAGGATCTATGGTATAAACCTTACCTCCTTTAAAAACTTAGTTTGGCCCTAGGGTGGGTTGAATGTTATCCTTAAGTTCCATCGCATCTGCCCAGCTCTCTGAGTTGAGTATTATTTGAACTTCTTCTTGTGTATTAGAGCTAGCATCATCTTCCTCGTGGCCATCTTCATAAGATACCATTTGAAAAGTATGTGGCTGAACCTCTTCTGCAATTGCTCTCTTTTGTTGTATACCTGCTCTTGCCTGGGTTCATAGTCAGTGTTGCTTAAAGCTTGAATTTGATTGAGGCATGCGGTTAAGCTATTTTCCAAAGTGGCGGCCTCTTGCTTGCTATGCCCTGCCTTGGGTGCTGACCATTCTTCGGCTTCCCTGAATTTTGTCACCTGTCACTCCATGCTTATTTCAGGAAAATGAATAATTGGTGATGCTTCGCTAGTTTCAGCTAGAGTATCTTGAAAGTAATGGTGCTTGTTGGGCATGTGGGGTTGCTTTTCATTGATTCCTTTCTTCATATGGTGCACATCTTTGATCTTTACCACTTGGTTAGTGCTGTGGTTCACCGGCTTTTTACTAATTTTCTGCAACTGTTCATTCTGTCTGCAGGCCCTTTGTATTAATTTGCATTCCGCTATAATATGCCCAATGTTGTTGCAATGACCACAATATTTAGGAATCCTATGGAGAATCACTTCCTAATTGACGATCTCTCCCTCCACCTCCAGTAAAACTTGCTTTGGTATCGATTTTGATAGATCAATGTCCACAAGAACACACGCATAGTAACTATAAACTTTATTCATAGTGGATTGGTCTAATTGAATAGGTGTGCCCAACGCTCTACCCTAAGACATTACAATCTTCTTGCTCCATAATTTCATTGGCAAACCTGGAAACTTACACCAGATGAGAACATTTGTATTATTGTGCTTATCAATAGAGAAATTGGGGTTCCATGGCGTAATCTGCATGGGAAGGTTCTGAGCAATCCATGGTCCTTTGTTCCAAATGAGTAGTTTATCTTCTTCATTGTCAAGATGGATAATGAAGAATCCCTTTCCAATGGGGATCAATTTGGAGGGCCCCGTAGTCTTCCTGTGATCTCGAGCATATTGTTGTTCCTCTACAAACTTTTTGGATTTCCAGCCTACCAATGAGACTGTACTTGAATTCAGGTATTCCTTTGGCAATATCATCGAATTAAATGGACAGAATTGGGATATCACCTCTAATCCCTACTTGGATTAATGGCGTAGATTGTTGTGGTGGTTTCTCCTTCTCTCGGACTTTATCTGTAAAGCTGCTTGTATTATCAGTGATAATGCCATCAGGGATTTTACTCTAGTTTGTTGAATCACTCCCCATAACCTACTGGCATTGTTTTTCAGAGTTATATGAGGCCTCGATGGTGTTTACTGGCTTGATTTCTTCATCTCCGACAGCTTTTCCCAATAACCCCAATGGGCATACAATCCTAGATTAGAGATCGGGCTTCTTGGTAGTATCCTCGGTCTCTTTTGTGGCTCGATCATCTGCTGAAATTTTCCCAAAATCTAGAATTTCTCCATGCATAATTGCATCTATAGGGGTAGAATTGAACTTCACCAGAAAAACCTATGTATTTAACCCCACTGATTTAATACCATTGCTAAGGATCATTTGGAGTAGATTCATGGTAAGAGCATCCATGATTACAAACGAATGAATCACAAAAAATCAAACAAGGAGAAAAATTGAGTTGAGAACATGATGAGTATACAGAATATTTATGATAGCCACTCAAATATGTAAAAAGTATCTTAGTCGTAAGGACGACCAACATCTTAGACTTTATTTTGAGAATCTCTCGTAAAAAGTTTACTTGTCCTTGTTGAATGAACTATCATGGTCAAAAAGGCGACCTACATCTTAGACTTAGTTTTGTAAAACTCCCATAAAATTTTTTGCTAGTCCTCGTTCGGCTTAGTTCCTTAGTCGTAAAGACAAGGTACCTTGGTCATAAGGACAACCAACATATAACATATTAGAATTTATTTTATGAAGCACCTACAAAGAGTTTTACTAGTCCACGTTGGACAAGGTACCTTGGCCATAAGGACGACCTACATCATAGACTTTATTTTGTGTAACTCTCACAAATAATTTTGCAAGTCCTCATTAGAATAGGTACCTTGGTCATAAGGACGACCTACATCTTAGACTTAGTTTTGAGAAACTCATACAAAAAGTTTGCTTTACCTCCTTGGAATAGGTACCATGATTGTATGGACGACCTACATCTTAAACTTCGATTTGTGAATCTCCCATAATTAGTTTTGCTAGTGCTCATTGGACTAGGTTCCTTGGTCGTAAGGATTAGCTACATATTAGACTTTGTTTGTAAAATTCCTATAAAAAGTTTAGCTATTCCTCGTTGGACTAGGTTCCTTGGTCGTAAGGATAACTTACATATTAGACTTCATTTTGTGAAACTCCCCCAAAGAGTTATGCTAATTCTCGTGGGACAAGGTACCTTGGTCATATGACCGACCTATATGTTAAACTTAGTTTATGGAAACTCCTACAAGTTTTAATAGTCCACGTTGGACTAGGTATATTGGACGTAACAACAACCTACATATTTGACTTTGTTTAGTGATACTCCCCCAAAGAATTTTGCTAGACCTCATTGGACTAGGTACCTTAGTCGTAAGGATGACCTATATCTTATAATTTATTTTTTGAATCTCACCCAAAGAGTTTTGCTAGTCCTCGTTGGACTCGGTTCTTTGTCGCCTTGGTCATAGGGCCGACCTACATATTAGACTTTATTTATTGAAACTCCCCCAAAGAGTTTTGCAAACCCTCATTTGACTAGGTACCTTGATCGTAAGGATTACCTACATCATAGACTTAGTTTTGTAAAAATCCTATAATTTTTTTTGCTAATCCTCGTTGGAATAGGTTCTTTGCTCGTAAGGATGACATGAATATTAGACTTTGTAGAGTGAAACTTCCCCAAAGAGTTTTGTTATTCCTCGTTGGACTAAGTTTCTTGGTCGTAAGGATGACCTACATCGCAGACTTAGTTTTGTGAAACTCCTACAAAATGTTTTGCTAGTCCTCGTTGGACTAGGTACCTAGGTCATAAAAATTACCTTCATATTGGTCTTTTCCTAGTAAAACTCCCCAAAGAGTTTTGCTAGTCCTCGTTGTACTAGTTACCTTGGTCATAAGGATGACCTATATCTTAGACGTAGTTTTGCGAAACTCCCACAAAATTTTTTGCTAGTCCTCGCTGGACAAGGGACCTTGGTCATAAGGGCGACCTACATATTTGATTTTATTTTGTGAGACTCTCCCGTAAAGAGTTTTGTTGGCCCTGTTTGGACTAGGTACCTTGGTCGAAAGGGTAACATATCTTACAATTAGTTTTGCAAAATTCCCTTAAAAATTTGTGTTAGTCCTCGGTGGACTAGGTAACTTGGTCGTAAGGGTAACCTACATATTAGACTTTATTTAATGAAACTTTCCCAATGAGTTTTTCTAACCCTCTTTAGAGTAGGTACCATGGTCGTAAGAATGACCTACATTTTATACTTTGTATCGTGAAACTCCCCCAAAGAGTTATGCTAGTCCTCGTTGGACTAGGTACCTTGGCCATAAGGATGACCATTATCTTAGACTTAGTTTCATGAAACTCACTCAAAAAGTTTTGCAAGTCCTCATTGGACTAGGTAACTTGGTCGTAAGGACGACCTATCTTTTAGACTTTGTTTTGTAAAACTCTAACAAATTTCTTTTCTAGTCCTCGTTGGACTAGGTAACTTGGTCGTTTGGACGACCTATATTATTTAATTTTGTTTTGTTAAACACCCACAAGAGGTTTTGCTAGTCCTTGTTGGACTAGGTAACTTGGTCATAAGGATGTCCTAAATCTTAAACTTAGTTTAATGAAACTCCCACAAAAATATTGCCAGACCTCGCTGGACTAGGTACATTTGTCTTAAGGATGACCTACATCTTAGAGTTTCTTTTATGAAATTCCCACAAAAAGTTTTACTAGTTCTCGTTAGACTAGGTTCCTTGGTCATTGAGACGACCTACATATTAGATTTTGTTTTGAAAAACTTCCACAAAGAGTTTTGCTAGTCCTCGTTGGACTAGGTACCTTGGCCATAAGGATGACCTACATCTTAGACTTAGTTTTGTGAAACTACCATAAACAGTTTTGCTAGTCCTAGCAGGACTAGGTACCTAGGTCATATGGACAACCTATATCTTAGACTTAATTTATGGAAACCCCCATAGAAAGGTTTATAAGTCCTCGCAGGACTAGGTACATTGGTCAAAAAGATAACCTACATATTTGACTTTATTTAGTGAATCTCCCCAAAAATGCTTTGGTAGACCTTGTTGGACTAGGAATCTTGGTTATAAGGACTACCTATATCTTAGACTTTGTTTTGGGAAACTTCACCAAAGAATTTTGCTAGTCCTCGTCGGACTAGGTACCTTGGTCGTAAGGACGACCAACATCTTTGACATTATTTTAAGAAGCTCCCGCAAAAAGTTTGTTTGTCCTCATTGGACTAGGTACCATGGTCTTAAGGACGGCCTACATTTTAGACTTTATTTTGTAAAATTCTCACAAAAAGTTTTACTAGTCCTAGTTGGACTAGGTTCCATGGTCATAAGGATGACCAACATATTAGACTTTGTTTTGTGAAATACCCACAAAGTATTTTGCTAGTCCTTGTTGGACTATATATACCATGGTCAAAAGGATGACCTACATCTTAGACTTAGTTTTGTGAAACTCCCACAAAATGATTTGCAAATCCTCATTGGCCTTAGATCCTTAGTTGTAAGGATGACCTACATATTAGACTTTCTTTTTTGAAAGATCCATAAAGAGTTTTGCTAGTCCACGTTGGACTAGGTACCTAGGTCATAAGGACGAACTACATCATAGACTTTATTTTGTATAATTCCTACAAATTTTTTTGCTAGTCTTCGTTGGATTAGGTACCTTGGATATAAGGATGACCTACATCTTAGACTTCGTTTTGCAAAACTCCTACAAAAAGTATTGCTTGACCTCATTTTGTAAGGACGACCTGCATCTTAGACTTAGATTTGTAAATCTCCCATAATAAGTTTTGTTAGTCCTTGCTATATTTGGTTCTTTGGTCGTAAGGATGACGTACATATTAGACTTTATTTTGTGAAATTCCTTCAAAAAGCTTTGTTATTCCTCGTTGGACTAGGTTCCTTTGTCGTAAGGATAAACTACATATTTGACTTCGTTTTAAAAAACTCCCCCAAAGAGTTATGTTAATTCTAATTGGATTAGGTACCTTGGTCATAAGACCGACCTACAAGTTAGACTTAGTTTATAGAAAGTCCCTCAAGAAGTTTGATAGTCCTCGTTGGACTAGGTATATTGGTCGAAACGACAACCTACATATTAGACTTTGTTAGTGATACTCCCCCAAAGAATTTTGCTAGACCTCATTGGACTAGGTAATTTGGTCGTAAGGATAACCTATATCTTATAATTTGTTTTTTGAATCTCCCCCAAAGAATTTTGTTAATCCTCGCTCGACTAGGTTCCTTGGTCGTAAAGACGACCTACATATTAGACTTTGTTTTATGATACTCTCACAAAGAGTTTTGCTAGTCCTCGTTGGATTATGTACATTGGTTCAAAGGATGACCTACATATTAAAATTTATTTAGTGAAGCTCTCTCAAAGAGTTTTGCAAGCCCTCATTTGACTAGGTACCTTGGTCGTAAGAAGTACCTACATCATTGACTTAGTTTTGTGAAACTCGTACAAATTTTTTTGCTAATCCTCGTTGTAATAGGTTCCATGGTCGTAAGGAGGACCTACATATTAAACATTGTTTAGTAAAACTCCCCCAAAGAGTTTTGCTATTCCTCGTTGGACTAGGTACCTCGGTCGTAAGGAAGACCTACATTTAAAAAAAAAAATTATAAAATTTTCCCAAAGAGTTTTTGCTAGTCCTCGTTTGTCAAGGAACCTTGGTTGTAAGGATGACCTACATATTTAATTTTGTTTTGTGTAACTCCCACAAAATGTTTTGGTAGTCCTCGTTGGACTAGGTACCTTGGTCGCAAAAATTACCTACATATTTGACTTTTTTTATTGAAACTCCCTAAAGATTTTTGCTAGTTCTCATTGTACTAGTTACCTTGGCTGTAAGGATGACCTATATCTTAGACATAATTTTGTGAAACTCTCATAATTTTTTTTGCTAGTCCTCACAAGACAAGGAACCTTGGTCGTAAGGATAACCTACATATTTGACTTTGTTTTGTGTAACACTCCTGTAAAGAGTTTTGCTAGCCCTTGTTGGACTAGGTACCTTGGTCATAAGGATGACCTATCTAAGACTTAGTTTAGCAAAATTCCCATAAAAACTTTTGTTAGTCCTCGTTGAACTAGGTAACTTGGCCGTAAGGGTAACTTACATACTAGACTTTGATTAGTGAATCTCCCCCAATAAGTTCTTTTAGCCCCCATTAGACTAGGTACCATGGTCGTAAGAATGACCAACATCATAGACTTAGTTTTGTTAAACTCCAACAAAAAAATTTGTTATCCCCATTGGACTAGGTACTTTGGATGTGAGGATGACCTACATATTAAACTTTGTTTTATTAAACTCCCATAAATATTTTTACCAGTCCTCACTGGACTAGGTACAATGATCGCTAGGACTTCCTACATGTTTGAATTTATTTTGTAAAACTTTCCCAAAGAGTTTTGCTAGTCCTCGTTGGACTAGGCACCTTGGTCGAAAGGACGACCTTTATCTTAGACTTCGTTTCTTGAAACACTCTCAAAATTTTTTGGTAGTCCTTGTTAGACAAGGTAACTTGGTCAAAAGGTCAACCTATATCTTCAACTTCGTTTTGTAAAACTCCAACAAAAAATTTGATAGTCCACGACGGACTATGTAACTTTGCCATTTGGATGGCTTATATTATTGACTTTGGATTTTAGAAAATCCCACAAGAGGTTTTGCTAGTCTACGTTGGACTAGGTACCCTGGTCGTAAGGACAATAAACATCTTAGACTTAGTTTTGTGAAGTTCCCATAAAAGTTTAGCTAGTCGTTATATGATTAGGTACCTTGGTCGTAGGAATGACCAACATATTATAATTTTTTTTTGTGACTCCCCCAAAGAGTTTTGCTAATCCTCGATGGATTAAGTACCATGGTCATAAGGATGACCTACATCCCAAACAAATTAGCTTTGTAAAGCTCCCGCTAAAAGTTTTGCTAGTCCTCATTAGACCAGGTAACTTGGTCATAAGGATAACCTACATATTAGACTTAGTTTATGGAAACATCCCCAAAGAGTTTTGCTAGTACTCATTTGACTAGGCACCTTGGTCATAAGGAAGACCTACTCCTTAAACTTTATTTTGTGAAACTCCCCCAAAGAGTTTTGCTAGTCCTCGTTAGACTAGGTACCTTGGTCGTAAGGATGAACTAAATCATAGATTAGTTTTGTGAAAATCTTACAAAAACTTTTGCTAGTCTTTGTTGGAGTAGGTACCTTGGTCGTAAGGATGACGAACATATTAGACTTTGTTAAGTAAAACTCTGCAAAAGAGTTTTTCTAGTACTCACTGGACTAGGTACCTTGGTTAAAAGGACGACTTATATCTTAGACTTTATTTTGTGAAACTCCCCCAAAGAGTTTTGATAGTCATCGTTGGACTAGGTACCTTGGTTGTAAGGATGACCTACATCTTAGACTTAGTTTTGGGAAACTAGCCCAAAACTTTTTTGTTAGTCCACGTTAGACTAGGTACCTTAGTTGCAAGGTCGACCTACATATTAGACTTTGCTCAGTTAAACTCTCCAAAAGAATTTAGCTAGTCCAATGAAGTTTTTATAGTCCTCGTCTGACTAGGTACCATGGTTGTAAGGACGACCAACATCTTTGACTTAGTTTTGTGAAACTCCCATAAAAAAAAAAATTAGTCCACGCTGGACTAGGTACCTTAGCCGTAAGGACGACCTACATCTCAAACTTTTATTTGTAAAAATCCAACAAAGACTTTTGCTAGTCCTCGATGGACTAGGTACCTTAGTCATAAGGATGACCTACATATTATAATTTGTTTAGTGAAACTCCCACTAAAAGTTTTGTTAGTCCTCATTGGACTAGGTACCTTGGTCGTAATGACGACCTACATCTTAGACTTTGGTTTATGAAACTCCCATAATAAGTTTTGCCAGTCCTCGCTGGACTCGGAACCTTGGTCGTAAGGACGACTTATTTATTTGACTTTATTTAGTGAAACTCCCCCAAAGATTTTTACTAGTCTAGGCTGGAGTAGGTTCCTTGGTCGTAAGTATGGCCTACATCTTTGAGTTTATTTTGTAAAACTCCCCCAATGTGTTTTGGTAATTCTCGCTGGACTAGGTACCTTGGTCGTAAGGACGACCTACATCGTAGATATAGCTTTGTAAAACTCCCACAAAAAAATTTCTAGTCCTCACTGATCTATGTACCTTGGTCGTAAAGACAACCTACATCTTAGACTTAGTTGTGGAAATACTGCAAAAAGTTTTGCTTGTCCACGCTGGACTAGGTACATTAGTCGTAAAGAAGAACTACATCTTAGACCTTATTTTGTGAAACTCCCACCAAAAGTTTGGTTAGTCCTCATTAGACTAGGTAGCTTGGTCGTAAGGATGACCTATATCTTAGAATTAATTTTGTTAAACTCCCTCAAAAAGTTTTGCTAGTCCTCGTTGGACTAAGGACCTTGGTGGTAAGGCCAACCTACATCATAGACTTAGTCTTGATAAACTCTCACAAAATGTTTTGCTTGCCCTCATTGGACTAGGTAACTTGGTCGTAAGAACGACCCATATCTCTTATATATGATACATTGGGAGTTCCCAAAAAAAAAGTGGTAAGAGTGTGGTGGGGGCTGCCTTGATGGAAGTTGAAAAGTATCGTTATTGGGTTATGAAAGGGAAGTTGGTTTTCCCAATGTATATTAGTTATGGGGGCTGCTAGTTTTCTCTATGTTTATTAATTGGTGTTGGTGATCTGCACCATAAATGTCAGATTTCAAACCCGTGTAAACTATAATAGGGAAGTTAGCTTTCTCCTAAGGCTCATTTTGTAAACTTAAGCTCTGTCTTCTCTTAAGTTTGGTCATACAATGCAAACTAGATCACAATCTCGATTTGAATCTCGCGTGTCTGTTTGGGTGGAATTTTACACTCTTATATACTTTAGCCATCGTGGTCTGGCTAGGAAGTTGTTAGAATGGCCTTTGCCGACCCTTCAGATATTCTTGAAGGAGAATGAAGGGTACACCAGAAGCGTTGGTTCTTGTACCTGATTCTTCATGATCAAGTGAAAACCTTCTTTGGCCGTGCAGTCCGCCTAAGGGTTATGGAACTGGACGATGTGAGGGAGTTCGGGGTGGAGGGTCTTGGTAATGGCAGATGGGAGAAGCCATGCCCTTACTATTCTTGATTATCATCTATGTATTTTTATTTGTTGTTATCTGTTGTAACCGTTTGTTCTCTGAAAATATTTTTTTTTTCTGAGCACTTAAGTCCGTATTCGTTGGGCCAAGGGCTATGCCCTTATTGGACTATCTCGGGTGGTCGTTATTACAACCTAAAGCTGTGAAATGGGTGGGTCAAGTTTCTACCTCCTTTTTTGCTAGTCATCATTGGACCAGCTCATATGGTCGTTATCACGACCTAAAACTGAGAAATGTGTGGGCATAGTTTCCACAAACTTTTGCTATCATAAAATACGGTAGTTATTTAGATGTTGTGTCATTTTTCATTTAAAAAGATATGACTCAGGAATTGTGCAGCGCGACGTACTTCATGAATGCCCCCAGCATGGGGTTCATTTTTACGTCAAAAAACGACTCATGTATTGGAAAGGCGCCCTACTTCCAGATCACGCCCAACATGGAGGGCGGTATACTTCAAGAATGTGCCCAGCATGGTGGGTCGCTTTTACTTTAAAAAATGACTGGCGTATTAGGAGGGCAGCCTACTTCAAGAACGCTGTAGTAGCATACTCGCAGCCTTCTAGCTCTAGTCGAATACTCGAAGACTTTATCGAAGCCTACCTAGAGACTCGAAGCCGAACTAGACAGCAACTAAGTCTACAAAGCCTTCTAATATCAATCGAACACTCGAAGGTATTATAGTTAAAGTAGAAGACAGACGGCCAACACCAAAATTTAGTATCAGTAGCAAAGAGACTTTGACCATGGTAATACATGGTCAAAGGAAGATACCCCTGACAGCCAGCTTACCAGACAGAACAGCAAAACAAGTCGCCTGATAGCTATAGTGTCAGAACCGACTCCGAGTACAGAACAATTGTATCTAAGGGATATACATGTAACCTAACCTCCCATGGTAACTCAGGCTTTTCTATATCCTCTAAATAGGAAGGAGGAGGCACTATGAAAGGGTTAAAAAATCTCTACCTCAAGACCCTATAAGATTACCATCGAATACCCTCCAACTCATCCTCCTCTTCGACCTATCTATTAACTCTGTAGGGGCCAAGTTTTGTATGAGGGGAAACTGGCTCTTACACCAAGGGGTTAATCTTTGACTAGTGGTTTGCAAGCATATAAATAATAATTATAAGAGATACTACTGAGAAAATATACTTGTGCGGAGGCCTAGAATGGGTTACTCTACAAACTCTAGTGAGGATTTTAAGGAGAAATGATATATATCGAGTTAGTAGAGGGATCAAGGAGTAGATTGTTACAAGGTATTCGAAGGTAATCTTGTAAGTCTTTGCGGGAGAGAATTTCTAACCCCTTTATCATGCCTCCTCCTCCTATTTATAGGATATAGAAAGGGTTGAGTCACCATGGGAGGTCAAGTTACATGTATATCCTTTGAGGATAATTATTCTACACCGAAATTGGTCCTAACACTGTAGCTGTTGGTCCTGACACTGTAGTTGTAGGTTCTGACACCGAAGTTGGTTCTGATACTGTAGTTATTTAGCAGCTTGTGTTTACTGTTCTGCCTAGTGGGCTGGCTGCCAGACATGTTTGCCTTCGACCATGAATGACTAGGGTTAAAGTATTTATGGAACTAATGTTGAGACCTGGCGATGCTCATCTACCTTTGACTAAGGCAGTTAGCTTTGTTAATTCCTTCGAGTGTTTGGTTAGTCTCGGAAGGCTTCGTTAACTTTGTTGCTGTCTTATTGGGCTTCGAGTCTCTAGGTAGGCTTCGATGTAGCCTTCGATCATTGGACTTGTACTAGAAGGCTGCGAATAGGCTACTACATTCGCATCCTCTCAGCAGGGGCCTCGGATATTGGTGTAGATGATGCGTACTGAGAAAATTAGTTAGGCGTGGGAAGTTGAAAAGCTAACTGTTGAATGTGAGTAGTTCCGAGGAAAGAAATTAAGGATGATAATTAATGTTACTGGTGATTAAGGGGGGATTAAATGAATCTTAATTCAAGTATAAATATGGGGTGTGGGGGAGGAAGCTTCAAACTACCTTCATCTTTCTCATCTAGTAATCGAAGCCATGGAAACAACACCGAACACAAGGTACCAGAAAAGGATGGAAGAACGGGAACGTCGGATAAAGCAGAAGACGGCTGTGTTAAAGGAAAAGTTCTTCAGCGATCACGGTCTAGACTGGGTGATGCCAAATTTTGTCGAGCTAGAGCTAAATGAACCAATCTGTAGGATGTCGTGCGTCCATTGGTGGAGTGTGCTACAATGGATGAACCCGAACGCCAGCATTCTATACTTCTTTCAGAAGAGCCTGGCTGAGGACCAGGTAGATGCAGAAGTGTGAGTCAAAGATGAAGAGGCAAGACTCTGTAACAACAACCACGAATGCAAATAGGGGGGTTCTCCACAAGTTTCGATGATGGTGGTGGTGGGTTGTTGTGGTTTTTTTCTTTAATCTGTGTTTAATTGTTTGTTTGTATGCCTAGTGGGTTTGTTGTTTCAAAATAAAGAACATGTTTGTTGAAGTATGACAGTAGGACTGTGTTAGGGTTGGTAGACGATGATAATATAGGCTTAATAATGATTGTTAAACTTTGAACGTAAGTAACGAACGCGATTAAGAATGGTAAGAAACTTGAGTTAAGTCATATAATCAAAAAATATTGACTGAAGGTTCGAGTACTGAATTTGTATGGACGATGGGACGAAATAGAATGTAGATGATAGTTCATAAATAAAATCATGGGGGGGCTTGGAAATTTCTATTGTCGAAGGCATATGTGCTTTGACTGCAAGACCTGACAGTCGTAATAGCTTATATGTTAGAAGTTGTACTGTTCCTGGGGCAGAGTGCCCTGGAGGTCATCATGATGTTTCCTCGAGTTATGGGAATAAAGGTGGAAGTGACACGCAAGATTGAGTTAATTGCTTCGGCCAGTGTGCTAGAAGGTTCGAGAGGGTCAAAAAATTATTTGATGTGAACGTGTGATATGCAGGTAGAATTAGGTGAAGCTTGCTGGAAGAGAGGGAGTACATACGCCGTTCCTGATGTGAAGCTTGCTAGAAAAGAAAGAAAAATACTTCGTGGTGGTTGAGAAATCTAATCCATTCGAATAGGTATGTCCTCTGACGTCTTGTAAAAATAGGTGATTTGTATTTATGCTTTGCCATTTTGTCTTTAATATCGGTATTTTGTTTGTAATGTGGGGTAGGTGCTACTAGGGTTTTTGTTTGTAACGGCATGACCATAGAAGGGGGGGGGGTAACCCATGTGGTTGGAGGTCTAGAAATTGTAACAGACGCACAATTGGCGGTCGTATTTCCAGAGGTGAGAGCTTTAAGTAGGAACTGTCATAGGGCTCGAGTAGTCAGGGAGAGTGATGAGGAGGAGATTGAGGAGGAGGAGGGTAGCTGGAGGGAAGGAAGTGCCGAGCCTTCGGGAGATGAAAGGGAGGAAGGGGAATGGGAAGGAAGCGATAATAGTGATGGTTCAGATGGTTCGAGGACAGCGGTGGGGCTAGTCTCGGTTCAAGAAAGGGCGAGGCTAGATTGATTCATGACGAAACATGAGTTGTCGAAGGTGGGTGTTGTACTAATGCCAGTAGGGGTCGAATTCATATTCAAGGATATTCCTCGGGAGGGTATCATGGTCTTCAGAGGCCAGATTTGATTAGAGATGCAACTGCCCCTTCGAAAGCCGGTGAAGCAGGTATTAAACTACTGGGATGTTACCCCATGCCAAAGGAATGGCAATTTTTATGAGATGATGAGGGTCATCGAGGGGATGAGTATAAAGTTGAAACGTGAGAAGGGGGGTTTGATCGAGTGGTTTGATATTTTATCGTTCTACTCGAGGATTGCATATAAGAAGGTGAATACTTATCACATTCAATGTCATGTAGAAAAACCATGGCTATTCGATCTGTGTTCGACGGGTTGGGGTGGGGGTGGTGGGGGTGGGGGTGGGATAAGTATTTATTGGTTGTAAGGGGTTATTATGGGAATGGAGAGGGGGAAAAGGAGTACAAGCTGCAGCATAGGGTGTATAATCCATGTAAGTTGGCAGTCGAAGGCTATTTATTATGTTGATCGAATAAGTTGTTTAAATTTATTTTCATTGTATTGCATAACCCAGCAACAGAACATTAATGAATCTGAAGAGGTATATTGGCGAATGGATCGACCGTGATGAGGCGTGGGTAAATTGGGTATTTGGTAAGTTGGATATTGTGAGGAAATGGCGAAAGAAGATAGACACATTGCTGCAAAACGTACCTATTACTGTTGTTCAAGCAAAGAAGGGGAAAGAAGGAAGTGCTTCAATGAGGACGGGTGAAATGGAGAAGGAAAGGTTAAGTTGAAAGTTGAGCTACATGCTGAGGGAGTGGGGAGGAGGGACAGGGACCGCATAATGGAGTGTACTTGAGGCTGTTCTCGAGGTGTTAAGGCAGGCTAGCAAAGGTAAGGGTAAGGTTACTGCAGATGCTTCGACATTGCAGCAGATGAAGAATGCTCTGCGCCAGAGGTCTCGTGAGCAGGTGGCTAAGGATGTGGATGATGCGGTCGAGGCACAAAGCGAAGCTGAGCTAGTGGAACAAGCTCGAGCAACGGCCACGTCGATGGCAACCTTATATGGAAATGACCCAGATGAGACAGGGAAGCAGATGAATAAGGTTCTGCATCAGATATTTATTTTTTGGGATTATAAATTTTTTAAAAAAGTCACTATGCTTCGAGAATCACTGATGAGTCGAGTATTCTAGCAGGTACATGCTTGGGCCCAAGCTTTTTCCAAAGCCTAGAAGGTAACAAATAAATAGCTAAAATAGGTGAAGGACAGTCTAAAGCTCGCTCAGGGGACCATGATGTCGATTGAGATCGAGGTTAATATGTTTAAGCGAGAGAAGTTACACATTAGAGCCGAGGGTGCGAGGGAACTCAAGGTTGTGGTTGTCAATAGTGATCAAATTCAAAAAATGTTTGAGTCGAAGTTGGTTGATAAAGAAATGGAATTGGAGGCACAGAGAACAGTTTTCCGGTCACAATACGATGAAGTGTACGACACGACCACGTCTATGAAGAACTTCATAAATAGTTTGGGGTATAATCCCAAGATTTTCGAGCGCTTTCCCAAGACTGAAGGGCCTACTGTCGAAGATGTTGTTCAGATAGAAGGGATGGAAGTGGATCCTGTAACGAAAGGTGTTGGAGGTAGTGTTGCTGATTCTGCAATTGAAAGGGATGCAGGTAGTATTGGAAATATTATGAGCGATACTATAGTCGATGGGGGTAGCGAATGCTCTGGGACTGAACCCTGCTGTCGAGGGTTCTAGAGGAGTTATTGCTGAAGAATCTGTAGGAGAAGTTAATACGACCACTCTTGTATGAGTAGAGTATAGGTAGAAGGTATGTCTTTGTTGTCTGCTGTCTGCAACAAACTCTCTCCTCTTATCTTGCTGTGATGTTTAAATTTGATTGATTTGGCATTTGAATTAAATGTACTAGATGGGCAGTACTCGAAGAATGTGTAACGTATTTGAACTTGAGCTGCTTGTTTATGTGTAGTGAATTTGAATTGCTTGTGTGTATTGAACGTGAATTGCTGGTATGTTTGTATGCTTATATCCGTGTGTGTGATTAGAAGTATAGGATCTTGTTTCAGAGATTGAGCTGGAACCTTAAAGAACTTCGAGGTCGCTCCTGAGTATCAGTCAAGTTGAAGGGTTGACATGATACTTAAATTTGACCGAGTCGAGAAGTACACTAAACCTCGAAGGGCGCCCCCGGGCCTATCCACGGGATTGAGCGTGAACTAAGCATTATGTGGTCGCCCCCATTGCATTCCCGAGGGTCCAGTCTGTCGACCCTTCATGCCACTCGAATTTACCCGAATTTGAAACTTGAAAAACTTTAAGGTCGCCCCCAAGTATCAGTCGGGTCAAAGGGTTGATGTGATACTTAGATTAGGCCAAGAAATTCACTGGACTTCGAAGGCCTAAGCCTGAATGAAGCATTATGTGGTCACTCCTAATGCATTCCTGAGGGTTTAGTTTATCGACCATTTATGCCCCTCGGGTTTGCCCAAATTGGAAACTTGAAAACATTGAGGTTGCCCCCAAGTATCAGTCGGGTCAAAGGGTTGACATGATACTTAGCTTAAGCAAAGAAATTCATTGGAATTTGAAGGCTTGAGCCCGAACGAAGCATTATGTTGTCACCCCCAATGCATTCCCGAAGGTCCAGTCTGTCGACCATTCATACCCCTCAGGTTTGCTCGAATTAGAAGCTTGCAAAACTTTGAGGTTGCCCCCAAGTATCAGTGGGGTCGAAGGGTTGACGATATACTTAAGTTAGACTAAGAAACTTACTGGACTTCGAAGGCCTGAGCCTGAACAAAGTATTATGTGGCCGCCCCCAATGCATTCCTGAGGGTCCAGTCTGTCGACCATTCATGCCTCTCGGGTTTGCTCGAATTAGAAACTTGAAAAACATCGAGGTCGCCCCCAAGTATCAGTCAGGTCGAAGGGTTGACATGATATTTAGGTTTGACCAAGAAATTCACTTTGAGATAGACCATGAAGCTCAGATGATAAAAAATATGTTCATTGATTATACTGTATTTATATCAGTTGAACAAGGTGGTGTCCGCGGCCTGCTATTTGAGGCTAATTGCATTGTGTTTCAAGGGTTATCTAGAGACTCCTTCGCTTCTGTCATTAAATTGTAGGATCCTTTGATGGTTTTTTCGTACCCGACATAAGATCCTTTCCAGGATTCGGTTAACTTGCCGGTATTGCGAGGCTTTGAAGAGGGTGTGACTCATCGAAGTACCAAATCTCCAATATTGAAACTGCATGGTCAAACTCTCTTATTGTTTAACTTCTGGAGAGAGAGGTGGTAACGGGATCTACAATATTCGAGAAAACTCTCTTATTGGAAATTTTCAAGTCTCCACTATTCGAGCAAACTCGAAGGGCATAAATGGTCAAGAGAACGGACCCTCAAGAATTCATTGGGGGCGAACGCGATCTACTTCGATCGAGCTCAGGCCTTCGAAGCCTAGTAAATTTTCTGGTTTACCCTAAGTATCATGTCAACCTTCGACCTAACAGATACTTGGGGGCGACCTTAAAAAATTTGAAGTCTCCAATTTTGATCAAACTCGAGGGGCATGAATGGTCGATAGACCGGACCCTCAAGAATGCATTGGGTGCAACCACGTTCTACTTTGGCCAGACTCAAGCTTTCAGATTCTAGTAAATTTCATGAACTCTCGACGAATACTCGAGAAATCATCACAAGTTCTTCAAAATTTGATCAATCTACAAACATTCTACACTTACAGCAAACGCGGATACAAATAGGCAAGAATATCAACAACTCCACTACATACAAGAAGTTGAAGTACAACATATGTCAGGCAATCAGCAATAAACAAATTCAAGTTCAGCATCCATCAGCAAGTCAAAGTAATAAACCAGTCCATAGCTCAAGTCCAGAGCAAGCTCAACATTGATCAAATATTACAACAAAACAAAAAGATTAAAAAAACCAGTTTGGCATTACCAGTACAATACATCATATCGGAGTGGCTACACCATCTTCCTCTATAGTATCCTCTTCGCCAACAACTCCAGCGCCCTCAGTCGAAGGGTTCGACCCAGCAACACCCACGACCCCTTTGGTCACAGTAGCAGCAGAAACTATGTCTACCACAAGAGTCTCCATGCCATCTTCTAGTCTTGTGCCCACACCATCAACATCTACTTCTACCCATTCCATCCGAATAGCATCGTCAGCAACAGGATCATACCTAGGATTCGTGGGCAAACGTTGAAAAGTTTCAGGATCATACCCCAAATCTTTGATGAACTCCATGAGCCCGACATTAGTCTTACATTCTTCGTCGAACTGCCCTTGGAAAGTTTCCATCTGCTTTGTAATAAACATATCCTTCTCAGCCACTTTCACCTCCAACACTCGCGCATGAGTGTAGCGCTGAGCTTCAAGTCTCCTCTTACATTCATCCTTGATAGTCCCCAAATCTTGTTTCAATGCGCCAATTTCTAAAGCCAGCGATGCTTCGGTCCCTCGAGCAAGCTCCAGATTGTCAACCGCCTGCTTTAACTTTCGTATTGCTACCTTCTGGGCCTTATTGAAAGCCTGCGCTCAAGCATCTATCTACTAGAATATTCGAGCCATCAGTATTTCTCAAAGCACAGTACGCTTAAGAAAATTTCAGAATTTCGAAAAAAATAAACAATTACCTGATACATACTCTTCGTCATCCTCCTCGAAGCTTCCTCTGGATTAGTGCCAAAGAGTTCCTCCATCGAAGCAGCCTTAGCTCGAGCGTGCTCCTCCCGTTCAAATGCGGTCAGTTCTTCGTCCATATCCTCTGCGTCATCCTCCCTCAATGCTCTATGCCTCCTTTGCTAAGGTCCCTTTGGCTGTTGTACCCTTGGAGATTCGGGAAAGGCCTTCCTTTCCCTTTTCTCAGCCTGTGTCGATATTTGCTTCGACACCGGCCCCGAAACATCACAAACTACTTCAGGCAATGTAGCTGCCTACTTTGGTACCTGTTGCCCCTTTGGAACATACTTTACCTTCCTTGTTAATTTCTCTTTCGCCATGCCTTCGACACCTCTTTTTTTCGATGGCTTCGGCGTAACGGGTACGTTTTGAAGCAGGGAATCTATCATTTTCTGCCTTTTCCTCTTGATACCAAGCTTATTGAACATAGAGTTTACCCACTCTTCGTCCGAGTTGATTAGCGCATTAATATAATCACTCAGATTTGCCCAAGTCTGGCTATTAGGACCTGAAGAACAAACAGAAACACGATTATCAGTCTATTCGATTAATACATCTAAAAAATCGTTGACAGAAAACTTACTTGGATTATAAACCTTATGCTGTAACTTATAAGGATTCTCTCCTTCGGCATTCTCGTAGTTACCCCGTACTACAACCAAATCTTTATCCCACCCTCGACCCGTCAAGCACAGATTAAACAACCAGGGCTTATCCACATGACACTGGATGTGATAGGTACCAACCTTCTAGTTTGCCTTCTTGGAGTAGAGCAAGACAATGTCGTACCACTCAATTAAACTCCTTCCCTCACCTCGTAGCTTTACATTCATTACCTCAATTACCTTCATAATTTCGTAAAAATTCCCGTTCATCTGACACGGGGACACTTCCCAAAAGTTCAGCACCTCCTTTACCAGCCTTCGACAGGGTAATTACATCCCAAGTCGAATTTAGACTCTAAAGGCCATAATACCTTCTCAAGGTTTTTACTGGAAGCTATTCCCTGACCCCGCAGCATATAATATCACCCCTACCTTCGACAACTCAAATTTAGCCACAAATTGATCTAGTCTCTGCTTCTCTCTAACCGAGACAGAACCAATAAACTTATCCGACTCAGTCAAATTCTCACTATGGCCACTTTGCCCCCCCCCCCCCCGCCCCTTTGATCGCCAGAAGGCTCAAACTGACCTTCGCGTCTCTCTCTCTCTCCCCAGCCACTACAATCTTACGATGTCTACTACTTGAAGCCCCAATTTTGGGAACTGCCACTGATAATGGGATATCTTTTGCAATAACTAATTCTTCTACGTCGCTGCCCTCATCTATCATAGCACGACCTGACACACTAGCCTCATTTTCTTTGATCTCCTTATCTATTAGCCTAAGTCTTAAAGATTGATGGGTACGCATCTTATCCTACAGAAAAAGAGGCACACAATTAGATCGATATATTCAACTATTCCGTGTCAATAACCTATTTTTCCCTACCCTCTCCAAATCAGACCATCATAGCCGAATGCTCGACAATAATCCCTCCTACACCATCAACACCCTCAGAACCCCAAAAGACCTGACCCACATATACATATTTTCCCTTAGCCCTCGGTCATATCATCACAACTATAAACCATAGCATACTCTATACTACTATGTACCCAACATACAAAAAAAGAAGACAAAGCATCAAGACAGAAGTAAGAAAGACATACCTGTTTGTGTAAAGTACCCCTCCTTCCTTTCAGCAATTCAGACGATCCCACAGCAACTATCGAGCTCTATGGAACAATGGTTTATGTTTCTCCTTCTCTTATTCTCTAGTTTTTCTCTAAGTGGGTAAATAGGAAAGGTAACAATTCCCTCACACTATATATACCTCCTCAGAATACCAAAAAACCGCCTCAATTTCAAAAACCGCTATCAGCACCACTACCCCACTACCACTGTTTTTGGCTGAGATGTGTTTTGTCCACTGTACCCTCCATTACCCGCACGTACGTGTCCCACGCTCACATTTACATAACTCTTCATATCATCTAAGTCGAACCTTCTGGTCCCTGTTCGATGCTGTCAAATCAGATCCTTATATCAAATCGGCCTTTTCCTATAAATCACGGAAAAAACATGATGACCTGTAAGGCATTCTGCCCCAGGAATAGTATTGTTCTGACATGCCAGCTGTCTTGCTGTCATCTCATCCAGTCAAAGTCAAAAGACCTTTGAAATACCTACCTCTTGTACGTAAGTAATCGTCTATATCGTATCTTGAACATTCATCCTGAGACAACCTGGTATTCGATTTCAAAGTGTGCCAGTAATTCCATTACTTTCTTGTTCGACATTCAACATGATGTTTTTCGTGCCTAAATTGCCTTTGAGTATTATATTTGTCATACTTACAAAAAATCTAGCATTTTACTTTGGCAGTGATCTTATAAATTTCCAATTTAATTCAGGCAGATGCCCTTACACAGACCACAAAACAAAACAGTCAAGATCAACAAAAAAATTCAAACATCCCTACCATCTTATTTTCTCCACAATAGAGAAACCCCTATTTACAGATGGGACGCTCCTCACAGACCCCATCCTCAGCGTCATCCTTGTCTGCCATCTCCTTGGCTAGAGACTCCAACAAGGCCAGCCGGTCGCTAGGAAGTGGGCCCATCATTTGCAATGCCCCCCACTAGTACGCATAGGGTATCCCACTAATGGGTTCCCCTGGCTCAACTTTAAACAAATCTTGTATAGCCCAATCTAGAACTCGATCGCCAAAATACAAAATACCTCTGCTTCAGTATTAATGTCTTCTCCCATATACGAATGACCCTTGCCGCCACCCAGTTCTGGTACTTGGTGTTAGGAGCATTTCCGTTGCTTTGGGACGAAGACGCAGACATTCTACTCAGAGAAGAAGTAACAAATGTGTGAAGTTCTCCTAAATGAATCCAACTTATACTTAACAGCAAGTGTATTTAGCCCCTCCTTAATCAGAACCGCATTAATGACAGTCTTCAAACGTTTCCCTCGAAATCTTAATAGTCAGACCTTTCCAAATGCCCAGACTCAACCGTTTCATCAGCATGCGCACCCAACACCTATTTCCAAGATTCTACAGCCGACACATCCGTAGCCTCGAACCCTCGACACCTTTCTGATTTCTCCCACAACACTTCTAATATTTACATCGAGCTTTGATAACTATAGCAATTCGAAGTACTTTTCCTTCGAAGGTAACCGTTTCCACTTGTTAAACATTCGAAGACATATGTTTGATATCGTGCCTATAATCTATTTGCCTACCATATTTAGCAGATACAAAACGAGTCATTCAAAAATCTGCAATTTCAATATCGGTAATTCTCATTACATTGCTTCAAACCACAAAAGAACAAGGTGACCTCCAAGTACAGTCATTCAAAAATCTACTGACATCGGCAACAACAACAACAGAAACAAAAAATTACAGTCATCCAAAGTTATAACAGAAGCCCCACCACAACCCTGCCACCACCTTATGAAGAGCTCGCCCTGTTCTTAGATGGACCAGCTCTCCCCGCCGAGACCTACTCATCTTCCAGTAACTGATCTTCTGCCTGAACAAGACGCTCGACCAAACCTGACAGAAAGAGGTAACATTCTTCAGGGGTAGAAAAATTGTGTTGCAACATCCCCCATAGATAGGCATACGAGTGCCCACTGATCCGCTCCCCAGGCTCTACCTCCACCAAGTCAGGCATATCCCAATCAAGCGCATTGTCACCAAAGAACTTTAACTTTAGTTCCACAGTTTTTTGCTCTATTCGGCGGTCTCTGGAAAACCCCACCTCTGATAATGAGTGTTGGGCGTGGTATTCATGGTATTTTCATAAACTACAGAAGAAGAAATTATGGAAGACGATGTACAGTGCTTCCCCCCTCATAACCCATATTTATAGTTTCATTAACCGCAGTTATTACCCCGTAATCTCCATAACTTCTTTATTACCCTCCTTTATTACCTCCCTCAGAACTCCAACAAGCAACAGTTAACCTTCCAAATTTCAACAACCAACAGTCTTTCTCAGCAAATGCCTCTACACCTATTTTCGAGACCCTTGTTGAGAGGGGGCGAATGTAGTAGCCTACTCGCAGCCTTCTAGCTTCAGCCAAATACTCGAAGTCTACCTCAAAGCCCACTCAATCAATAAACAAGCCTTGCAAGACTACATGAAGATTAAGCCTCGACTATTAAAAGACCTCGAAGACAAAGATAGATTCATCAATACACAAACTCCCCATCTGCATATGAAACACTTCGACCATATTCGTACGTGGTCAAAGGCACACACGTCAGAAAGCCAGCTCACCAGACAAGAACGGTGCCATTTTGGTCCTTATAGCTACAGTGACAGAACCAACAACAGCTACAGTTTCAGACCATAGTGCCAGACCCGACATTTCTGGAGTAAACACCATGTCTGGGATACCCGCCTGATACCCTGAGGGTACACTTGTAATGTGACCTCCCATGGTGACTTAGTCCTACCTATATTCTATAAATAAGAGGGAAGGGGAACCAAGGAGGGGTTACAAAATATCTTCCCAGAACCCTTACAGTTTACCTTCGATTTCTCTATAAATTACCTAGTACTCGAACCTTCGTCCACTCGACAGTAATATAAAATCTCTTAAAAATCCTCATCAAAGGTCATGGAGTATCCCATTTTAGGCCTCCACGAAAGTATATTGTCAGTAGGCTTCTAATATTATTAATTATATACTTGAATCCTCTAATATAACATAAACCCCGTGGTGTAAGAGCCAACTTCCCCTTCTTGTGAAGTTAGGCCCCTACATATCTTACCAAAAAACTTGTCAAACAATAGCAATCAATGCTTCTCTCTCTCACAACACCATCGAACCCATCTAACACACCTGTCAAACCCACTATTTATATCGAACTCGACAGTTCTGTATGAGGTACATTTATTGGTAGTTTTTGGATGAGGCCGAACGCCTCGAGATCACCACTTTTCTTCAAGCAAATAAAGATGTCTTCGCCTGGACCTTCCATGAGATACCTGGCATCAACCTCACTTTGGCCAGCCATCGACTTGACCTTATCCCTCACTCTATTGCCGTGAAGTAGAAGAAATGTAATTTAGCACCGAGGATTCGAGAAGCAGTCAACCTCAAGGTCGAAAAGCTATTGGCCGCGGGCTATATTGGAGAAGTCAAGTACGCCGATAGATCTCAAATATTGTATCTATCCCCCCCAAAAATGGCAAGATCCATATTTGTATTAACTTTACATACCTCAATAAGCACACACCGATGGACAGTTTCCCTCTCCTAATCATTTTTGTGCTTCTGGATGCTACGACTGGCCATGAACGGTTATCTATGATTGACGCACCATTCGGCTACAGTCAGGTACTCCTCCACCTTAAGGACCAACTTAAAACTTCATTTATTACTGAACAAGGTCTTTACTGCTTTAACATAATGCCCTTTGTCCTTAAAAATGCGGATACAACTTACCAACGTCATGTTACCACCATGTCCAAACCTTTACTTGGCAAGTGGGTTAAATTTTACATTGACGACATGTTATGCAAAACCCTCCAAAAACATACCCATATACATGACTTAGCCGAAGTGTTTTCAACACTTCAGTTTTAAAACAGGAAGCTGAACCTAAACAAATGCCAATTCGACGTTTCGTCCAAAAAATTCTTGGGCCACCTCATCAGAAATTAGGCATCGAGATCGATCCCACTCATATCGGCGCCCTCATTGATATGCCTTCCCATCGAACTAAAAAGGATATCCAAAAGGTTGCTGGCAAAATAGCTGCTCTCAACCATTTTATATTGAAATCTTCTGACGGTTGTGTTTGGCTTTTCTCCCTCTTATGCGACCAAGGCGTCTATAAGGCCAAAAAGTAAAACATCCCCGATGTCAATTGGACACCCGATTGTGAGCAGGCATTCCTCAAACTCAAAACATACCTTGGTCGACCACCCATTATCAGCACCACCATTAAAGGTAAAATGTTTTCTTTATACCTGGCAGTCACTGACACTTCTATTAGCTCAGTCCTTATTCGACTCGAATTGAGTATTGAGAAACCCGCATACTTTATCGACAAAACTTTGACACCTGTCGAGACTCGATATACCAAGTTCGAGCGTTTGCTCCTTACACTCATCTACACTGCTTGAAAGCTCAAACAATACTGTCAGGCTCACTCTATACGTATCATCACCAGCAAGATGGGTACAACAATAGTCTATTTATCTTGGTGAACATGACATTACTTTTGAGAAATAGATATCTCAAAAAGGCCAAACGGTTGGTTATTTCCATGTCGACTTCCTATTCGAAGACATCGACTGGTGTAGTAGCCTACTTGCAGCCTTCTAGCACATGTAGAATGATCAAAGGCTACATCAAATCCTACCTAGAGACTCGAAGCCCAATAAGACAGTGACTAAGTCCCCGAAGCCTTTCGAGACTAACCAAATACTCGAAGGAATCATCGAAGCTAATTGCCTAAGTTAAAAGTAGATAAGCAATGCCAAAACGTAATTCCTGTACCAGAATTACTTCGACCATGGACATGGTCGAAGGCAGACACGTCTGACGGCCAGCTTACCATACATAACAGTGAAGCAATCCGCTTGACAGCTACAGTGCCATAACCAGTAGCTACAGTGTCAGACTCAACAGCCACGGTATCATAACCAATAGCTACAGTGTCAGAACCGGCTTCGAGTACAAGTCAGTTGTCCCCCAAAGGATATACATGTAATTTAACCTCCCATGGTCACTCGGCCCTTTCTATATTCTATAAATAGGAGGGAGGAGGCCCTATGAAGAGGTTAGAAAATCTCTCCCGCTAAACCCTAGAAGATTTCCTTCGTACACCTTGTAACTCTCTATTCCTCGAACCTTCGACTAACTCAATATATATCATTTCTCCTTAAAATTCACACTAGAGGTCGTAGAGTAACCCATTCAAGGCCTCCACACAAGTATATTGTCTCAGTAGTATTTCAAATTATTGTTATTTATATTCTTGCTAACCCCTAGTCGAAGATAATCTCCCTTGGTGTAAAAATCAGTTTCCCCTCATACGAAGCTTAACTCCTACATTTGGCACCGTCTGTGCTATCCCACCCTACCAAACTCCCCCTGTCTTTTTATCTCTCTCTCTTTTCTACCCCTACAAGCCATCCTCAATGGCCCCCACCCTTCGCTCTACTTCTGTCATTGTCGGCAACCCCCCACCGATGGAGTGACTGCTCAGCTCGCCCTTCTTACCCAACAATTCACTCAATCAGAGGAGTGATACCACAATCAGTTACGTCTTGAGCGTGAAGAACACCGACAAGAGTTTGAGGGTGAGTAACAATGCTGTTTAGATGATACAGACACACAATATCGTGCCCTCGAAGATCTACGCAATACGGTTTGCGAGTTGCAACAACTTCAAACTCAATACGTCCCTCAACACTTTCGAGCACCTGCCCCATCGCATGTTTTCGCCTGCGCCTGGCTTGGGCCCCAGCTACATATTGAAGTACCCCCGGTCCATCTTGGCGCTAAGGGTGCCCCCTCCCCCACCAGTTTACCCACCGTTCCATCCACCATGGCATACACCCCCCCCCCCCCCCCCACGGAGGATTCTTCTTAGTCCACTCTTTGAAATACTCGATACCCTAAACACTGCCCTGCTCGAGAACATCTTGGGGAGCGCAGCGCTGAACACACTACAAACATTCGACCTCTTCCCCCTCGACTCCACTGTTCTGCCCCTCACCCTGCCCACCATACTCAGCAGAAACTCGATTAGAAGATCTGCGCAGCTATTCGTTTCAGCGCGAGCCCCACGACAAACTCTTGGAGTCGGCCCAACAACCCCATCTGTCCCAAACTCCTTGCGATCAAAGTGCCTCCCAATTTCCATACACCTAAAATCAACAAATATAACAATAGCGACCCCCAGTCTCATGTCCTCAAATTCCAAAATGCCCTAAGTTTGTATTCAACAGCCAACCATATTTTGTGTCGCGTGTTCCTGAACAGTCTAACTGATAGCCCTCTCAAATGGTATCATAGTCTCCCTAATGGTCCAAATAATTGTCGAGCCTTTTTATCGCCCAGTTCGCCTTTAACAAAGACCGCGTGGTTTGGGTAGATCCCCTCTTCAACTTCTGTAAATCCTGCAGTGTAACGCTTAAAGCCATCACTAAGCATTTTCTCGATGAGTCATGCAAAGTCAAAAACCTCGATTCTACGAATACTGTTATCATAAATTCTAACGCTCTACCGGATCACACTCGTGTCAAGGAGTACATCGAGCTTCATATGCCACAAACCCTTGAGGAGATGTTATCTAAGGTTAATGGATACATCGACCTCGAACGCCTGCGCGAATCCAATCGCCATGGTCAAGCTTCGACAACCAACACCAATAGACCTTGACAACCATCTATACCCATGGTCGCTTCTGTCTCACAGGAGACGGAGAGCCGCAAATGCTCTTATTCCAACGATACCACTACTAAGGCCCACAAAAATGACCCAAGCCGGTCCTCCACAAGCTCACTGCTCCCATCAGTACCCTTCTATCACAAATTCAGGCCGAACCTATCTGATGTACCCCCTACCCCATCAAGGTCAGGAAGGATAAGCCTTTGTGCCAAAACCACAAGTACAACTGCCATGCTACTAATAAATTTTATGCGCTTTTGTGTTCTCTGGAGATGTTCTTTAAAGTAGGCAGTCTAAATTGATACATCGTCGATCTTCCTAGCTACCTCAATGGGTCGTATCTCACTACCCGACCCTCCCCAATTGCAGCTGCCGACCCAGCCGAAGTATACATTTTCCAACTCCATCTCATTGAAGTTAACAATATCGACAACAGCTATTCTAATAGAAAGCGCAAGCATGTCTTAGAATGCTGCAAGCTTACATACCAGGAGAAACAACCCATCCTTCTATCAGAATCGGGCAAATACCCTCGGCCTGAAGCTATATCATTTATCGATTGTGGTGCGTTTCACGTTCGCTTCCCTCATTCTGACCCCTTAGTCATTATGATTAAATTCGAACACGTCGCCCTCCATACCATGCTAATCGACACGGGCAGTGCAGTTGACGTACTGTTCCTCCTGACTGTTCAAGCCCTACAAAAAATAGACCTCATTACCCCGGCTAATGCCAAACTCAAAGGCTTCAATGGCGCCACTGAAGTCCTTGTTGGCCGCATTAGTCTCCCTATCACTATAGGGCCAGTTACCCTCTAAATCAACTTTCTTGTCATCAATAAGAAGTCTGAATATCTAGGCATCCTTGGCCACGACTGGCTCCATCCCATGAGAGCCATACCTTCGACTTACCTCCAAATACTTCGCTTCACTACCCTGTATGATACCTGAAACTTAAAAGGTTCTCAACGCCTTTCCCATTCAAATCATAGTAATAAATGTCTCTCTCTCTCCCCATCCATTCGATCTCATCTACCACACCCATCGAACCTACTTTCTATATCGAACTCGATGGTCGTAGTCCAGGCACATTCATTGATACTTTTCTGGATGAGGCCGAACCCCGAACTCGCCAACTTTCTTCGAGCAAATAAGGACACCTTCGCCTAGAAATTCCATGAGATCCCCGGTGTTGACCCCACTTTAGCTTGCCATCGACATAACCTCATCCCTCACTCTACCATCGTGAAGCAGAAGAAGTGCACGTTGTCCGCGCAGCTTTGAGAAGCTGTAAACCTCGAGGTTGACAAACTCCTTACAACTAGTTTCATTCGAGAAGTCAAATACGGCAACTAGATTTCAAACATTGTTGCTATCCCTAAGAAGAATGTCAAGATCCGAATTTGCGTCGACTTCACTGACCTCATTAAGCATACACCGAAGGATATTTTCCTCTCCCAATCATTTAAGTCCTCCTGTATGCCACAGCAGGTCATGAACAATCATCGATGATGGACGCGGCTTCGGGTTACAATCAGGTACCCCTTCTCCCCGAGGATCAACTTAAAACTTCTTTTATCACTAAACAAGGCCTTTACTATTTTAACGACATGCCCTTTGGCCTTAAAAATGTGGGTGCCACTTACCAACGGCTTGTTACCACCATGTTTAAAGCTTTGCTTGGCAAGTCCGTCGAAGTTTACATCGGCGACATGTTGTGCAAAAGCCTCCAAAAGATACCCACATTCAGGACTTAACCGAGGTATTCTTGATACTTCAAACATATAACATGAAGGTAAACCCAGAGAAATACCTATTTGACATTTCTTCTGGAAAATTCTTAGGCCACCTCATCAATTAAGGAGGTATCGAGATCGATCCCACTCATATCCGGGCCCTCATCGATATGCCTTCCCCTCGAACCAAGAAAGATGTCCAAAAGGTTGTTGGCAAGATAGCCACCCTCAGCCGTTTAATTTTAAAATCCTCCTACCATCGTGCTTATCTTTTCTCCCTCCTACGCGATCAAGGCGTCCATAAGGACAAAAGGAAAACAACCCTAAAATCAATTGGATACCCAATTATGAACAGGCATTCCTCGAACTCAAAATATACCTTGGTCGACCACCCATTAACTGTACCCCCATCAAAGGTAAAATTCTTTCTTTATACCTAACCATCATTGACACTTTTCTCAGCTCACTCCTTATTCGACTCAAATACAGCATCGAGAAACCCATATACTTTATCAGCAAATCTCTGACACCTGCTTAGACTCAATATACAAAGCTCGAGTGCTTTCTCCTCACCCTCGTGTACATGGCTCGAAAGCTCAAACTATATTTTTAAGCTCACCCAATGCGTGTTATCACCAGCTGCCCCCTTCGAGAGATCCTCAGTAAGAAAGATAAATTTAGGCGTGTACAACAATGGTCCGTTTATCTAAGCAAACACGACATTACCTTTGAGAAGCAGATTTCCCAAAAAGGCTTAGCCGTCGCTGATTTCCTTTCTGACTTCCCAGTCGAAGATATAGATTAGGAGGAACACGAAGATGATCTCCCAGAAGACCAACCCAAACAGCACGACCCTTAGAACCCTAACACGGGTTGGCGCCTCATTACAGATGGATCCACTGGACCTAACGGTTCGGGGATTGGCATAGTTCTCATTACTACTTCCAATGACAGAATCTAAAAGGTCATCAAGTTAAACTTCGAATATTCTAATAACGCGGCTGAGTATGAAGCCCTGATACATGGCCTCGATCTTATCCTTGAACTTGGTGTTCTAAAACTTGCAGTATTTACCAATTCTCAACTTGGTCAGAGGTAGTACACCATTGAAAATAAAACAAACGGTCGCATAGCTGAGTATACTACTCCCGTCCGCTAGTACATGGATAGTTTCCCTGAAAAATCTTCTATTACTCATTACCTTCAAGGCAAAAATAGACATGCTGATGCCCTCACCTACATAGTAGTCATGCTAGTCCAGTCCAAATCTCGAATACTCAATATCGAAGTACTCGAATGCCCAAGTATCGACCAGATGGAAGTCAATGCCATCAATACTGGGGGTGAGAGTCTCGATCCGGATAACTGGCAAATGCCATTTTTTGCTTATTTTAATAGTTGTACTCTCCCAGAAGATCCCAAAGCTAAACGGTCGTTATTAGAAAACTGTCGTAGATACACCATTCTCAAAGGTAGGTTACACCGTAAATCTCAGAACGGCATACACCTCCGGTGTATCTCCCAAACCAAAGCTAATACGATACTCACCAAACTCTATAAAGATACCTGTGGTACTCGCACTACGGGTTGATCAATGGCCCTTTGAGTCGTATCCCAAGGATTATTCTTGCCTAATATGAAGAAAAAAGCTAAAGAATACGCCAAATATTGTAACAAATGCCAACGTCACGCCCATAAAATCCATAGCCCTTCACAAGACCTCCATTACGCCAAGTCTCTTGGCCATTCAAGCGGTAGGCCATCGATCTCGTGGGTCCTTCTCCCAAAGTATTAGGCTCCCAAAGTATCAGGAAGTTGAGAAAATATCCTCGTGGCAACGGATTTCTTTACTGAATGAGTTAAAGCTGTGTCTTTATGTCGAACCAGAGAAGAAGAAGTCATCAAGTTTTTCTGGGAGAATATCATTACATGCTTCGGCTGCCCTCACATGATACGATGCTACAATGGTCCACAATTTGTTAGGAACAAAGTCCACAATTTCCTCAAGAAGTATAACATTATCCTCTCCCCTTCAACACCTTACTACCCCCAGGGGAATGGTCAGGTCGAAGCAATCAATAAAACTATAGTCGATGACCTTGAGAAGCGTGTTGATGAGAAGAAAGGATGGTGGGTTCATGAACTACAACATGTACTCTGGGCCTATCGAACAACACCACGAAATGCGATGGGTTGTACACCTTTCCTCCTAGCCTATGGTACCAAAACAGTTCCCCCTACTTAATTCGAAGGGCCAACACGCGACCCCAACCACCCTGACGAAGATAACGAGTTTGAACTCGGATGCAATATGTTATGGATCAATAAAAACAGAGACCAAGCCATCGCTAACCTTGGCCATTATCATCTCTCCCTCCAAAATTCATATAACAAAGGGTTCGACCGCGCAACTTTGACATTAGAGCTCTTGTACTTCAGCGAGTTACACCCTCTTCGAAGCCTCGTAAAGCTGGAAAGTTAGCTAAATCCTCGGAAGGACCTTTTATCGTGTACGATAAGACCGATAAAGGATCATATTATCTAATGATAGAAGATGATGGGCCTCTACCTAACCCATGGGATACAATACAGTTAGCCTCATTTAACAGGCCACAACCACCACCTTATTCAACTGATATAAATACAGTATAATCAATCAACATATAGCAGGCCACGACCACCATCATTGACCAGACTGATACTTGGGGGTGACCTCGAAGTTTTTCAAGTCTCCAATTCAAGCAAACTCGGGGGGTATGGATGGTCGGCAAACTAGACCCTCAAGAATTTATTGGGGACGAACATATAATGCTTCACATAGGATCAATCCCTCGGACAGACCCGGGGGCAACCATTGAAGTCTACTAAATTTCTTGGTATAACCTATGTATCATGTCAAGCCTTCGACCAGACTGATACCTGGGGGCGACCTCAAAGTTTTTCAAGTCTCCAATTCGAGCAAACTTGAGGGGCATGAATTGTTGACAGACCAGACCCTCGGGAATGCATTAGAGGTGAACCCATAATGCTTTGCTTAGGATCAATCCTGCGGATAGACCTGGCGGTGACCTTCGAAGTCCAGTGAAATTCTTGGTATAACCTAAGTATCATGTCCATCCTTTGACCATACCGATACTCAGGGACGACCTTGAAGTTCTTCAAGGTTCTAGCTCAAATCCTACTACAAACATTCAATAATTCTCAACACACACAAATTCAAGCATACAGGAATATCAGTAATTCAACTACATGCAAGAAATTCCAGTACAATATATACTAGCAAGTCAAGTTTAGTACACAAGCAATTCAAGTTAACTTCAAGAAACCCAAGTTCAAATATGAAGTACCACCCATCAGGAAAACTTAAACATTACAGTAAGATAAGAGAGAGTTTGTTTCAGCAACCAAACATCATAGACACATCATCTACCAGAACTGCACTCATACAGGAGCGGTCGTACTAGCTCCTCCTATAGGTTTTCTAGCCACCAAACCTCTAGTACCCTCAAAGGAAGGGATCGGTTCCATAGCATCAGTGACCCCATCGGCTATAGCACCAATAGAAACCTCGACAACCATGGAAGTCTCCACAACACCACCTCCACCAGTAGTATCAACTTCTATCCCTTCCGTCTGAGAGACCCCTTTGACAGAGTGCCCTTCGGTTGGAGGAAATTTCTCGAAAGTTATAGGATTATACCCTAAACTATCTATGAAGTTCTTCAAGGAAGTAGTCCTCTCACACTCCTCATCAAATTGCGCTTGGAAAGTTGTCCTCTGTTATTCTATTTCTGCCACCTTCTCCGCCAGCTTTGACTCTAACACCTTCCGTATTTGAAAATTGTTGTCACGCTCAACTTCGAGTTCCCTCGCACACTCAGCTCTAATTGTTAACCTATCTCGCTTTAGCACATTACCTCGGTCTCCAGCGATAGCGCGGTTCCTCGAGCATGCTCTAGACTGTTTATCACCTATTTTAGCTACCTTGTTATTACCTTCTGGACCTTGGCAAAAACTTGGGCCCAAGCATGCGCCTGCTAGAATACTAGAACAGTCAGTACTTCTTGAAGCATAGTAAATTTTAGCATAATTTAATAATCTCATAAAATAACTACCTAATGCAGAGCCTTAATCATCTGCTTCCCAGCCTCATCTGGGCCACGCCTCGTCTGCATCGTACACATCATCAGCCCCCAACTCCCGAGGCCTCTTACGTTGAATAGTCCCTGACTATTGGACTTTTGAAGGTTCGGGAACCACCTTTCCCTTACCTTTGTTAGCCTGCTTTGATGCCTCGAGAACTACTTTGGGACTGGCACTAATTGTTCTCCCCTTGGAAAATAGGTCGACTTACGAATTAACCTTGCTTTCTTCATTCCTTCGGGCCCCTTCTAATAATCTTATTCTCTTCTCTTCTTCGCTGGCCTGGCAACAATAGGTACGTTTAAAAGTAATGTATCTATCTTCTTTCGCATCTTCCTCATGATACCTAGCTTCCTGAATACCCTGTTTATCCACTCCTTATCAAAGCTAATGTGTTCGTCAATGTACCTCTTCAAGTTTGTCAAAGTATTGTTACTGGGTTCTGTAAAACAATGAAAAACATGCTTTCCAACCTATTCAATTAACATATTACACAGCTTTCGACTGTTAACTTACTTGGATTATACACCCTGTGCTACCGCTTATAAGCATCTTCCCCTTCGGCATTCTCGTAATTACCTCTTACCACAACCAAGTCCTTATCCCACCCTCGTCCCATCGAGCACAGATCAAACAACCATGGTTTGTCTCCATGGCATTGAATGTGGTAAGTTTCCACTTTCATAATCGCATTCCTCGAGTAGAACAATACAATATCGAACCACTCGATTAAACCTCTCTTCTCACGTTTCAACCTTACATTCATACCCATGACTACCCTCATCATCTCGTAAAAATTACCATTAATCAAGCATGGGGCAACTTTCCAGAAGTTCAATACCTCCTTCACCAACCTTCAAAGGGGCAGTCGCATCCCAAGTCGAATCCTTGAATGTGAACTCGGCCCCTACTAGCATTAACACCACTCCCACCCTCGATAATTCATGTTTAGCCATGAATCGATCCAGCCTCGCCTTCTCTTAAGCCGAGACTAACCCTGCATGTCCCCTCGAACCAACTGAACTCTCATTATTGTCGCCCTGCTCCCCTTCTTCTTTCTCATCCCCTGAAGCCTTGATACTACCTCCGTTCCCTCTTCTTTGTCCTCCTTCCATCTCCGCTCCGTCACTCTCCCCAATCACTCGAGCCCTACGACGACTCGTCCTCGAAGCCCCAATTTCCGGTACTACCACAACTATTGAAGTATCTGTTGCAATGCCTAACTCTTCTACGTCGCTGCTCTCACCCACTTGAGCATGACCAGATACACTCGATTCATTTACTTTAATCTCCTCATCTATCAGCCTCAGTCTCGAAGATTAACGGGTATGCATTATACCCTACTAAAGAAGAAGAACGCAATTAGATCGATATATTCGACTATCACGTTTCGATATCATATTTTGGTCTACCTTCTTCAGCTCGCCTTACCCATAGTCAAATGCTCATCTACAACCCTGGTCACCACCTCAATATCCCCAATTTCCTACTGGGTCGTACCTCCAGCCACTTGGGTTACCCCCTTCCTCGATCAGACCCTAATCAATAAAAACCCTAGCAGCTCCTACCCCACAACACAACCAACATATAAAGACAGCAAAAGAAACTGTAGAGCAGAACTAATAAATTACCTATTTATGAAGAAAGTCAGAAGAAGTACTTCTTTGAATGATTTAGACAGCAGCAACGACGGTTCATTCACTCCTCTCCAACAAGCACTACCCCAACAATGGCGTATGTTTTCTCTCCTTCTCTCGGTTTTCTCTCTATGATTGATAATTTGGGAAATAATAAATTTCTCCCTCGGCCTTTTAAATACCACCTCAGATAAAACTGCCTTAGTTTCCCCCCTCACCATCATTACCACTCCTCTACTCCCCCTCATTTTTTGGCTGAGACGTATATTAACAATTTTACCCTCATCTGCTCCTACGTGCGTACCACATGCCCCTCTCTACAAGATCTTTCCCAAGCCTCTCAAACCTTCTAGCATCCTGCCTAAAGTTGTCAACTCAAACCTACGTGTCACTTTCACCTTTTTCCTTTAATCTGAGGAAACATTATGATGACCTGCAGGGTACTCCACCCTAGGAACTGCACAATCTCTGACATGTCAGATGTTATGGCTATCAGGCTCCGCAGATGAAGCCCATTTGCCTTCGATAATGGAAGTTTTCAAATCTCTCCTGAACTCGTTTGCGAACAATCGTCTATATTCTACGTTGACCATTCGTCCATATATATTGCTATCGCGCCTACATTATTTGATTATTCGACTTTAGCCTAGTTTCTTTCCATTTCTAATGCTCGTTCCTAAAAGTTTGGCTTTTGACAAATTGCTATCGCGCCTACATTATCTTCATCTACTATGTTTGTCACACTTGCAAAAATTTACTTCAAAATATACCAATTTCATTCGAATACATGTCCATACTTAAAAAAAATCAACAACAAACCAAACAAATAGAGACAACATTAATAGAAAATAAAACAACATCCTATCCTCCCCCCTTCCCAAGCCAATACCATTACCAAAACTAGGACGCCCCTATTTGCAGACGGAGCAGTTCTTGCAGATCCTGACCTCCTCATATTCAAGTCGGTCTTCTTCGTCTACTAGATCTTCGGACATACATTACAGGAAGAAGAACCAGTTAATGACGAGTGGGTTCATCCATTGCAGCACCCTTCACCAATGAGAATACAGCATCTCAGAGATTGGTTCCTCTGGCTCTAGCTCAACAAAGTCATGCATATCCCAGTCCAACCTATGGTCCCCAAAGAATTTCTTCGTCAGCTCATATGTATTCTCCAGTATACGACGCTCTTGTGGTTCCATTCTCTTCTAATATCTCATATTCGGGGTGGTCTATGGTTCGATTACTTAGAAAATAAGATGCAGATAGTTTGAAACACTCCTAACACCCCATATTTATACTTAAATCCAAATGCATTTAATCTTTCTTAAATCACCACCCGTATTAATTGCCATCTTTAATTACTCTCCTCAGAATTGTAACAATCACTCAGTCAAATTTTCCAACTTCCCAAGCCCAACCGTTTTTCTCTGCACGTGCCCTCTACACTAATTTCTGAGGCCCCTTCTTAGAGGGGGTGAATGTGATAGCCTACTCGCAGCCTTCTAGTACAAGTTAAATGATCGAAGGCTACATCAAAGCCTACCTAGAGACTCGAAGCCCAACATGATAGTGGCAAAGTCAACGAAGCCTTCTGAGACTAACTAAACACTCGAAGGAATCATCGAAGCTAACTGCTTTAGTCAAAGTTAGATAAGCAACGCCAAAATGCAGTTCTGGTACCCAAAGTACTTTGACCATTGACATGGTCGAAGGCAGACACGTCTGACGGCTAGCTCAGTAGACAAAGTAGTAAAACAAGCCGCTCGACTGCTACAGTTCCTGAACCTGTAGCTACAGTGTCAGACCCAATAACCACGGTGTTAATACCAACAACTACAGTGTCATAACCAATAGCAACAGTGTCAGAACCGACTCCGGGTACAAGTCAGTTATCCCTCGAAGGATATACATGTAATTTAACCTCCTATGGTATCTTAACCCTTTATGTATTCTATAAATAGGAGGGAGAAGGCACTATGTAGAGGTTAGAAAATCATTCCTGCAAAGCCCTAGAAGATTACCTTTGTACACCCTGTAATTCTCTATTCCTCGAACCTTCGGTTAACTCGATATATATCATTTCTTCTTAAAATGCTTACTAGATGTCGTGGAGTAGCCCATTCTAGGCCTCGCGCAAGTATATTGTCTCGAATATATTTCATATTATTACTATTTATATGCTTGTTAACTCCCAGTTAAAGATCATCTCCCTTGGTGAAAGATTCAGTTTCCCCTCATATGAAACTTGGCTCCTACAACTGAGAGGAACGCGAAGATGATCTACCAGAAGACCAGCCCGAGCAGAGCGACCCTTGGAACCCTATCACGGGCCAGTTTTTATTTGCTAAAAAATCCGCTGAACCTAGCAGTTTGAGGATAAGTATTATCCTGGACACCACTTCCAATGACCGAATCGAAAAGGCTGTCAAGCTAAACTTTGAATATTAAGCATTGATACATGGCCTTGATCTCGCCCTTGACCTTGGTGTTACCCAACTTGAAGTATTTACTAATTCTCAGCTTATTCAGGGATAGTAAATTGACAAAAATTAGGCTAACGGTCGCATGGCTCAGTATGCCGGACTTGTCTGCCAGCGCATGGATCGTTTGCCTGAAAAATCTTCCATTACACATTACCCTCGAGGTAAAAATAGACATGCTGATGCCCTCACCTACATAGCTGCTATGTTAGGCCAGTCCGAATCCTGAACACTCCACATCGAAGTACTCGAACGCCCAAGTATCAACCAGATGGAAGTTAATGCCATCAATACAGGGGGCGAGAGTCTCGATCTTGATTACTAGAGTACAACCTTCCTTTCTTATTTCAATAGTTCTACCCTCACGTAAGATCCCAAAGCCAAACATTCGTTACTAGAAAATTGCCGCAGATACATCATCCTCAAAGGCAGACTATACCATAAACCCCCAAATGGTGTACCTCTCCACTGTATCTCCCAAAACGAAGCCACTGTCATACTTACTGAACTCCATGAAGGTAACTGCGGTGATCACACTGCTGGTCAATCTATGGCCCTTTGAGTCGTAATACAAGGGCTATTTTGGCCCAATATGAAGAAACAGCCTGAAGAGTTTGTGAAACACAGTGACAAATGCCAACGTCACGCCGATGACATCCGAAGCCCTTCACAAGACCTCCATTGTACCCAAGTCACTTGGGCGTTCAAGTGATAGGCCATTGATCTAGTGGGCCCTTCCCCCAAAGTATCAGGTAGATGGGAGCATATTCTAGTGGCCATAGATTATTTCACTAAATGGGTCAAAGCCATGCCTCCATGTTGAACCAGAGATAAAGAAGTCATCAAGTTTTTATAAGAAAATATCATCATGCATTTTCGCTGCCCTCACATGATTCGATACGACAACGGTCCACAGTTTGTTGGGAACAAAGTCTACAATTTCCTCAAGAAGTATAACATTATTCTCTCACCCTAAGCACTTATTATCTACAGGGGAATGGTTAGGTTGAAGCAATCAATAAAACCATAGTTGATGGTCTTAAAATACGTGTCTATGAGAAGAAAAGCCTATGGGTCCAACAATTACAACATATACTCTGGGCCTATTGTACCACCAAGAAAAGTGACGAGCTACACTCCTTTCCTCTTGGCTTACGGTATCAAAGCTGTGTTGCCTACTCAGTTTGAAGTTACCCTAGCCTCCCTGATAAAGATAACGAGTTTAAGCTTGGATATAATATATTATGGATCGATGAAACCAAAGACCGAGCCATCGCTAACCTCAGCCGCTACCATCTCTTTCTCCAGAAGTCCCTCAACAAAAGAGTTAGACCACGCAGTTTTAATATTGGAGATATGGTACTTCAACGATCAGACTTTCTTTGAAGCTTTGTAATGCCGGCAAACTAGCCGAGTCCTGGAAAGGACCTTATGTCGTATAAGATAAAACCGACAAAGGATCCTATTATCTAATGAAAGAAGTTGAGGAGCCTCTACCCAACCCTTGGAACACAATGTAGTTAGCCTCATACAACAGGCCGCGGCCACCACCATATTCAACCAAAGTAAATATAGTATAATCAATAAACATATTTTTTCATCCTCTAAGCTTCATGTTCTGTCTTAAAGTGAACTTCTTGGACAAACCTAAATATCATGTCAACCTTCAAACTGACTGATACTTGGGGTTACCTCAAATTTTTTCAAGGTTCTAATTCGAGCAAACCCGAGGGGCATAAATAGTCGGTAGACCAGACCCTCGGGAATGCATTGGGGCTGACCACATAATGCTTCATTTTGGCTCAATCCCATGGATAGACCCGGGGGTGACCTTCGAATTCCAGTAAACTTCTTAGACAAACCTAAGTATCACGTCAACCTTTTAACCCGACTAATACTTGGGGGCGACCTTAAAGTTTTTCAAGGTTCTAATTCGAGCAAACCCGAGGGGCATGAATGGTCTGTAGACCAGACCCTCGAGGATGTATTAGGGACGACCATATAATGTATTGCTTAGACTCAATCCCGCGGATAGACTCAGGGGTGACCTTCGAAGTCCAGTAAACATCTTGGACAAACCTAAGTATCATGTCAACCCTTTGACCCGACTGATACTTGGGGACGACCTCAAAGTTTTTCAAGGTTCCAATTCGAGCAAACCCAAGGGGCATGAATTGTCGGTAGACCGGACCCTCGGGGATGTATTTGGGCCGAACGCATAATGCTTCATTTAGGCTCAATCTCGTGGATAGACCCGGGGGTGACCTTCGAAGTCCAGTGAACTTCTTGGATAAACCTAAGTATTACATCAACCCTTCGACTGGACTGATTCTCAGGGGCAACATTGATATTATTCGAGTTTCTAGTTCGAGCAATCCTACGTGGCATAAATGGGCGACAGACCAGACACTGGGGGATACATTGCAGCCCATCACATTATCTTTCGATATTCGACGTCAAAAGCTTTCCATTCTTCAATTCTTATACAAACATACGAGTATACATACACAAAAGCAATTCAAGTCAACTACATACACACAAGTAGCTAAAGTTTAATTACGCTACACATTGTTTATGTACTACCAATCCAGTACACTTAGTTCAAATTCGTCATCACAGCAAGTTCAGGAGAAAGAGTTATACAAAAAACCAAACAAAATACCTTCTGCAAACCCCATACTCACACAAGATTGGCCACATTCCCTCCTTGATCTTCTACGGTACAACCTCCACTAACTTTGATAGCAGGGTTTGTTCCTGAAGCATTAGTTATACCTCCGATTGCAAAACACCCTGTAACATATCCAAAACCATCCCTTTCAGCCACGGGATCAACTACAACATCTCCAGCTCCTTCCCCTAGAGGGCCCACTCCCATCCTATTTGTATGGGCAACATCTTCGACAACAGGCTCTTCGGTCAAAGAAAAGCGTTTAAAGGTCTCTGGATTATACCCCAACCCACCTATGAAGTTCTTCAGAGCCGTGGTTGTATCGCACTCTTCATCATATTGTGCCTGGAAATGCGCTTTATTATCCTTCAGCTGCTCTTCTTTCTAAGCCAGTTTTGCCTCTAACACTGTCCACATCTGATTATTGTTGGCAATCGTAGCTTTGACTTCCCTAGTAGGATCGGCTCTAATCTACAACTTCTCTCATCCTAGCATACCGATCTGGCTCTCCAGCGATAAAATTGTCCCCTGTACGAGCTCTAGACTGTTCATCGCCTACTTTAGCTTTTTACTCGATACCTTTTGGGATTTGTTATAAACTTGGGCTCATGCAATCACCTGCACGAATACTCAACTACTCAGCATTTATCAAAACATAATTGTAAGTTTGTAATTTCAAAAATACTTACTTGATACATAGTCTTGTTTATTTGATTCCCTGCTTCATCAGGGTTCGTTACGCAAAGGGTAGCCATCGACGTGGCCGTTACTCGAGCGTAATCCTCGAGACGACCGATTCATCCTCATCCTCGACCATCTTCTCACGAGGCTTCTTCTGCAGAGATGTCTTCGTCTGCTACACAGTCAAAGCTTCGTCAGTGACCTTACCTTTTCTATTGGCCAAATTCCGTAGCTCGATACGATTAGGAATTAGTTATTACACCAATGATCTATTAACTATACGATAATAAAAAGCAAGAAACTGAAGCCGGTGTTTTTAGTGCGGAAAACCTCAGAATAAATAAAAAACCACGACCTCGTATGAAGGATTTTTGTAAAAGTCTTTTTATAGCTTTGAGTGGATATCTTTATTACAAGTGATCTCTGGAATATAGAAATACCTTTGATATCGTAAATAAAAAGTTTGAGTAATTTTTTGGTCCCTGTTTTTTCTAGAAGATCTTCTTTTTAGAGGCTTTACTCACAACTCTTCGTCGTGCTGGAGCACATCTTCCGAATAATGCGGTTAGTGGCGGTTGATTGAATAACTGATAAGTTTGTGGGAGATAGTGTTTTGATTGAATAACATTTTCTGGGTTTAGCTCGATGTAGTTTCCTATGTCGTTCGTGAGGTTGGTTAGAATATTTGGCTGGAGTGTTGTGTGTTGAAATTACGTGAGCCTGAGACGGAGGTAAATCAAACTGAGTGAGCTCGATTATGAGTGAGGTCAAGGAATAAGTCTCTACAATCGCCCCCTCGCAGCCGAAGTCACGGGTGGCTTTGGTTGAGAAGGTATATGTAAAAAATAGTTATTTTGAAATGGAGCAATGATGGCATTTGACAGGGTGGAAGTTACGTAATATTGGGAAGTAATGGGTATTAAATGATGGTGCGGATGTATGTGACGGTTTGTGTTTGAATTGTCGAGTCCGTAATAAATAGCAATGCTTGGGAAAACGTACCTGCACAATAAAGTTAGGGTTATATAAAGAGTACCTTGATCACCTTTTTTGGGTAAAATCCTGCATGCGTAACACTCTCTGAAATGGTAAAAACTAGGAGTATGGTCCTTGAAGAGATATTGCGCTTGAAGAGCAGCGGTTAAAGTTGAAGTACTTTGGTGACCAGTCCTTGGAAATAGTGATCTTAGCGCCTGTTCCCCCGACATATCGAGGCTTGTCAATAGAGGAAGCGGTTGAAGCTGAGAAATATTTCTACTGTAAATGGAGATTTCATGTCTTCATCTTGACAGGTGATGAACGTTGGGCCCGTCTCCGCACCCTTATGGAAAACAGGGCTAGGGGCTCAAATACAGGAAAAGGTGTTTCTGTGGGACAGATGTGCTGATTCTCTGTGGTACCAAGGATTTTAAGGCTGAGCCTTCTTCATCTCTACCAACTCTGCGGTGATGGTGGTTATAGAAGAGGCGGTGGTGGTAGTAGAGGGAAGGAAAACTGGTAGGAAGATTCTACTGAGGCATTTCCATCGTGATTTTATGTTCTGAAGATCTTCCATCTTGTTTTGTGGGAACTATACTGAGTCTACTGCTTATTTAATTTTTAGTTGAAGTTTGACCGTGTTTCTACCGAGCCATGTAAGGAGGGTTCTCTGTTGGTTCCACTATTTTCTTCGCGTCAGGGTGAAACATTACTGAAGTAAGAAGAACTGGAAAATTTGATGCCTTGCCATGCCTGATTGACCTGCAGCTTTGAACAAGCAGGGAAAACTAGTTATCTGTAAAGAACCTGAAGTTCGGTGTTGGACGGATTATATGTTGATATCTTCTTGTAGGAAAACTTGTTATCTGCAAATCGTGCTATGAGTAATATGAATATAAATTGATTCTTACAAATTTTGTGCATAGAATTTTCTTAAATCTACTTTAAATGTGCTAGTTGAATAACTGTTTGATAAGTGCTAAAACAACGTTTGAACTGGGATAAACATTTGATATTAAAGATCTTTTTTTAACAGGAAACAAATAGAAATCGTAGAAATATGTTAATTAGAGTTGTTTCAAGGTCAACAGAGATACTAATCATAAGGTCGATCGTAGTAACTAGTGAGTGTATTAATGAGGGGGATAAGTTATAATAAGCGAGTCTGAGATCTTGGGTTTCTATTACGCGATACTAGGTAAAAACTGAGTAAAAAGAGGAAGAGATTGGGAAATCTTATAAATACTGATAGGATGGCATGAAAAAGTTCCAGGGAAGGTTAGGATGGTACGAACTTGATCTAAGCGGATTCGTCATGCTGCAAAAGGTCGATTAGCCGTAAAAATTGCTGAGGTGCTGGAGAGAACTTTTGGCTTGCTCGGTTACGATGTCGAGTTACCGATGAGGGTTTGCCAGCTCGAAGGGTTAGATATCAGGAGTAGAGAACTTGAGTATGCTTGTTACTTTTACGAGTCATTCTTTCGTGTATTCATGAGGAATTCTGCAGAACGAGAAAGGGTGGCTGGTTTGATAGCTGAAGTTAAGATTGAATTAGAAGATATGAGGATTGGTGAATGATGTGATCAAATGTAGGTTGCTAAAGTTTTCCGAGGCTGGGATAGATACTGTTTAGATGTTTTTATGAATAAGATAAATGCTGGAATGTAACATAAATAATATAAGTCAATTGGATCCTCAATTGGGGGAATCTGTTTGAGATTGTTCAGCAAGCGATTTGAATAAATTTGAATATTTGTGCGATTTTGAAATTGACGTCGATTAGTATAAGTCTGATAAACATGTACTGTGAAACAAAAATACGTGAGTGCAGAAGCTTCTAGTTTTGTTTTGTACAGAAAATGAAATAGAGCTCTGACATCCCACAGTACGAGTCATCATGAGTGAGGGGACATTAAGAAGGCAATAAAATACGTTAATAAATGAGGAGAGTTGTTATGATGGAATGGTGGTTTTATCAAAAAGGTACAAGACGTCTAACATGGAGAGTGGAAAGGACACCTCTGTTCTAGAAACGAGAACGGTTTGTGTGAGGGGCAATAAATGCCAGCCGCATGAGAAAGAAAAGATAAACAGTTCTTCTTCGTCTCCAAATAATCGTTTACCACAAAAGATTTGGAGAGCAAACAGAGAAAAAGGCAAAAGATCAGGGTAATAAATCAAGAGTTTTCTAAAGACGATAAACGGTTAAAGAGGGCAAAAGGTTCGGGATCTCGTAGGTTGGAATAGAGCAGCGTAGTGAGGAGAAAGCTTGACTCTTCTGCCGATTCACATCTGGATATTAATGTTAGCAGAGATATATACGCAATATACTTTAATATTCTATAATGTAAATATATGTGTTATGTATAACTGACTTATTAGAGATATATGCTGAATATATATATATATATGGATACATAGATTAAAGAATGATAAATACTTTAACCTGTATGTAGGTCGAAGTAAGAGGCATCTGTGCAGGTCAAAATAGTCTTGTAGAGTCTATTTTTGAGATGGGTAGGTTATCTGTTAATGAAGTTTTGACCTCTGGTAGGTCGAATGAGTCTGATAGCGAAGGGGAAGGAGGATTGGAACAATTTTCAGGCTTCCCTAGTCAGCTGGTACCTTATCCTCCAGGTTTTGATGCTTTCAGAGAATTTTGTAAAGCCAAGGGGGCCATAGGAGGTAAGTGGGGTAAATGTGTAGAGTTTGATGGTAGGCAATTTAGGGGTTGTACGGTAGCGGAAGGGGAGGAATAGCTTTATCTTTTGGCCGATTTGGAAGCAGAAAAACAAGATAGGGGTATAGACAAATTGATCTCGTTAGAGTATTTCGATGGAGATGTCCGGAGTGACCTTTCGGAGGGTTTTCTATGTTACCTATCTCAATTATAGTATGGATTGTGCCTCCCCCTCACCAATTTGGCAAAGGGGGTAATGAATGCAATTGGGGCATGTCCAGTTCAAATGAACCAAAATATGTGGGAGGTCATAGCTATGTGAGCATCTGAATGACAGGTGGGAAAGGGCGAACAAAGTAAGGAGGATAACCCCCGAGGACATCTTACAATTTTATGGGGTGAAGAATTTTAAGGCCAGTGGAGGTTCGTACTTCTCTACGAGCGTTACTCGGCATCGTTTTTTTGTTCTGAAATCAGAAGGTAGAACATGGAATGACAACATCATATGGGTGAAGGGTAACTGCCTTCAAAGAGTTGACGAGAAACTTTTGGACCTCAGATTTAGATCTGTAAAGCAAAGTAAGTATAGACATGCATAGATAAAATTATTGTTATGCTTCTTTAACAAGTGTAGTTGATAGAAAAATATGTTTATTGCAGGTGTGAAGTCTACAGTGGAAAGGAAAGAGTCTTTGTTGGATGAAGTCGCCGAGTAGGAGACTGAACTCGAACTAGTTTTGGGAGAACTCGGCCTGAGTAGAAAGAAGAGAGCTGAAAGTAAATCGAAAAAGGTTGCAAAGGCTCAGTCTACTAGGTCGATTACAGGTCTCGGTGAAGGAACAAGGTAAACAAGCAGAGAGGAGATTCGGGCTATGACTCCTGGGTCGGGCAGTTCAGCCCAACCGAACCTTACGATGGGCAAAATAGCCCAAAGGTTTCCAAAGAGACAAATAAAAAAGGTCTTGCCAGCCTCTGGTACCACAGTCAGTGATGAGGTCGCACAAGGAAAGAGGATGAGGGTTGAACCTTTGGGGGGCTCAGGAGTGAAGGTCACTGAGGGACGATTTGTTTCAGTGGATGACCTCAAAGAGGTCGAGGAAAGGGCCAGGTTAGTGGTTCTTCATGGAAAAGAAGATACGAGCCAGATGGTAAGTTTGCATTATCAAATGAAAATATTTATTATACTTCTAGCTAGTAACTGAGGTTGATATAATTTTTGTAGACTGCTCGCCTTGTCAAGGGGATTTGGCTCGGTATAGATGAACATGAATCGAGCTGAAAAGGCGAAAAACGAGCTGGAGAAAAACCTGGCTCAAGCCAAGACTGATGCCGTGAAAGAAATCAAACAGCTAAAGGCTACTCATGCCGTGGCGATTGGCCAGGTATAGGTCAAGGGATAGGCTAATTTAGACGAGACGGCTGAAGAGCGTAACAGACTAGGTCATCACTTGATGCTAAAGGTCTACTCCCAGAAGGAGTTGGATGTCATTAAGGCTAACACCTATGCTAAGGAAGAAGAGGAGGAGGCAGAAATGTTGCGGGTTGTAGACAGTTTGGATGGTGTTTCCCCCCAAACAGTGTTTAATAACCAAGGGCCGAAGCTGAGCTCCCTGTAGATGGGAGTGAGAAGGTTGGGTAGACATGTGTTTTGTCTGAATATTTGTAAGTTGTAAACTTTTGTGCAGGAAAGGAACTGTTGTATGTTGACTATTTTTATAAATCTTTTTTAGGCAATTAAAGAGATGAGTCTTATGATAAATGGCCTAGAATTTAAACTTGCCAGGGAAATAGAGACCTCAAAGGCCCTGTTGTCTGCGCAAGCAGAATTACTGGTTAGATTTGAAATAGGCTGCTTAATCTCCGTGTTATACCAACGCAAGTTAAGTAAATAGGATAGAAATGCACAGCAAAAATCTAACGCTATTAATATTGAGTAGGATATCAAAAGTGTGTACCTTGTTTGCCAAAAGAATGTTAGTGAAGTGTCCATCTGAGAATGGACTCTAAACTTTTAATCCAAAAGTATTTAGAAACAGATGTCTAGAACCCACGTAGTCTCTTAAAAGTTGTGTGTATATGTAGAAATGATACTTGCTGGATCAAAGTATACTAAATTGTTGTATATGTCTCAGGTCGAATTGGATGGGTCTCACGTACGTGAGGATCATGCACTCATGTGCAATTGGGAATTTGTGGAGTAGTTCGATAGGGTGAATATGGCGAATGAGAACCGGGAGGATCAGTACGTAAAAGCACACTTCAGACTAGAGAAGTTGAATCAGGTCATTTCTGACCTGACCCGTCAAGTCGAGGAGAAAGAATTTGGGATTAAGAAGGGATTAGAAGATTTATCCGAGGCAACAGAGCGTGCCGATAATCTTCAAAGTCAGGTTGATGCATTGGCTGCGAAGAGTAGCAGGCAGATATGGCTCAATACCATATTTGGGCGTTGGAAGGAACTAAGGAATTATGTCGATTTGATCTCAATAATTGTAGGATCGAGCTGGAGAGAATGAGAAACAAATTTATTGGAAAAGATGATGAGTTGAGGGTAGTTCGAGAAAACCTTTCGGCGTCGGAGGTCGCAGCTGAACATTTGCAAACAGCCCTCCCCGCCATGGATATGGAATTCTGAGAAATGCAGCGCAGGTGTGATGGCTTAAATGAGAGAGTCGCTCGTCTTAAAGCCCAAAGGGATCAAGTCATTGCTCGTGCCAAGAAAGCTGAGGCTAGAGAGCATTCTGGGGGAAGTAGAACTATGATTAAGGCTCCTCTAGTTTAAGGGGATGTCGTTAGTCTCTCAATTCGTATTAAAAAGCTAGAAAGTGATGTATCTCGAATTCAGGGGCATGTTCTGAGGGGAAATGCGGATTTGAGGGAATGTCAGCATAAGCTGGACGCTGCTCTTATTAGGGAGAAATTCTTGGAGGGAGAGATAAGAGCTAAGGATTTGTAAGCTAGGAGAAAGGATGAATTATTAAAGGATCTGCCTGCGAGAGAGGAGTTGAAAGCTGAGCTTGGGATGCTTAGAACTCGGGTAGTAGAATTTCAAACCATGAATCTGGCAGAGTCGGAACAGTATATTGCCAAATTGAAAGAAGATGCCATTCGCTACGATAGGATTGATGCGGATAGAAATGCTTGGAGGGATACTTATGTTAGTGTAATGGTGCATCACGAGAGGTTGAAGGTTAGGTTCACAAAAGCGGTAGTACCTAATGTGGCACGATCTGACTTGTTAAAGGTGATTATTGCATATTTTGTAGAGGAAGTTAAAAGGCTTGAATCATAACAAGATACCTTGTTCAAAACTCTGTCAGATAAGGGATGCACCTGTGGAGCTGAGATAGATCGAGATAACTGTCTGGGCGTCATGGAGACCCAACTGGGCCTATAAACTGCTGACTTAGTAGAATGAGGTAGGGTTGCTGTGGCCCGTAAACTGAAAGATAGACCTCTTGATGATGTGGGAGAAAGCATTGCTGACACTGTATCAACAGAGAAGAATCTTCTATAATATGAATTTGACGTGAAAATAAGTATAGTTGTTGTAGGCACATTGTATAAATGAAAGCTAGTATGACCTTTGACTCATCTTGTATCTGGTGGGATCCTTGATATAAAACAAATTTTTACATTCGTTCTAATCGCTTAAAAGTAGAGGGGTTACTAGACCAAGTGTTATCCTTGACCTAGGCTTATAGAAATGTCGCAGACATATTTAAAGAGATGAAAGCAAGTATGACCTTTATTTTATCTTATGCCAGGTTGTGTCTTTGATGTGAGGCAAGCTTTTACACCTGTCGCAATCGCAGAGCTGTAGTGAAGATTAGTATTACCTATGTCTTATCTCTTGCTTGGCTCTTTGAAGTTGAACAAGTTTTCACACTTGCCAACCTCGCCGATATGTATAGATTCAGCTGAACCAAGTTGTATGCTAGATCCATCCTACTGGTGTAGACCAAACAAGTTTTTAAAGATGAAGACTAGTATTACCTATGTCTTATATCTTGCTTGGCTCTTTGAAGTTGAGCAAGTTTTCACACTTGTCACCTTCGCAAATATCTAGAGATTCAGCTGAACAAAGTTGTATGCTCAATCCAGCCTACTGGTGTAGACCAAACGAGTTGTAGAAGATGAAGACTAGTATTACCTGTCTTATCGCTTTCTTGGCCCTTTGAAGTTGAACAAGTTTTCACACTTGTCGCCTTCGTAGATATGTATAGATTCAGCTGAACCAAGCCGTATGCTCGATCCAGCCGACTGGTGTAGACCAAACAAGTTGTAAAAGATGAAGACTAGTATTACCTATGTCTTATCTCTTTCTTGGCTCTTTGAAGTTGAACAAGTTTTCACACTTGTCACCTTCACAGATATGTAGTGGTAGAAGCCAACGTAGTTCCTCGATCGAACTTATGGAATTTGGATTGTAAGCTAGTATTATCTATGCTTGAATCTGTGGAATGTGAATGAATGTTTCGTGAAGAGATTAACAATATATAAAAAAAACTTTCATTAGTAGGTTTAGAATATACATTGGATGGAGATAATAATCTCAGTTTTGGAATTAATAACAAACAGCAAAACATGGAAATGGAGTAGTTAGATGACTAACGATAGTATCGTTTCAATTGTCTAGTGTTCTAAGGATTTGAAATGGGGACACCCTCTTCTATCATTAGATAGTATGATCCCAGGCCTGAGAAACCTGTGATAATGAATGGACTCTCTCAGTTTTTGGCTAATTTTCCAGCGTGAGGCTCTTTTTGATATTGAGGAATTTCTCGTACGACCAGATCCTTGATTTGGAAGGTGTGGCTCCTGACTCAGTTATTGTAAGACCTGGCCATCATATGATGGTGTCAACCAAGGTTAGCGATGGAGCGCTCCCTGGTTTTATCTATCATATTGAGGTTACAAGCCAATTCAAACTCATTTTCCTCGTCAGTTAGCGTATGATCCCGAACTGGATGATGATAATCAGACGAAATGACTGCCTCAGTGCCATAAGCAAGGAGGAATGGAGTGCACCCCGTAGACTACTGGGGAGTAGTTCAATGCGCCCACAGGACGTAAGGTAGTTTGCGGACCCAATTGCCTTTTTTTTGCGAGTGAAGCCATTTTTTGAGTCCATCCACGATGGTTTAGCTGGTGATTTCGGCTTGGCCATTGCCTTGAAGATATTATGGATTTGATGGTGAATGGATGATATTGTGGTGATTTAGAAAGGTTACAAGCTTTTCTCCCACGAATTGGGGCTCGTTATCGATACGAATTAGGTTAGGACACCCGAATCGAGTGATTATGTGGTTCTAGATAAAAGGGATGACCTCTTCATCTTTGGTTCGACATAGTGGAATTGCTTCTACCCATTTTGTAAAGTAATCGGTAGCTACGAGTAGGTGGTGGTGATTACCTGGAGAGTTAGGGAATTTTTCGATGAGGTCTAGTGCCCATCTTTTGAACGGCCAAAAAACCTTACCTGTATGGAGCTCGAACGCTGGGGCGCGTATAATATTTCCATGTCTCTAGAAGGTGTTGCAGCTGTGGGAATACTCTTTTGCTTGCTTGAGCATACCGGGCCAGAATACTCCTTAAGTTATTGCTCTATTTGCTAATGATCTACCTGTGGCATAGGAGCCACAAGTTCCTTCGTGTAATTCGTGGAGTAGCTCGTCTGCTTTTGATTACGAAAGGCAGTTAAGGTAAGGTCCTATAATGGATAGACAGTAAAGCCTGCCGCTTTGAGCTATATAACATTTGAGTTGTTGATCAGCAGTGTACGTTCTTTCGGATCTGTTGCAAGTGGTCTGTCACATTTCTTGTTGACGTCAAGGTAATCTAAGAAAGGCTTTCGCCAATCTCCATTTCCCCCTTTATCGCCCCTAGTATTAATCGTGCATACTGATATGCGATCAATTTGGGGGTTGAAATGATTTTGATCTAAAGATATCGAGCTTCCATACCCAAGTCACCGGCTAGATATGTCAAGGAATCGGCGTGTCTATTCTCTCCTCGAGGAAGATATTCGAGAGTCGCTTTCACAAACTTACTCATTCGATCTGTAACGAGGGCTGGGTATTCGATCATCTTCACATTCTTCTTGTACAGCTCAGAATAATGATGAGCGATGAGTAATGAATATATGAAAACTGAGAGTTAGAGGATGTCGAGCTCAAGAGTGAGGTTGAGTCTGTGAATGAGAGCTTCATATTCGGTGACGTTATTTGAGGCCTCAAAATCCAGGCAGATTGATCTCTTAATTCTGTCATTTGAAGGGGTAATTAAAACGATCCTGATTCCTGACCCTGTGGGTCCTACTAATCCATCGGTGATAAGCCTCCACCCTGACGTGGTGATCTAGTCAGCTCATTCATCGAATGGCATAAGAGGTGGACTTTCTGGCGTGCCTTCAGTAAGGTCTGAATCGTACTCCTCCCACTCGGGATCTTCCACCAGAAAATTTACGAGGAAATCGGCAACGGTCGGACCTTTCTCTGAATGTCGTTATTTGAACTTTATATCATGTTTGCCCAAACTGACTGACCACTGTTGCACTCTTCGCGACTTCTCTTTTTTGGATAGAACTTCCCGAAGTGGGTAGTTCGTCATCACTTTGACAGAGTGCGCTTGGATGTAGTGCTTGAGTTTCTGCGAAATGTAAACAAGGGTAAGAAGAAGTTTCTCAATTTTAGAGTACCTTGTTTCTGCTGGTGTAAGTATTTTGCTAATGAAGAAGACTGATTTCTTGATTTTTCCTTCGAGACAAATGAAAACCGAGCTGAGATAAGTGTCGGTGACTGCAAGATAGAAAATGAGTTCCTCATTACCTACTGGGGTGCTCATTATGGGAGAGCTCCCCATATAGATTTTGAGATCCTGAAAAGCTTATTTGCATTCAAGTGTCCACGTGACTTCCGCGGTCGGCTGGACCTTTCCTCGTTTGGTACATCCTCGGAGTAATAGGAATTACCAACGGTAGCGGTCTCAAGATTTTGAGACAAAATAGTTGATCGCGGCAATCTTGACGGTGAGTTTTTGGACGTCTTTCGTTGTCTTTGGAGAAGGCATGTCGAGGAGAGCGCGGATTTGATCTGGATCGGCTTCAATCCCTTTCTTACTGATGAGGTGGCCTAGGAAGCGGCCAGAATGTACCCCGAATTGATATTTATCCGGGTTGAGGCACATTCTGTAAGATTGAAGGATGTTGAATATTGTCTTGAGATCTGAGAGGTGATTTTCTGACTGTATGCTTTTGCACAAGAGATCATCGGTGTAGACTTCAATGATTTTTCCCAGGTGTGGTTTGAACATTGCAGTCATCATTCATTGGTATGTGGCTGCTGCGTTCTTGAGTCTGAAGGGCATGACTTTATGACAGTAAAGGCCACTTTCAGTGATGATTGTTGTCTTCCTTTGATCTTCTTTGAGGAGTGCTATTTGGTTATATCCTGAAGCAGCGTCCATCAAAGATAGGAGATCGTGGCCTACAGTGGAGTTGAGGATCTGATAAATGTTGAGAAGAGGAAAACTATCCCTTGGGGTGTGTTTATTTAGATCTGTGCAATTTACACAAACACAAACTTTTCAGTTCTTCTTTGTGACAGCGACAATGTTGGATATCCATTCCGGATACTTTGCTTCTCGAATGAATCCCACTTTGATCAATTTCTTGATCTCGGTGTTAACTTCATCTCGAAGATCTGGTGAGAGTCGTCGCTGTTTCTATTTGATACCGGGGCGTTGACGTTTATGGCGAGCTTGTGACAGGCCATCGCTGGATTGATTCCCGAGATTTCTTCGATAGACCATGCAGGAACTTGATGAGAGCGTCTTTTTCCTGTTGAACCAACTTAGTTCCGTTGAATCTGCCTCTGCTAGGTCTATCAATGCTGACATATTTTATAGGTTCCTCTATAGTTGATTGGTCATTGTGGTGATCCCTTTTCTATAATTACTATGCAACAAATTTATCTGAAGTATCGAGGATAGCTGAGATAGTATTTTCACAAGCATGAGAAAGTTTTTGGCTACCTCAAATTTTGTAAATACCGTTGTCGTGCTTGATATGGAGTGCTTGATGATAAGTGGAAGCGATTGCTTCCATGTAGTGTATCCAGCAGTGGCCCATAATCCCAAGATAGCGAGACATGACATTTATGATGTAGAAAACGATGTCGATAGTGGTTGGTCCTGCAGTAATAGGTAAGTTAATCTTGCCTACTCGTTCTTCCTGGGAGCCATTGAACCTGCTGATGTCGGTGTCACTCTGAATGACTTGGTCAGTTAACCCCATCTGATCGATCGTACTCTGAAAAACAAATTCAGCACCACTCCCAGTATCGATTATCATTGTGTGCATGACAAACTGCTCCATCTTGAGCATAATGACCAACGCATCATGATGTGGAAATTTGACATGACTAGTATCGCAATCCTCAAAAGAGATTCCTAGCCAGCGATTGCTTGATTCGGGAAGAAGCTTGGCATTTTTGTCTTGAGGTGTAAGATCACAGCATTCGGAGAGCCTTCTGCACTTTGATCAGTTAGAATTGTTGATATGGCTGATTTCGATCATGTTGCTGAGGTGTATGTAGTAGAGATGCTTCTCCTCAGCCTTATCGTTGACCTGAACAACTTCGAGTTGTTTCTTATGGTTGCCATCCTGGAATGACTTCAGGTCGACAATGTATTTAACGCGGTCATAGCTGTCTTTTGGTCAAGGTTATCTACCTTTCTTGCGAGCTCAAGGAATTTCTTTGAAAAATCTTTGAGCTTCTCACCTTGTAACTGCTTAAGACCAATTAGAGAATACAAGCTCTCCTCCTTGTCTCTGTTGTGGGCATATATTTTGATGAACTGTTTCTGTAGCTGATCAAATGTGTAGATAGATTACTCAAGGAGAGAGTGGAACCATCAGAGTGGTTCTTCCTATAAACTTGTGGCAAACAGTCGACAGAGATTGTGGTTGAGATTGGAGTACAACCCCAATTAATCGCGGTATTGCTGGATATGCTCCGTTGGGTCTGTACCATTGTATTTGTGTATTTGGGGTGTATGGAAACCTTTCGGTATTTCTTAGTTGAATAGTTCTTTAGCAATCGGACTTCCTTGCAACACCGTGGTGTCGCAGGTAGCTCCCAAAACTTGTGCCTCGATTAACTCCATGATTCGTTGATCCATATGCCCTTTTGTGACATAATAACGTGTTGGTTGGATTGCTGGATGTTCTGGCAAGGGATGATGTGTCCCCGTAACTTCACTCAAACGGTCTCATACTGGAATTTGACGGAGAGGTCACTTGTTCTCCTCCTGATGAATGGGAATCTGGTAACCCCGACTGATTTCTAATTGGACTTCTCCTCCCAAATAGATGTAGGGTTGCGGCCCTTGTGGTATATTTCTGGAGATTGCTTTACTGGTAACCCCCCTAAGTCCCAACCTTTCCCTTACCGAGATGCGGGAGACTTCAAGAATTTGATCGTGACCTCTGGCAGGAGGGGCCCGCTGAGTATTTTGTAGAGCCTTGAATACAGTCTGGATCGTAGTCATCTGATCTTCGTGTCGTTTGAGCACCATCAAACAAGTTTGTCATTCTGTATCTAGCTCTTTCTCTTGAAGCTCACAATCTTTCATCAATTAAAGTTCGAGCTCGGCGCATTTCTCTACTTCTGCGTGGAGATTCGCCCGTGTCTCAGCGCGTTTCTCTACTTCTGCTGCCCGTCGTCTGGAAAAAACCATAGTTAAAAATTGTAATAAAAGACTACCTTAGGATATCGTGGATATGCAATCTTTCCCATAGACGGCGCTAAATGTAATGGCCAAATTCAGTAGGTCGATGCGATTAGGAATTATCTATACACCAATGATCCTGTAACAATACGCTAATAAAAAGCAAGAAACTGAAATAGGTATTTTTAGTGTGGAAAACCTCTGAATAGGTAAAAAACCACGACCTCATATGGAGGATTTCTGTTAAAGTCTCTTTATAGCTTTGAGTGGATATCTTTATTACAAGTGATCTCTAAAATATATAAATACCTTTAATCTCGTAAATATGAAGTTTGAGTAATTTTTTTGGTCCCTGTCTCATCTGAAAGTTCTTCCTTGTATAAGCTTTTCCCACAACTCTTCGTCATGCTAGAGCATGTCTTACAAATAATGGGGTTAGTGGCGGTTGACTGAAAAATTGATAAGTTCATGGGAGACAAGTACTTTTGACTGAATAACGTTTTCTGGGTTTAGCTCGATGTAGTTTCTTATGTAGTTCATGGGGTTGGTTAGAATGTTTGACTGGAGTGTTGTGTGCTGAAATTGCGTGTACCTGAGATAGAGGTAAATCGAACTGAGTGAGCTCGATTACGAGTGAGGTTGAGGAATAAATCCCTACACCTTTACCTTTTCTTGTTTGCCACAGTACCTCAGGAATAGTCTCGAGCACGCTCAACCGTACCGTCCCAGAACCTCCTCGCCGCTCCCTCGATACATAGTTCGACTTTCGACTCAATTTGTCATAATCCATCTCCCCTGTCCTCGCCGAAGAACTTCCTTCTTTCCTTTTGTTCGAGTGCCCAACAGCTACAGGAGCGTCCCTCAGTGAATTGTCCGTCTTCTTTTGTCACTTTTTGATAATACCCAACTTTCCGAGCACCCAATTTACCCACTCCTTGTCCCCCAGTTGATCTGATCATCAATATAAGTCCTCTGATGCTTCAATGAGTTATTCGAGGGACCTGCGAAACAATGAAGATAAGTTCAAACAATCTACTCGAACAACATAATAAGCGACCTTCGACTATTAACTTACTTGGATTATACAGCCTATACTTCAGCTTATGTACCTCCTCTCCCTCTGTATTCTCATAATTACCCCTCACCACCACGAAATCCTAATCCCACCCATGTCCAGTCATACCCAGGTCAAATAACCATGGTTTGTCTGCATGGTATTGGATGTGATACGTATTTGCACTCTTATTTGCTTTCCCCAAGTACAATGATATGATGCCGAACTACTCGATCAAATCCCTCCTCTCACGTTTCAACTCCACATTCATCCCCTAGATAACCCTCATCATCTCAAGAAATTTAGTACTTGCTTCACCAGGCTTTGAAGAGGCAGCTGCATACCTAATCAAATCGTCTCTGGATACCATAATCCCCTCCTGGAGGTATCCTTGAATGAGAACTCAGCCCCTACTGGCACCACTATAGCACATAACTTTGACAACCAGTATTTTCACATGAATCGATCCAGTCTCGCCCTTTCTTAAGCTGAGACTGGCCCTACCGTTATTCTTGAATCATCTAAATTATCCTAATTATCACTCTGCTCCTCTTCCCCTTCCTCCCTCTCATCCCCCGAAGGGTCGAAATTACTTTCATTCCCCCTCCCCTCCCCTTCCTCATTTCCTTTTGTTACTCTCCCCAACTAATTGAGCTCAACAATGGCTCCTAGTCGAAGCTCTAACCTTTGGCACTACAATCGCCAATAGGGCATCTATTACAATTTCTAACTCTTTTACATCACTGCTCTCACCCCCTTGACCTCAACTAGATATAATTGGTTCATTTACTTCACCATTCCCATCTACCAGCCTCATCCTCGAAGCTCGAAGGGTACGCATTATACCCTTCAAAAGAAGAGGAGCGAAACTAGCTCGATATATTCGGGTATCAAGTTTCAATATCATATTATTTCTACCCTCCCCAAATCTCCCAACCTGCAGTTGAATATTTAACTGCAACCCAAACCACCACCTCACTCCACACAATTCACCAGTTGGCCGGACCTCCAACCACATCGGTTACCCCCTTCCACAATCACATAGTTATATCCAAAAGCATACGATATAGATAACAAGCACATGAGGAAGCAACAACAAAATTGAAAGGTCTATCTTTACTAAAGTTATCAAAAGCATACCTGTTCGTGTTGATCCAATTTCTCAACAATAACGAAGTGTTCCTCTGTCCTCTCCAGCATGATTAATAGCAACAATAGCGTATGTTTTTCCCCTCTTCTTACTTTTTTCCATCATTGATTATTGTTTGTGAACAGTGACTCTCTCTCACCTCTTTAAATACCACCCAAGAGCAGCAAAACTGCCTCAGTTTCCCCACTCACTATGAAACCACTCTTCCACTCCCCCCTCAATTTTGGCCACGATGTGTTTTACCAATATTGCCCTCACCTGCTCCCACGTGCATGTCACACACTTATGCCAGTAAAATACTCTTTTAGCCCACTCGAAGCTTCTAACAGACTACCAAAAGCTATCAACTCCAACCCACGTTCCACCTCTACCCCTTTCCCATAACCCGAGGAAATATCATAAGAACCAGCAGCGGCACACTGCCCATGGAAAAATATCATCTCTGACATGTCTGCTATTTTGGCTGTCAAATTTTGCACTCGAAGCACACATACCCAGGCTCTGGAATATTCGAGCCCTCTCATGCTTTCATTTTCAAACCATCATAAACATTCTACTCCATCCCATCATAAATTCGCATTAGTACTCGAACCTTCGGTCAATACTTTTGTTTATATATAAATGAACCCCAATGTCTCACAATTTTTTAGTCATATTCATTACTTATGTTCGACGTTCGACAAATAATACCACGCTTACTTTATCATCTTCTATAGCACCTAATATGGTTCGACTATCATACTTCGACGAACATATTTTTCATTCAGAAATTAAACAAAAGCCCTCAGGCCTACAATAAAAGGGGAGCAAGAGAAAGAACAGCAGCAAAAACAACATCTATATTACCACAACTATTCAGATAACCCCCGTATTTGCATGCGGGGTAGTTCTTACAGTGCCCCACCTCACCCTCGACCGCGTCCTCAGCATCTACCTGGTTTTCTGCCAGGCTTTTCAGTAGAAAGTACCAGTAACTGAGGTTCGGCCCTAGCTACTATATCACCTACTACCAATGCTCGCACGACATCCTGCAGATGGCCTCCCTCGGTTCCAGCTTCATTAAGTCAGGCAACACCACGTCCATCCCTTGATCCCTGAAGAATTTCTCCTTCAGGACAGTTGTCTTCTCTTCAATGCGTCGTTATCTCACCTTCATCCTCTTTTGGTACTACGTGTTTGGTGTGGTTTTCATGTGTGTTTTACTCAAAGAAGATGAAGATGAATGTTAAAAAATTACACCCTTACACTACCTTTCATACCTTGATTAAAGGGTATTTATTTCCCCCCTAATCACCACTTATATTAATTACCCTCCATAATTACTTTCCTCAAAAATGCCCACATTCAGCAGACAAATCTTCAACTTCTCATGCCAAACCAATTTTCTCAGCATGCGCCATCTACACTAATTTCTAAGGCCCCTCCTGAGAGGGGGCGAATGTAGTAGCCTACTCGCAACCTTCCTATACTAGTCGAATACTCAAAGGCTACATCAAAGCCTACCTAGAGACTCGAAGCCCAACTAGACGGCAACTAAGTCCATAAATCCTTCCGATATCAATCGAATACTCGAAGGTATTATTGTTGATGCAGAAGACAGACGGCCAGTACCTAAATTTAACATCAGTAATAGAAAGACTTCGACCTTGGTAATACATGGCTGAAGGCAGACACGCCTGATAGCCAGCTCACTAGACAGAATAGTAAGATGAGCCGCCTGATAGCTACTGTGTCAAAATTGACTTCGGGTTCAGAACAGTTGTCCCCAAAGGATATACATGTAACCTAACCTCCCATGGTGACTCAGCCCTTTCTATATCCTATAGATAGGAAGGAGGAGGCACTATGAAGGGGTTAGAAAATCTCTCCCTCAAGACCTTACAAGATTACCTTCGAATACCCTGCAACTCATCCTCCTCATCGACCTATTTGTTAACTTAATATATATAGCATCACTCATACAAATCCTCGCCAGAGGTCGTGGAGTAACCCATTCTTGGACTTCACACAAGTGTGTTACCTCCATAATATTGTTTATTATTATCTTATATAGTTGTTTAAACCCTAGGTCGAAGATAACCCCGTGGTGTAAGAGCTAGTTTCCTCTCTTACAAAACTTGGCTCCTACAAATGCACTGAGCATAGAGGTTATTTTTTCTCTAAAAATTGACTCATGTATTGAGCCGGGCACTCTACTTTTAAAATGCCTCTAGTATGGAGGTCGTTTGTACTTCAAAAAATGACTCACGTATTGGGAGGGTGGTTTAGTTTAAAAGCATGCCCAACATGGTGGTTGTTTTTACTTCAAAAAATGATACCTATATTGGATGGGTGCTCTACTTCAAGAACGCCCCTAGTATGGAGGGTCATTTTTACTTTAAAAAATAACTTACATATTGGGAGGGCGGTCTACTTTAAGAATGCACCCAGTCTGGGGGGGTCATTTTTACTTCAAAAACTTATTCACGTATTGGGAGGGCAGTCTACTTCAACGCGGCCAACTTGAAAGTCATTTTTACTTTAAAAAATTACTCCCGTATTAAGTGGTCCCTCTACTTCAAGGGCGCCCACATTATGGAGGGTCATTTTTACTTTAAAAAATAACTCATGTATTGAGAGGGCGGTCTACTTCAAGAATGCGCCCAACATGGAGGGTCAATTTTACTTCAAAAATGACTCATGAATTATGAGGGTAGTCTACTTCAAGAAAGCGCCCAGTATGGAGGTCATTTTTTCTTCAAAAAATGACTTATGTATATGGCGGGGTGCTCTACTTCAAGAGCACGCCCAGTACGAAGGGTCATTTTTACTTCAAAAAATGACTTACATATTGGGAGGATGGTCTACTTCAAGAATGTTTCCAGTTTGGGGGGTTGTTTTAACTTTAGAAAATAACTCACGTATTGGAATGTCAGTCTCCTTTAATAACATGCCCAATATGTAACATTGGTAAGTCAAGACAAGTCAGTTAGCAAAACCTTTGATACTAAGTTTGTACAAGCATGTTTACACTAGTAATTCCATTTTCGGAGATTCATGGCATTCCAAGGAGACTTGAGCTTATCCTCATTACTATTTATTAATTAATAGGAATTTCCATCCACGGCGCTTGAGATAAGGTACCGTCCTTCCCAATTTTGTTAGAGTTTGCCTTTATTATGGCTCTGCGCTGTGAAAAAAATTATATCATCACGTACTCTCCCTCTTGGAACTCTCTTAGGCAGACTCATTTATTAAAATTTCTTTTCAAGGTCTCCTGGTACCGTAGTATTCGGGAGGAGGCTTCCACTCGCATTTCATCTAACAAGTCGAGGTTTTTTACGAGGTAAGCATAAATGGTGCCAAACCTATGGACTTCTGGGGTTGTTCGGTAGGGCCATATGACGTGAGGTAGCTCATCGACCCATCGACCTTTGGCTACGTCCAATCTTTTGATAATGCTGTCAATTATTATTTTGTTGGCTATCACGGCCTTAACGTTCCGTTGTGGGTACCTTGGGCTTGATGGTAAAAATTTAATGTTATAGGGTCGTATGAACTCAGTTGCCTTACTCTCTACGAACTGTGTTCCATAGTCTATCATCAGGACTTCCGGGACGGCAAATCTTATGATGATGTGCTTCCACTGGAAGCTGATAACTTCTTCTTCTCGTATGTGCATAAGCGGTATAGCTTCAACCCATTTGGGGAAGAAATCAGTGGCGACCAATAACCACTTACGCCTCATGTAATGGCCTAATTCCGCAAGCTCAAAAATGTTTAGAATTAGCTCTTACACTGATGTACCTATGACTAAAATCTAATCGAAAGTTAGAAATAATATAGGTAATTTAGAGTGGAAAACCTCTGAATAGGTAAAAAACCATGACCTCGAGTTAAGGATTTTTATAATAGTAACTTTTACTACTTGAGGCTGATTTCTCATTACAAGTGATTTCTCGACTTAGAAATGCTTGATCTTGTGAATAAGAAGATTAAAGTTTTTGAGAATCTAGAAGATGTAGTTTTCTTGGTGCTTTCTCGTGTATTTTTCTGGTCCTTGTTTCTTCTGAAACCTTTTCTTTATATAGGCCTTCTCCACAGTTCTTCATCGTACTAAAGCACATTCTCCAAATAATGTGGTTACTGGTGGTTAACTGAGTCACTATTGAGTTCGTGAGAGATAGGTATCTTTGACTTGATCAATTTTTTCTGTTTGAGCTCGACCCGCATTCTTAATCCGTTCGTGGAGTAGGTGGCAATATCTGCTATTAAAGTCATGTGTAGAATGCGCGAGTATGATATGGATATAATTCGAACTGGAGACAGCCCGATTTGGGTAAGATTAAGTGGTAGCCCCTATAATTGCCCCCTCGCAACTGATGTTACAAGTAGCTTTAATTGAGAAATGATATGTGGATATATGGGTATTCGGGTTTGAAGTTTGGAAATAAACAAAGAAATGATGGGGATTTGACTACATGAAAAATGCGCGTGTTATGGGGGGACCATTTTGTAATAAATGATGATGAGAATACTGATGTACGTGTGATTAGGGTTGGAAGAGTTTTGTCTGTATTGAATGATGACGCTTTGGAAAATGTACATGTACATTAAATATAAGGTTGTATGAATAGTATCCTATAACGAGGTTTGTAGCAAAGTATGCTTATTTTTTACCAAATTCTCTAGAGTTTTGAAGATGTTGAAGACCCAGAGAATGATTCTTAAAGAGAATTGTTATTAAGATATAGAAGTTGAGGATGAAATACTTTGGTAATTAGTCCTTAGAGATGCCTACTCCCGTTCATGTTCCTCAGACGTATCAAGGTATGTCAGAAGATGAAGCGGCTATAGCTGAGGAGGACTTTTGCTGTATGTGAAATTAACCACGCTGTCTTGACAGGCGACCAATGCTGGATTTTTCTTCATATCCTTGCGAAAGATAAAGTCGGGGAGACAGATGCGGGGTCTGGTGTAACTGTGGGGCAGTTGCGCCAATGTCTTGCGTTGGACTGGATTTTAAGGTTGGACCCTCTTTATCTCTACAAACTCTGCGAGGGTGGTGGCTATAGGAGAGGTAGCGACGGTAGTGGAGGAGGAAGACGGGAATGGAAATCTTCTTTTCTGCACTTCCATCGCCTCATTGACGCCAAGACCTTCTGCTTGAAGAATGGGTTCAAGCACAGAGTCCTTTTCTTTCATGCCCAGACTTCCTCCAAATTGAGTTTCTGGTTATAGTAAGATGGTGTGAAAGAAGATGGACCTATTGTGACTTCCAATGCCTGTTTTGCATCAGAGGATTCTTGGAGTGAAGCATCACTAAAGTCAGATGAACTTGGAAAACTTGTTATCTATAATGCACTTGAAAAACTTGTTATCTGTAAAGTACCTAATTTTTGAGTACTTGAAAAACTTGTATCTGAAAGAGCATCCACAGTAGCTAGGTTAATTCTGGCGTGGCAAGGCGGATTTCAAAATCCACTCTCTTCTCAACCAATCCACCTCCTAGTAGCTAGGTTAATTGCCCATGTGTCCACCCATTTTCCACCTTAGGGGATTATCTACCCTCTTGGTGGATTTTTGGTGAATTGATGTCGTATAGTTCAAACTACACATTGGGTAATGGATGCTCCAGATGGAGATACGTGGCCATATCTTATGTTTTTTATTATGCCGCGCAGTTCAGAAATGCATTGGATAAAATCCACCTCGACTTTGGGCTAAACTACTATCGGTGGATTTGGGGTGGATTGGTGAAAATCTACCCACCTACTGTTATGGATGCTCTAAAGTACTTAAAAAATTTGTTATCTGTAAAGTACCTATAATTTGTATTCGAGATGAATAAAATTTATTATCCAAGCTTTGTGCCCAGATGGGTAAAATCTGTAACGTATAACTTTTTGAATAATCGTGTTGTTAAAAATATGTTTATAAAATATGATGCTTGACCTAGGATTGAAATTTTAAAGGAGAAAGAAAATTATAGAAATTTTTGAATAGGAAGTCTGAGTTCAGGGAGGGCATTCCGGAATACTAGATTTGGAAAGAATAAGCTTGATATAGAATTGGACGAAATAAAAGAGGTCGATAGGGAGAGATATGTTTAAATAACTTTCCTCAAGACACTAGGTTTTCTGTTAGGAGATAATAGGATAATATCATGAGTAATGGGGAATTTGTAGCAAAAATGTATAAATAAGGGGGGGATTAGTTTCAAACAGGTAGAAGAGAATAAGAATTGTGTGGACTCGATCTGAGAGAATTTGTTATACCGCAGAGGGGCGGTTGGTGATAAAGATAGCTGAAGTGCAGGAGTAAATTTTTGGACTGTTGGATTATGATGTTGAACTGCCAGTAAGGGAGGTTCAACTTGAAGGCTTAGATGGGATTGGGAGAGAACACGAGTATGAATGTCACTTTTATGAAAAACTGTTCTGAGAAATCATGGAGGATCCTGTAGCTCAAAAAGATATTGTGAGATTGATTGATGTAGAGGAGATCGAATTGGAAGATGTGAGAATTCTTGGTGGATACCTGATCGGATGTGGTTCCCCATGACATCAAGGATGTTTTAGGTATAATTATATTCGAGGGTAATAAAAGAATTTAAATATAGGTGGCATGAGTATAAATAATTATAGAGTTTGAATAATTTCAAAGAAATGGAATGAGCATAATAGTTAAATCGGTCCTCTATTTTTACTAATGTTGTTTGTGACTGCTAAGAAAAAATGAATTTAAATTTTTTTAAAATTTGATTACTTTGGAAATAACGTCAGCACTTCTATAAAAGGAAGAAAAAAAAATAAAAAAAAAGTAGGTAGCTTGTAATTTTGTCTATTGTAAAAATGCTGTAAAAACCTAATTGTGTGTATGTGTGACTCATCATGTGTGTGGTAAGTTTAAAGTGATATTTGGAAAAGAGGGACAAAATATATTAAAATATAAGGCAAAGGGTAATGATGGGAAGGTATTTTCACCGAAAAGGTGCAAGACGTCTGACATTGATAGTGGAAGGGATGCCTCAGTTCTAAAACTGAGGACGGCTCGTGCGAGGCTTAATAACTGCCAACTGTTAAAGAGACAAAATATAAATAGTGTTTCATCTTCATCATTCAAATGTTTCTCAACTTCTAAAAACTTGAAGATCAGTGAGAGAGAATGGAAGAAGAAAAACAAAAGTTGCAGAAAATCTCTTGAGGATTTAATTGAGAGTGATCAACACTCAAAGCGAGAGTGTTACAAAGATTGAATCATGAAGGTGGTTATACAACAGCGTTGTGAGGGAAGGATTTGGTGCTGCGTCTGATTCTCATTCCGACTTAGAAGATTAGTACAGGATTGGTGATATATGAATGTTTTTTGAAGATCATATTCTATGATTAGGCAAATCTAAAATTTACTATTTATAGTAATCTATAAAAACCTGTTTGATTTATGATATATGAAAGATATATGTATATTATTGTCGTATATGTAAAAGATAATAATAGATACCTGGACCTGTATGTAGGTTAATCGTGAGGAGTGTTTGTATAGGATTAAATCCTCATCTGTAGACTTATACGTAATATGGAGAGTTCACCTGTCAATGAGGTGTCGACCTTTGGTAAATTGGCAGAGTCCGAAATTGAAATGTTTGATAGTGAAGAAGAAGTAGGGGTTGATCAATTTACAGATTTCCCTGGAAGATTGGTAACCTATCCTACTCATTCTGATGTGTTCCAGGAGTTTTGAAAGGCCAAGGCTTTTGTAGGGGGTAGATAGGGTAGTTGTATAGAACATGCTGGTAAGCCATTTAGGAGTTGTACTGTAGCAACGGGAGAGAAATATTTTTATCTGTTGGCTAATTTGGATAAGGAGAAGCGAGGTAGAGGTATAGACGAATCGATCTCTTTGGAGTACTTTGATGGATTGATGGGAACATCCAGGGTGACCTGGCAGAGGGTATTTTATGTTACATGTCTCTGCTGGAGTGCAGGTTGAGTCTTCCCCTTAGCAATCTAGCGAAAGGGATTATGAACATCATCGAGGCTTGTCCTGTTTAGATGAACGGGAACATGTGGGAGGTGGCAAGTGTTCACAAATTTCTGAATAAGTTGTGGGTGGAGGATGAGAGTGAGAAGATGATATCTCCTGAGGGTGTTGTGCAGTTTTATGGGGTAAAACAAAATTTTGCAAGTGGAGGGCATATTATTTTATGAGCTCGACTCAACCTCGTTTCTTCGATCTAAACTCAGCAGAACGGCCATTGAATGATAATGTGATATGGGTGAAGGGTGATTGCCTTCAAAGAGATGAAAAAGAACCCATAGAACTTCAGTATAAAACTATAAAGCAATGTAAGTATAATAACGTATAATGTATAAGATTGATATGTTGAAATTGTATGTTGTTCTGCTGATGATCATGTGTTGTTATTGGCAGGCCCTAAATTCAAGATGGCGAGGAAGGAGTCTCTGTTCTATACAGTTACTTAGGAAGGGATAGAGCTCAAAGTTGCACTGAAAGAACTTGGTATTAGTAGAAGAAATGTGCTAACAACCAATCCAAGAAAGTTTTTAAATCTCAATCGACGATGCTAATGACGGGCGCTAATAGCAGCAAGCTAAAGGAAGCTGATGGGGAGAGGCGAGTGAACTTTCCCCAAGGCCTCTGGAGTAGACTTCGTGGGGGTATCAAAGTCTACTACGTTGAACAAGCTAGCCCGAATGTTTCCGAAAAAGCAGATATTGAAGAGTGCTTCGTTCTCTGGAACCACGAGAACTGATGAAGTCACAGGAAAGGTGAAAAAGAGAAGGGCCAAAACTTCTGAAACGCTGCGGGTGAAGGTCGTAGAGGATTGAACTATTATAGAAGATGAGCTTAAAGAGGAGGAGAAAAAGGCAAGGCTAACAGCTTGAAATGGGGAGGAGGAGATGAGTAAAATCGTAAGTTCATTTGCTGGAATATGTAATGAAATTTGGTATTGCGATTTGAGCTAATCAATGAGATTGATTTTATTTACTTTGCAGGCTTCTCAGCTAATGAAGGGGATATGTCTTGGGGTCGAGGAGGAGAGAGCTAAGCTAAGGAAGGGTAAGGTCGAGCTTGAAAGGAACGTAGCTCGATTGAAGGCTGACTTGATCAAGGAGGGGAAGCGGCTGGAGGCCCTGATGGCTTCTCAAGTGGTAGAGATCAGCAATCTATCCGCGGAAGCGAAGGTGAATCTGGAGGAGGTGGTAACTGAGCATGATAGACTCGGGTGTCACGTTACATCAAAGGGGTATTCTGAAGATTAGGTAAATACTATCATGGCGGATACATATGTCGAGGAGGAGGGAGATGATAAGGTGGAAGATGTTGCTGTTGGAGTTATGGATGGGCTAGATGGTGTCTTTACCCAAATGGTGTGAGACAACCAAGGGGATGTCAATGAGCGTTCGAGGGGAGAAAATGAGAAGGTAGAGTAGATTGATGATTATGTGATTGTTTGAGTATTTGAAATGTTTGTAAACTAATTGGATAATATTTTTCATATAGAATTCTGGAGGCTAAGCTACTTTTATAAACCTTGTTGTATGAACTTAAAGACATGCACCTCAAAATAAATGATTTAAAGACTAAGCTTGCTAAGGAGAAAGATGCCTCAGCCTCCCTGTTGTCTTCACAAGTGGAGCTGCAGGTTATAACAGAGCAAGAAATATTTGACTTGTATGCTTAATTAGTATAGAGCTACAAAGTAATAAGTAGAGTGAAGAGAGAGACCAAAAACCTTTTATCGGTTTAGGGGAAATGGTATTAAAATGGTGCACGGGAAATTCTAAAGTATTGACAAATTAAGATATAGAGAATGTGTACCTTAGACTCGGAAGCATATGGTATGGAACATCCATCTGAGATTGTACTTTGACCTTAAGTCTAGAAGTAGTTTTACACAGTAGATGTCAAAAAATAAATATATTTCTAAAAATGAGATATATGTGTTGAATGAGTGTTCTGAATAGAACTTGATATATTGTATCTGTTATGTACAGGCCGAATTGGAATTAGTTTGCTTGAGCAAAGATGAGGTAGGCCCATTTAACCAAGAATTTGCAGAGGAATTTGATAGGATAAGAGAAGCAAATGAAGACAGGGAAGATCAGCATGTAAAGGTAGACCTCAAATTTATAGTGGCAACCCAAGCTGCTGTCAACCTCGCTCATAAGATCAAAGAGAAGGATGAAAAATTAATAAAGGGCAACAAGAGCTCGTAGAGATAAAAGAACACGCAGCGAAGCTCAAAAGTCAGAATGATGCGCTGATGGAAAAGAGTAGGGATGTTGACCTGGCTCGATACCGTATACAGGCATTAGAAAGATTAGAGGAAGGGTTAAATCGTTATGTGGCCTATTTGAAGTACGAATTGATCTAGAAAATGAACAATCGGGAGGAAATTTAAACTAATTTAGTGAATACCAAAAACAAGTTTGAGCGATTGAAGAGGAAAATGGTCGAGAAGGATGGAGAACTAAAAAAAGCTCGAGATGATCTATCTACCTCTAAAGTTGCAGTTGGCCAACTGACTACAACCCTACCTACCAAAGATATGAAGTTTTTGACGGTATAACAGAAGTGTGATGTGTTCAATGAAAGTGTGGCACAATTGATGACCGAATTGGCGGCGCAGGCCAATTTGCATGCTAGAAATACCGAGGCTTGGGAGCGCTCGAGGAAGAATAAAAGTAATGCCAAGGTCTCCCTTGTTCAAGGTGATGTGGTCAACCTGTCAGCTTGAATAAGAAAGCTAGAGGGGGATGTAGCCCAAACTCAAGGTTATGTGCAAAAAAGAGTTGAGCGGTTAAGGGAGTGCGGAAGGAAACTTGATGCTGCTCTTTCGAGGGAGCAAGGGTTACCAAAGAAAAGGATATTTTGATGCAGAAGAAAGATGAACTTTTATAAAAGAAAATCAGCTGGGGAAGATTTAAATAGGGAGATTGAGGAGCTTCGAGCTCAGGTAGTAGATTTGAGGGTGACAAATCAGACTAAATCAAATAAAGCTGATAAGAAGGTAGAAGAGAACATCGCATTCAGAGCTCGAGTAGATAATGAATTGGAAAGGCACAAAGAATGGTATAAGAGGCTGAAGATTGCCATCAGCAAGCGAGAGTAAACTTTTCTAAGGCGGTTATATCCAATACAGCGCAGTTAGACTTGTTGAGGGTGGTGATCGCCTATTTTGTAGGGGAGGTAAAAAGGCTTAAGTTAGAAAGAGATACCTTGTTCAACTATTTATCAGACAGGGAATCTATTTGCAAAGCTAATATTGTAATGACCAAATTATGTTAGCTCAAAACAGCTTAGAATTCGCTATTACACCAATGAACCTGTAATAATATTCCAATGGAAATTAAGAACTAAAACAGGTGGTTTTAGCGTGGAAAACCTCTGAATAGGTAAAAACTACGGCCTCGTATGGAGGATTTTTGTGAAAGTCTATTTATTACTTGAGGCGGATATCTTTATTACAAGTGATCTCTAAATATATAAATGCTTTGAATATCATAAATAAGAAGTTTGTGAAATTTTTCTGGTCCCCGTCTCTTCTAGAACTTTTTCTCTATATAGGCCTTTCTCACAGCTCTTTATCGTACTAGAGCATATTTTCCAAATAATGTGGTTAGTAGCGATTGACTGAATAACTGACGACTTCATGGGAGACAGGTGTCTTTGACTGGATAATGTTTTCTGGGTTAAGCTCGGTCCACGTTCTTGAGCAGTTTGTGGCGTGAGCCTGAGATGGAGATAATTCAAACTGGACGAGCTCGTCTTTGAATAAGATTGAGGGATATGTCCCTACAATCGCCTCCCCCCCCCCCCCCCCCCCCGCTGCCAAAGTCACTAGTGGCTTTGGTTGAGAAAGAATGTGCTCTAACCTTGAAATTTGAAGCAGAGTAATGATGGCATTTGACTGAATGGAAGTTACACGATATTAGGAAGTGATGGGTATTCAATGATGATGTCGATGCAGATGGATGTGACAGTTTCTATAGAATATTCTCATCTGTAATAAATGATGACGCTTGGGAAAATGTACCAGCACAATAAATGAAGAGTTATATAAATAGTACCTGTAGCAAATCTTTGAAACAGCGCTTGCTTGCGTAACTTATTCGGAAACTTGAACATTTTTCGAAATGGAGAAGACTCAGAGGATGGTTCTTGAAGAGAGGATAGTGACTAAAATGTAGAGGTTAAAGTTGAATTACTCTGGTGACCATTCCTTGGAGATGTCGATACCTGCTCTTATTCCTCCGATTTATCAAGGTTTGTCGAAAGAGGATGCGGTTGAAGCCGAGGTAGAATTCTACTATAAGTGGAGGTTTCATGTCATCATCTTGACAGGCGAGGACCGTGGGTCTGTCTCCATACTCTTGCAGAAGATAGGGTTAGGGCTTTATATGCTGGGATAGGCGTATCTGTAGGGCAGATATGCTGATTTCTTGTGTCACCATGGATTCTAAGGTCGGGCCCACTTCATCTTTATCAACTCTTCTGAGGTGGTAGCTTCAGAGGAGGGGGTGATGGTAGTGGAGGCGGGAGACAACCAGTTGGAGTTTGCTTCTGTATTTCCATCACGTTTTGGCGCTCAGAAGACTCTTAGTTCAAGAATTTGGTTCTCGCACTGAGTTTACTGCTTGCATAGTTTTTATTTGAAGTTCGACCAAACTTCAATCAAACTTATGCGAGGGAATCTCTTTATTGGTTCCAATGCTTATTTTGCATCTGAGTGAAAGATCACTGAAGAAAGAAGAGCTGGAGGAGTTGATGCCTCGGCGTACCTGAATGACCTGTGACTTTTAACAAATAGGGAAAAACTTATTATCTATAAAGTACCTGGAGTTTGGTGCTGAACGGATAACATTTCGTTGTATTCCTGAGATCGATGTACTAAAAAACTTGTTATCTGTAAATCCTATGTAAGGTCTTTTCGATATGAATAAAAGTCGTCATTCAATCATTTGTATATAGAAAAAAAATTCAAAATCAAACTGAATTGTGTAGGTTGTAAAAAATGAATAAGATTTTATATGTAATGAGAACATTATTTTTGCGATGCTCGAACTGAGATGAGTACGTGCTGACAATGACGTTGTGATGTAAGTATGATTTGTGTTTTAAATAGATGAAGAAAAAAATTGTAGGAAATATGTAATCGTGGAAATATCCTTCACCTACTTCGCCAAAGAAAAGATAGGTCGAAGGTGATACTAGCATTCACCTACTTCAACTTGTTTGGGTCATTTATAACGGCTAGATTAAGAATATCACTTGGTTTGGCCGACTCTACTAAATCTCTGCGATTGTAGCAAGTGTAGCAACTTGTTTCATATCAAAGACTCTACCAAACAAAAGACTGGTCGAAGGTGATACTAACCTTCACCTACTTTAACTTGTTTGGGTCATTTATAACGGTCGGATCTAGGATATCACTTTGTTTGGCTGACTTTACAAAATCTCTACGATTGTAGCAAATGTAGAAACTTGTTTCATATCAAAGACTCTACCAGGCATAAGATAAGGCAAAGGTGATACTAGCTTTCATCTCTTTCAATATGTCTGCAACATTTCTATAGTTTAAATAAAGTTTCAACTTGGTTTAACTCAACCCATTTCTGCGATTAAAACAAATGTAAAAATTAGTTTTATATCAAAGACCCCACCGGACACAAGATAAGGCAAAGGTCATACTATCTTTCATCTATTTCAATGTATCTGCGATAGATGCTATTTATTTTTCTAGACAAATTCATATTGCAAGGGATTCTTTTTTGCTAATGGAGTGTCAGCAGTACTTCCCCCTACATCAAGAGGTCAAACCTGCAGTTCGCGGATTATAGCAGCCCTACCCGTCTCTATCAGCTTAGCAGTTCGTGGGCCCAAATGGGTTTCCATAACACCCAGACAGCTCCCTCGATCTATGTTAACGCCGCAAATGCATCCCTTATCTAACAGTCTTTGGAGCAAGGTATTTCTTTCTGACTCGATTCTTTTTACTTCCTCTACAAAATATGTAACAATCAACTTTAGCAGATCTGAGCGTGACACATAAGGTATGACCATTATTGCAAATTTCACTCTCACCTTCACGAGGCGTGACTCTAACTTAGCATACAAATTCTTCTGTTCAATCATTTCCGCGTCGACATGAGCATGGTAAATTATATTCTCTTCAATTTTTTTTATATATTTAGCAGATTCAGCCAGGTTCATGGCTTCTAAGTCTACTATACGGGAACGGAGTTTCTCAATTTGTACGTTCAACTCTTTCCTTGCCAAAATATCATTCAATAATTCCACTTTCCTCTTCATCAGCGATTCCTTTGCTTTAATTTCCCCTTCCAAAACTTTCTCCCTTATAAGAGCAGCATCCAACTTCTCCTGGCATTCCTACAAGTTCGCATTTCCTCTCTGAACATGCTCCTGAATATGAGATACTTCACTCTCTAGCTCTCTAATTTTACATGAGAGACAAACTATATCACCTCGAACTAGAGGAGCCTTAACATCAATTCTACTTCCCCCAAAATGTTCTCTAGCTTTGGCTCTCTTGGCACGCGATGGTCAGCGCCAGCACGGTCTTAAGTCATGCAACCTTCTCATTTAAATCGTTACACCTTCGTTACATTTCCTGGAACTCCATATCCTTGTCGGGTATGGCTATTTGCAAGTGTTGAGTTGTGGCTTCCGAAGCTGATAGATTTTCTCGAGCTGCCCTCAGCTCATTGTCATTTTCAAAACATTTTTGTCTCAATCGCTCCAGCTCGTTCCTATAATTCTTATGATCTGATCGAGATCGTCCCTCTGATCCTTCTAACGCCTGAATACAGTATTAAGCCATGTCAGCCTGCATACCCTTAACCGCCAATGCGTCACCCAACTTTGAAGCCTCTTGGCGTGTTCTGCTACCTTCGCCAGCTCTTGAAACCCCTTACCTATTTTGACATCTTTCTCTTCGACCTGAAGAGTCAGGTCGGAAACAACCTAGGCCACCTCTGCAAGTTTGAAATGTGCCTTTTCATATTGATCTTCTCTATTCTCATTCGCCTCTCTCATCCTATCGAAATGCTCTACAAATTCCCGGTTACACATGAGTACGTCGCCTTCACGAGAGTGAGTTGAATCTAATTTGACCTGGGGAATATAACAATTTTTAGTACAGTACGAGTCAGAAATATATTTGAATATAAACATACTTCAATTCTAATGATTCTATACGATATCTAAACATCTGCGGTGTCAAAATACTTTTAGACTAAAAATTTGTAGTGCATTACCAGATAAACGCTTCATGAGTTTTCTTGCGGAGTATAGGGTACATACTTTTGATATGCTACTTTATATAAATAGTGTTAGATTCTTACCATGCACCCTACTAGTGTTATCTGCATCTATATCCTATTTACTTGATAACTTAATGCTGGTATAACATACAAGTCGAAAGACCTATTCTAATTTAACCTGCAGCTCCACTTGCACAGACATCAAGGCTGTAGAGGTTTCTTTTTCCCTGGTAAAGTCTGGACTCTAGATCTTTTATTCTGAGACTCATTTCTCTAAGTGCCAACAAGAGATTTATAAAACAAGTCAACCTATAGAAGTTTCTTCCCCACAGACAATTCAACAAATTATAAATATTTATACAAACGCACGTTTCTACCCTACCTTCTTACTATCACCCTCTTGGAGTTCAGCATCATCCCTTTGGTTATCGAGAATCATCTAACGGGAGACACCATCCAGACCGTCCACAATCCCCACCTCTTCCACTTCCTCTTTATCTTCCTCATCAACATAGGTTTCTACCTTAATGGCATCCACCTCCTCCTTAAAATAGCCCTTCAGCATCAAGTGACGCCCCAGCCTATCAAGCTACTGCAGGTCAAAGGTGACTTTCACAAAAATCTTCCATACGAGGTTATGGTTTTTACCTATTCAGAGGTTTTCTACGCTAAAACCATATGCTTTAGTTCTTATTTTTCATTAGAATATTATCACAGATTCATTGGTGTGATAGCGAATTCCAGGCTGTTTCGAGCTCACAAAATTTAGCCATAGCAGATATAGACTGAGGAAATTATATGCAATCCATAGAAATGGATTTAGGCCCTCGATCTACTAAATTAATAGAGCAGGGTATGATTGTAGTGACTATTCGAGTTTAAGAATTTATGGCTGATCAACCTCCTATTATAGGGGAAAATGTAGCTGACATCCTAATAGCATAAAATAATCCATTGTAGTTGTATATGTAACCTGAAAAAAGTAGCTGTTCCAGACATATTGAGAGATGAAAGCTTGTTTTACCTTTACATTATCTTTTGTCTAGGAGGGTCTTTGATTGGAAATTAGTATTACTTTCATTTTAATCATAGAGATTTAGTAGAGTCAGCCAAACTAAGTGTTATCATTTATTTAACTGGTATAATGTCGCAGCCATATTGAGGTAGATGAAAGCTAGTTTTACCTTTGCTTTATCTTATGTCTGGTAGAGTCTTTGATTGAAAACTAGTATTACCTTTGTTTTAATCGCAGAAATTTAGCAGAGTCAGCCAAACCAAGTATTATCCTTGATTTAACTAGTATGATGTCGCAGCCATATTAAGGTAGATGAAAGCTAGTTTTACCTTTATTTTATCTTATGTCTGTTAGCGTCTTTGATTAAAATCTAGTATTACCTTTATTTCAATCACAGAGAATTAGTAGAGTAAGTCAAACCAAGTGTTATCCGTAATTTAACAGGTATGATATTGCAGTCATATTGAGGTAGATGAAAGCTAGTTTTACCTTCATTTTATCTTATGTCAGGTAGGGTCTTTAATTGAAAATTAGTATTACATTTGTTTTAATCGTAGAGATTTAGTAGAGTCAGCTAAACCAAGTGTTATCCTTGATTTAACTAGTATAGAGGTCGATTGAAAGATAGTATTATCTATGCTTTAATTTATGTATTGCCTATGAAGTATAGAGATATGTGGGAGAAAAACTTGTAAGTTTCATTGAATAGACAAGGATACACATTGGATGGATATGTAAATCTCACTTTTGGAATAGAAAAAAATATGAAATAGAAATAGAGTAGTGATGGACTTAACGATAGTATCGTTTCAGTCGCCTAGTATTTCAAGGATTTGATATATGAACTCCCTCTTCTATCATGAGGTAATATGATCCCAGACCTGAGAGACCTGTGATAAGGAATGAACCCCCCCAATTTTCTGCTAGTTTCCCAGCATGAGGCTCTTTTTTGCATTAAGGGATCTCTCCGAGGGTGAGATTGTCAATTTAGAAGGTACGGCTTCTGACTCGTTTGATGTACGAACTGGCCAGCATATGGTGATATCGACCGAGGCTAGAAATGGCGCGTTCCTTAGTCTCATCGATCTAATTGAGATTATAGGCCAATTCAAACTCGTTTTCCTCATCAGTTAGCTCGTGATCTTTGACTGGATGATGGTATTCTAAGGGAATGACAGCCTTAGTACCATAAACAAGGAGGAATAGAGTGCAGCCGGTTGATTGACGTATTGTGGTACGATATGCCCATAAGACATGAGGAAGTTCTCGAACACAATTCCCTTTTTTGTGATTAAAGCCTTTTCTTGAGCCCATCAATAATAGTTATTTGGTGTTTTTGGCTTGGTCATTGCCTTGAGGGTAGTAGTGATTGGATGGTGAATGGATGATATTGTGTTGGTTGAAGAAAGCTATGACTTTTTCTCCAACAAATTATGGTCCCTTATCGATACAAATCAGGTGGGGGCACCCAAACCAAGTAATGATATATTCTCAGATAAAAGAGATGACCTCTTCTTCTCTAGTTTAACTGAGTTGAACTGCCTCTACCCATTTTGTAAAATAATCTGTAGCTACGAGTAGGTGTCGGTAGTTACCTGGAGAATTAGGATATTCACCGACAAGATCGAGTGCCTATCTTTTAAATGTCTAAAACACCTTGCTTGTATGTAATTCAAGCGCAGGGGTGCGTATCATTTGGCCATGTCATTAGCATATATTATATTTGTGTGGGTACTCTTTTACTTGCTTGTGCATACCTGGCCAGAATACTCCTTGTATAATTGTTATATTTTCTAGTGATCGACCTGCGGCATGGGATATACAAGTTCCTTTATGAAAATCGCGTAGCATCCCGTCTGCTTTCCTTCTAGAGAGGCACTTGAGGTAAGGCCCCATGACTGAACGGCGGTATAAGGCATCGTTTTGATTTGTGCAGTGCTTTGAGTTGTCGATCAGCTGTCGGTGCTCCTTTGGATCTGCTGGAAGTGGTCTATTGCATTTGTTATCTATACCGAGATAGGCTAAGAAGGGTTTTTTCCAATCGTTGTCTTCCCCTTTAGCACACCCAGTGTTAATCGTGCATACAGAAATATGATCAATGTTGGGGGTTGAAATTACTTTGAAAATCTACATAGTGACGTTGATGGCCAATTTGTGACATGCCTTGGCAGGATCGACCCCAGGCATTTTTTCAAAAGTCCATGCAACAACATCTCGATTTTATTGTAAGAATTGAATGAGGGCATCTTTATCGTGCTGAACCAGTTTGGTACCGATAAATGTACCTCTGCTAAGTCCATCAATGTTTATATATTTTGTGGGCTCCTCCGTAGAAGGTTGATCTTTGAGGTGAACAGCTTTCTGTAATTACTATGCAGCGTATCTGTCGGAGGTATCTAGAATTGCTGAGATGGTATTTTTGCAAGCTCGGGAAAGCTTTTGACTACCCTTGATTTTATAGATACCATCGTTGTGTTTTAAGCAATTGTTTCCATGTTGTGAATCCAGCAATGGCCCATAATCCCGAGATAATAAGATTTGGCGTTGATTATATAGAAGATGACGTCGATGGTGGTTGGTCCAACGGTAATAGGTAAAATGATCTTGCCTACTCACTCTTCTTTAGAACCATTGAATCCACTGATTTCGGTGTCGCTTGGAATAACTTGATCAGCCAATCCCATTTTGTCGATAGTACTCTAAAATAGAATTCCAATACCGCTTCTAGTATCAATCATCATTGTGTACATGACAAACTTCTTCTTCTTGAGTATTATGACTAATGCATCATGATGTAGAAATTTGACATGACAAATATCATAATATTCGAATGAGATACCAAGCCAGCGATTGCTCGACTCAGAAAGAAGTTTAGCTTCTTTATCTTGAGGTGTGAGATTACAGTATTCTGATAGTCTCATGTGCTTGAATCTGTTAGAGTTGGTGATCTGATGGATTTTAATCATGTTGTTGTGGTGCATATGGTAGAGATGCTTCTCCTCAGCTTAACCTTCATACTGGAAAACTTCAATATGCATCATATAGGTGTCATCCTTATATGATTTCAGGTCGACAATATATTTGAGCATCCGTCCCTCCTTGAAATATATTCCAGCAACCTCTATAAAGCATAGCAACTGTCAATAGAATGATGATTTACCTTATAATACATGTAGCACAGCCGGTTATCGATTGGTTCCAATGGTTGAGAGAAACGGTAGAGCTTATCCTTTGAGAGGATTGGAAAAATTATGGAGATTCGAACATTTATTATTGGGAGCACCGGTTTCACTACAACAAATATTGTCTTTTACGCCACCTAAATAACGTCAATTTTTTGAAAAATGACATTATAGATCTTATTTTGCATTTTATTCCCGTAAGTTGGCCTACCTGTTCCGCTTATAACGTCATTTTTTCAACCAGCGACGTTAAAGATATTTAACATCGTTCTAGAACTGACTTTACAAGTGAAGCCCTCATATTTTTGTCACTTTTTCCTCAAGTGACGTAATTTGGGTCTTTGTGAAACGCGAGTTAAAAAAGTTTTGTTATATATAAAACTCGCTTCTTTCTTTCTACAGAGATTCACTCTCTAGTTTCTACTTGAAATTACAGGGTTTTAATTTCTCTAAGTCGGCCCTAACTGTACCAAATTGCTTGAGAAATCACCGACGATTAGTTTCTAATGTAAAGATATTGATTTGATCTGGGTTTGGATTTAGATTAGATTGGGGAAGATAGGGTTCATTAAAGTTGTTACCTTTTTGGAGTTTTAATCTATCTTTTGTTGATTTGTGTGATTGGGTTTTAGTGGCATTGTTTATTTATAGCAATCTATTGATGTAATTCTGGTTTTTGGATCTTAAGCAGATTTGGGTTATCTGAATCATCAAACAATGGTGTCAACAAAACCCCAGCAACCCCAACCTCAAGGGTTAGAAAATTGAGTAGGGGAGTAACTAAATCAGATCCTAGTTCGCCTTCGCCACACCCGAATTCACGTCTTTCTATTGATCGGTCGCCGAGATCGGTGGAGTCTAAGCTTGCCGTGGATCGAAAATCCTCCCGGGTCACGAGTACGACTACACCCGATGTAAGTTTAATAAAACATTTGTGATTTGTGGTCTATAATTTTGTTGAATTTTGATGAGAGTTATTGATTGTAGAAAAAGATTATGATTTGCTTCCAAAGGTGGTAGAATTTTCAGCGGAGAATGGGGACGGAGGAGAAGAGGAGAAACTCAAAGTGGAAATTCTTCCATCTCAACAAGTTGATGAGATATCAAGAGACACAAAACTCCCTTCGGAGAGTGGAAATGGAAATCCCAAAGATGTATGCCAATCAGTTTAGGGGGAGGCTGAGATGTGGGAGAGTTGCAAGATTGGTGAGAACGACTTATTGCCCGAAAAGGAACATGACCCTGAATCATTTGAAGGAGAAGATGATTCAAAAGCCGATGAGGATAGCTTCGACCGGGTAAATGGGTTGTCATCAACAGAAAACATCGATAATGGTAATTCTTCCCCATCAAAGCAACAACTGCAAAAGAAGAAGAAACCTTTGCTCCATAAATTTGGAAGCTTATTGAAGAAAAAGGGAAGCAGCAACCATAACTAGCAGCAAAAATCAGGCAAGTTCATGTTTTGACTTCTACTTGGTTTGGAATCTCAGATATTAGTTATATAAATGGATGGCAATATAATGGTGAATTATTATCTGATTTGATTCCCTTCGTGTTGGTGAGTGCTTTTTGTATCTGATTTTTTTGTGATTTTGTTACTCATTTCATGGAGAACAGTGGTTCTTTTCTAATTGTATTTGTTCTTTTGCATGGGGAGGTTTTATCTTCAGACTTTTTATGGTATCTGCAGAAGTTAATGAAAATGAGATTAAAACTTATTTATCATCTTTGGATCTCTTTTATAGCATGGTTTTGTTTTAAATCTCAGAATAATGATGAAGCCTGGTTTAACAAACCATTCTATTGATTTCACATTTTGTTCCACTGGTTGTGGCTCAGACTTGTGGTGGTACACCTGGAATCATAATTATTGTTTGGAGGCACTTGAGGTTTACTCTCATTTAGGGAGGTAAACTATTTATTTTCAGATTCCGTCGGCGTCTAGAGCTTAGCTTTGACCAATGAGAAACTCTCAGCTTCATGCATTGAATACCTATCAGGGGAGAAGAATAAACTGGGAATCTAGTTGGAGATATCTAGAGATGAAGAAGATAAGAGTAAGAAGGCAATGGAAAGCTTAGCTTCAGCTCTTCATGAAGTTTACTTTTTTCTTTTCTTTTTTAAAGAAGAGAGATGCGTTTATATCATTGAATCAGGTCCAAAGCAAGCAAATATAACAATAGTAAAAAACACACATAAAGTACCTCCACCCGGAGGTTAGATAAAATAGACAAAATTCTCCTTGTAGTATAATTGCTCTAACCCAAGAAGGGTCCGAAGCAATCTCACAAACATAGCTTTTAAGTTCAAATGTAGAATCAGTACTCTTCAAGCAAGGCGATTTAGTAATTTTCTTGATATAAAGGATGGAATTCAGCTCTCCACGATTGGTCATCATCACGTAAAGGTGGTGTGGTATTACTGTCTTCTGTGTTGTTATCCTGCCAGTGTAATGGTTGCAAAGAAGATTGTGGTAATCGGCTTTCTGCAAGGTACTGTTTCATTATTACCATCTCCATTGCATGTTTTCTCTTCTGTTTCTCCAGTTGCTTCCTTATCTTCTCAATATCTTTCTTAGCTCCCATATAACTTTCCTCAGCAACTAAAGCAGCTTCCTCTGCTTCTCTCAACCTCACAAGGAGTTTGCCAGCAGCATGAACAGCTTCAGCTGTATCTCTAAGCTGAATTCTGAGACTCTTATTCTCCTTTTTCAAGTGTTCTCTTTCTCTTTCTCTTTCCACTCTCAAGGACGAGAGCTCCACAGCAAGAGACTTAGCGAAACCAGCACCGTTTCCTTTTTTACCTGCTCTCGCTGCTGCCCTTTGCACCTCTGCAATTCCTTCCATGATCTTCCGGTGTCTTCCGAGCAGTTCATTATGTTTCTCTTGTAAATCTGCATAGTGTTCGACAATTCTACCGTGCCCAAGGACAACCCTGTTTATTGCATCGTCCAACTCTTTTGTAACTTTCTTTTCTAATCTCAACTCCATCTCCATCATCTCCGTATGCCGTCGATTTGCTGCGAGATCGATTCTCAACTCATCAGTTAAGGAGATCCACTCACTTTCCATCTCTGTCCATCTCTACCTTTCCCTCTTGAGTTCTTCACTCTTGTCTAGAGATTCATCGGAAGGAACATCTATAAGGAACTGCAACTTCTTCCTTAAATCTTTGTTTTCCTTGAGAAGTGCATCTCTCTCATTCAGATCAAAAGACACATTTTTTATGCCGTGATTGTTCACTTCTTGGAGTTGAATAAGATCACCATTTTTGTCGTGAACATTCACCTTATTTCCTTCTTCCAATAAGAATTGTAGTTCATCAGTTAAGCCTTTTGGCCCATCTAGCAAAGTTCTAATTTCTTGATTTTGTCCTATAGCCGCAGCATGTTCTCTCTTACGTTTATATTGCTCGACCAGTTGATTTAGATGCTAGATTTTTGCTGCTTGTTCTGCACATACTTTTTCAAGTTCCACTTTCTTCGGTGATTCAGCCAAAACTTTTTCTCCATCTTCCGGTATCTGAGCTAATTTCCCCGGAGTCCCTACTCCATCAATTGGCACAATCCACATATTTAGGCTGCCTTCAACTTGATTAGAGGCATTAACTGCAAAAGACGCACAGAGGAAAGAAGTGTTTACTATATCTGAATCTGATCCCTCTTCATGAAGTTTCCTCAAAAGCAAGAGAAGTCAAAGAGAAGCTTTTATCCATTCAGACTGAGCTCGAACATGCAGAGTCTCAAGTAGAGGATTTGAAATTGGTTTTGAAAGAAACAAATAAAAATTACAAAACCTTGCTTGGCAAGTCAAAACACGAGATTGATCTCCTTAAAACTACTGTTCAAGAATCCAGTCTCGAAGTTGAGAATTCGAAGACCACGTGGAGCCAAAAGGAGTTAGATTTCATGAATTCCTTGAACAATTCAGAAGAAGAAACTTGCTCACTCAGAAGAGAAGTGGATAGGCTGATTGGTTTACTCAAAGAAGCAGAACAAGAAGCACATGCATCAAAGAAGGAAGGATCCCAGTTGCAAAACCTGTGCAAGTTTGCAAATAATACACTTAAGGGCCGGCTGATGTCGACCGATCAGACAAATGATGAGCATAAAGAGGTATACTAACCGTTTACCATAAAATCTTTTTTAAACTACATTTCTGCATAGTTATGCCTTTTCTTTTGTTTGGCTTGGATTTGATCTCTTAGGACGACGACGATGATGAAAACAAGTTTGAGATGTATTTTGTCAAAGGCACTGAGGAAATGGGTTACTAGAGATGAAATTCGACAGTTGTAAGAAGAACTTTAAGGAGTTCTTACATGAGTATGTGAATCCAGAAAAGTGAAAGTGCAGACCTTGAATATGTGCACCTAAAATATAATAGTCTCAGGTTTGATTATCATCAACTTCACATCCCATACTATATGTTAATAGTCATACATTTTGTATCTAGACTAAGTCAAGGTCTTATTTGCAGCAAGCAATTGTTTCTTGGAGATCGATTATTAGACAACAATTCATCCATGTTCATCCTAACGTTGCCCAAGAACTATAAATGTTTCCATCAAACGATCTGTGGTACTCCTTTATACAATAGTAACCATTTATCTCTCATTCTCTTCTTACTAAAGATATGGGATTTCATTCAAGTTTGATGTTATAGTTTTGGTGAGCTATGTTTGTTAGCAGGAGACTATTGCCTCCAAACCAAGCCAAGTCAAGTTAAACATCGTGATACTTGGGCTACTTTTCCTTATATTCTCTACATATACCTCTGCTTTTTATTTTTTCAGTTTATGGACACATTAATACTTGTCAACTTATTCAAACATTTTGTTGTCATTGCTATTTACAGGTTCAAATCCTACATGCCGATGGATCTTGTTGGAGAATTCAATAAAGATGGGGTCTCTTGCTCAGTCCCTCTTCAGGTATTTGATGCATACATGTTAATCCTCAACTAATTTTCTAATAAATTAAAAGTGATATCCATGAAGTTGAAAAATATGTATGGGTATGAAAGATTTATTGGGTGGTCAATCTTATGTTATTCCTCGTTTCTTAGATTTACAATTTATACTAGGTCTGTTATTTTAGTGCTTCAAGTTCTTGAGTTTCTTTGTATGATGTTCAAGATGCATATTCTGAAAGAAGTCTAATAAAGATGCTTATGTTGCATTTTTATATAAGGTGTAGTCTCGTTTTCAAGTGCGAAAGAATTTAAAGTTAATAAGCATCTCATAACCATTAATTGCCAGTTCGATATATTAACATAGTTTAAATTTGTAATGTGCAGGTCTTCTACATAGTTTAAATTAGTAATATACGGGTTCTCTCCATGAGCTCATTAGTAGATACTTGAACGAGGTAAATGCTTCAATACTAACTCGGAATATGATTTCCCTATATGTTATGGATATTTGACAACTATTAAATTAGTCTAATGTCATGCAGGTCATAATTAAGGCAAGAGGATCCGGTTTACACAATGGCAAGAATCATGACAATGGCAAAAACATGATTTCTAGGATAGTTGTATGGTACTATTTGATTCCAAACCAATTTGGTTTTTTTGTATAATTTTAGTTTGTAACTGTGTTACTACTATTTGTCTTCATATCAAGAAGAAAATTCATATGTAATGAAAATAAGAATTTTATTCCCGTGAAGATTGTGAAATTTTGATAATGTTTATGTATGTATGTATGTACTTATTTTTTATTTTAATTTCACATTGTAATCGAATGTAAATAACTTCGTTGCTGCAGTAAAAAAAATGAGTAAAGGTTGAACCGGGATGAGGGAGGGTGGGGGGAGCTAATTTTTGTTTAAAATATGCTTTAACAAAGACATCACTGTATAAGTGACGTTGTTTGCATTTGACGTCGTTCAAAAAGTGACATTGTTTGTGCTTATGCCTTTTGACGTCATTTACAAAGATGACGTTAATGCCTATCACATGAGATATGAGTAAGAAATTATGTCACTATTTTTAAACTTCGATGTCATTTAAAAAGTGACGTGATTACTCAAGAGCTACCAAGTCGCCTTGGTAAACGTCGCTTGAAAAAGTGACGTTATTTCTCTTTCACGTCACTTTATTAGTGACGTAAATTCTCTTATTTGTTGTAGTGTTTGATTTGTAAACCGCCTTTCTGAGGGTTGCCAGTATTTCCTTAGGAGCGCTTTTGGTCACCTTGATCCTCTTTTGGTTCACTGCTTCAATCTGTAGAAGAACCTTTCATGGTAAGGAGGGATTTAGTAGATTTATGCCTTACGGAAATCATCATTTCCAGGTCGAAGTAATTATTGACCTTGGTGATCATATCTTCCACGGTCGCAGGTTCGTTGAGGAAGAGGTGCTTTTTGGCCTTGCAGTCGAGTTGAAGCGCGTTGGTGAAAGCAGTAACAGTTATTTTCTGATCGAGATAGTCTACTTTTCGCACGAGCTCCAAAAGCATCTTTGCAAAAGCCTTGAGCTTCTCCTCATTTGAATGTTTGAGACTGATAAGAGAATATAAATTCCTTTCATAATCTCTAATGTGAGCATATATTTTGATGAATTGTTTCTGCAGCTGGTCAAATATATATATATGGAGCCTTTAGGTAGAGAGTGGAACCATCAGAGTGGTTCCTCCTGTAGACTCATGAGGAAGAAATGGCATAAGATGTGGTTGAGATTGGAATACAACCCTAAGGAATCATGGCATTGCTGAATATGCTCCTTTGGATCGGTGCCCTTGTATTTACAAATTTTCGGAGTAAGGAAACCTTTCGGTATTTCGATATAGAATTGTTCTTTGGCGATTGGACTTCCTTATAACTTGGTAAGGTCATCTGTAGTGCCTATAAATTATGCTTAGATCAACTCCTTAGTACGCTAATCCATATGCTCTTGTGTAACATAATGATGTGTCGACTGAGTGTCTTGATGAGGAGGTTGCAGACTGTGAGTACCGGTACCATCACTCAAATGATCTCGTGCTGGAACTCGAGGTTGAGTTCATTGTTCTTCCTCCTAACGTATAAAAAATTGGTGACCTTGGCTGATCTCAGACTGAACTTTACCACCTAAATGAATGGAAGGCTGAGGTTTGTACTGAATATTTCAGGAAATAGCTTTGCTGGTGGCTCCTTAAGGTTTTAATCTTTCTCGTGCAGAAACTCAGGAAGCTTCTGGCAATTGATCGCGATCTCTTGTTGGAGGAGTCTTTTGAGTATTTTATAGGGCTTGCAAGGCAGTCTGCATTGTAGTCATCAGGTCTTCATGTCGTTTGAGCGCTGTCAAAAGATCTTTTCATTCGGCGTCGAGCTTCTACTCACAGATCTCTCGGTCAAGAGTTAATTAACGTTCGACCTCATTGCGTTTCTCTTTATCAGTATTGAGATTCGCCCGTAGCTCTGTAAGTTGTTCCGGCTCAACTGAAAGATTGAACTGGATTCCGATTGCTCGTCGTCGGGAAATGACAATGATTGAATTTTGTAGTAGAGTGAAAGTATGCCTTAGGATATCGTAGATATGTAATCTTTTCCACAGACGGTGACAAATATAATGGCCTAATTTTGTAAGCTCAAAGTGGCTTGGAAATAACTCTTACACCAATGTACCTGTGACTAAAATCTGATTGAAAGCAAGAAATAACACAGGTGATTTAGCTTAGAAAACCTATGAATAGGAAAAAACTCATGACCTCAAGTTGAGGGTTTTGGTAATAGTGACTTTTATTCTTTGAGGCTGATTCCTTATTACAAGTGATCTCTCAACTTAGAAATGCTTGATCTTGTGAATAAAAAGTTTAAAGTTCATGAGAATCTAGAAGATGTAGTTTTCTTGGTGATTTCAGGTATATTTTTCTAGAACTTTTTCTTTATATAGGCCTTCTCCGCACTTATTTATCGTGTTGAAGCCCATTCTCCGAACACTGTGGTTAGTGCCGGTTGGATGAGTAACTGTTGAATTCTTAAGAGATAGGTATTTTTGAATTGTTTAGGCTTTTCTGTTTGAGCTCGACCCACGTTCTTCATCAGTTCGTGAAGTAGGTGGCAATGTTGATTGTTAAAGTCATGTATAGAATGTGTGAGTCTGATAAGGAAGTAATTCGAGCTGGAGACAACTCGATTTCGATAAGATCGATGAGTAGGTTCCTACACCTCCCACTTATCATGGGTAGTGCGCCGACAATGTTTAGCCCCCATTTTGCGAATGGCCAAGGGTAGGATACTATATGGAGGTCTACAGTAGGGGCGTTGATCAGGTACCCGTAGAATTGATATTTGCCGCATTTGTTGGCATATTTTATTAAGTCTTGTCTCATCGTAGGCCATTAAAGTCCCACAGAGGCCCTCATAAATTTCTTCAATAATCGTTATTATACGAGCGTCTGCAATACAAGTAAGGTATGTGGCATTTAAGCTCATTCGGTAAAGCTCACAGTTTATCACCATGCATTTCCTTGCTCTATTACAGATGCCTTTGGCGACTGACCTGTCCTCTTGGTGGATGTAGGGTTTGTCTAAGAAGTCAATAAGTTATCGTCGTTAATCAGCCTATTTGATCGTGTACTGCTTTACTGTCGGTGAGTATTACTTCAACCGTGTACTCTAGGGCGCACGGCTGGTTAAGGACTTCAACCTGGATTACGGCTAAATATGCGAGGGCATAAATTGCTAGTTCAAGCCTTGGTAAATGTGCTATTGGTTGACCTTCTTGAACTTTTGAAGTCGTTGTGTCAAGATCTCCGTGTACTCATTCATTTTTTCATTGGCCTAGAAAACACAGTTATACTGGTTAACAACTAACTGCGAGTCGGTAAAGGTGGAAATTTCTTTCATGCCCAGTGCAAATGTTGAATCTACTACACACAATTGGGCTTCATATTTCGCTTTGTTATTACTTAGGGGAAAGTTGACTCATATGGCCTTCTCTAACTTATCATCGCCTGGAGTTACTAAGATGATCCCCAGGCCAGAACTACCCATAATGTTTGACCCGTCTATATAGAGTCACTATCCTTTTGTATATAGGACCTCAGTGTCGTCGGTAGGAGTTATCTGGTCGTTGTCTTCCTCATTAATTCAGTGTTCATCGTTAATAAGGAGATCGGCTAAGGGGTCCTCTATGACCTGTCCTTTGATGGCTACCTGGGGCTCAAATTGAATATCAAACTCCCCCAAAGTGATTTCTTATTTATCTATGAGGGGAGCCTTATCTTTCTTGACAAAGACCTCGAGTATCAACTGTGTAGTTATAACTTTGATTTTGTGAGCTTGGAAGTACGGTCGCAACTTCTGTGACGCGTACACCAGAGCGAGCGCTTGTTTTTTCTAGTGGAATTGTAGTAGCATATTCTCCATATTTGATAAGGACGAGTTAGCATAATTACGTCGATGGTATCCTATCATTCGAGAAGATGTCAACTACGGATCTTGACCCTTTATAAGTAGCCGTTACACTTGGTAAAATAGAGTTGTTACACATGATCCGCGAAGTTCACCCACAACCCATAAAAATAGGAAAAGTACTTGTAATTGCCTATATCAATCTATAAATATAGGTAGGGCATAAGTTAATACACCTCTGAAGGATCTATCTAAATTTCATTGTAATACCCTACTCAATCTCTCTGCAAGTGTAATAGTTTAACACATAGTAGATTAAGATCAGCAAATCCTCCTTGAGGTTGTGGTTTTTCTCATGACAGGCCGTAGAACCCACTAGTCTTGTGATGAGGGGAAGAGGGAAGCTATCCCTAAGACAGATTTTGTTGAGGTAAGTGAAATTGATACAGACCCATATTTTACCAATCTTCTTGGGGACTGCCACCACATTTGCCACCCATCATGGGTAATCTACTGGTCTGATAAACCCTACTTTGAGTAATTTTTTAATCTCATCGTTCATTGTTCCTCGTAATCTCGGAGTTGTTCATCGTGGCTTTTGTTTAACGGGTGTTGCCTTGATGTTTATGTGAAGGCGCTGACATGCAATACCAGGATCGATACCTGACATTTCATCAAACGACCTGGCGAAGATGTCCTTGTACCTCTATAGGAGGGTGATATGGTCTGAATGTTCTTATTATGTCAATAGTAAACCAATATAGGTAGTTCTCGTAGGGCCATCAAGGTTAATCTTATCGACTGGCTCTACGAGATGCACTGTCCATTCTCTGCTTAACGTGTTTAAAATTATATCGTTTTGGTCAGTGGGCGGTTGTATATTAATTTCCATATTGTTTGGGTGGCTGAAAGCAGGGGACGAGTCCACCGCTATGGGCTTATTCCCTGTTCGTTGCTATTCCCCTATCTTTACACTCTTTTCCTTTTTCCTGAAATTCTCAAGGGTGACCAAGTTTTTTTAGAAAGTTGGCATAACAAATGTGAGCGGCGACTTGGCAGCCCCGTATTTGGTACCTGCCAAACTTTGCTAAGAATCTTATTACCTGATGATAGGAAGACCGTACTGCCTTCATTGTATGAATATACTTCCATCTTAGGATGCCATTGTAATAGACTGAGGGGCTATTGACGATGACAAATGTTGTTGATATTACAATGGATCCAACCTATACCTGAGTGACGACTTCTCCCATGGCTCGCTCGGTAGATCCATTGAAGCCCAATATCTCTGTCTTGGAAGGTGTCATGCAATCTTGCATGTTCATATTATTCAGGGCGTCATAATGGAGGATGTTTGCTCGCTTCCAGAGTCAACCAACATGCGTTTGACCAAGACTTCTCTGACCATTATCCAAATGACCAAGGCGTCATCATGTGGGTGAGAGACAAATCCCATATCATTGTCTATGAAGTAGATGGTTTGCCCATGTTATGTCTCTAGACCCGCCATAATTTCGAAGGCCATTTGCTGATTCTTTCTTAGTCGGTAACACTATCTCGTAGAATTAGAGACGGCCTTATGGGATTGTACCCTATTGATGTCTCCCAGGATCATTTAACATACTACAACGTACCCCTATATCTGGATGGTTACTGTTGGTTCTGCGACGAGTGTGTAAGGAACATGTGTTCGGGTAGGATTGGTCGTTTAAGGTACAGAGTGTAACGCCCTTTGCAAAACCATATCTCAGTCATGTTGATTAAATCGTAATACTCCTTAGTTTTATGATCACATACTTCGTGGTGAGAATAATATGGTCATCCTGAATGGTCGACCTTTAGGAGTGGCTTCCTATAGCCAAGGTCTTTCTTAGCAATGACATGGAGGTATGCCTGTGTAATATTAAGTTCGATAGGCAAGTAACATTCCCAACGCATAGCTTTTGGTTTTCCTTCACGGAAGGGGGGCTCTGCTCTACTCCGAGGGTCTTTATTTACTCGTATTTTGTTCATGCCTTCGTTAAACCCTCACTGACTGCCGCATGCGTCCCTCAGATGTTTAGGCGCCTCTTGGCGCACCATGGGCAATGGGGCGAAGGCAGTACTAAGGAGGTTGCTATCTGGGAGGCAGATGCGTAGTTGTCCACTTCCACATTTTGGTACTTTCACACATTTTTATACAGACTTTTGAGTGTTTTGGGGTGCATTATGTTTAAGGTTTCACGTAACTTTGAGTTGGGTAGGCAGGTGCCCATAAATGCTAGGTAAGCTGCCAGAGTGTTTACCAACTCGATGACGGTCAGCTCATTCTTGAACCTCGTTAAGAAAGAATCGATGGTCTCCCCCACTTATCGTTTGAGAAAAAATAGCTCTGCTAATTGCTTCTTGGATTACTGGTTGTGTAGATACTTTTTTATGATCACCAAAGATAGCTACTAGAGGCTTTGAAAAAAAGTGAGGGTCCCATTCGACAAGGTCAATGGGAACAAACGGTACATGTATTTGTTAGTCTGGTGTTGTAGGTCAATGATGTGCTGGAATTTGGAGATATGTTGGCCAGAGTCTTGGCTCCCGGTGAAGGCCTCTATCTTCGGTCGGGAATAACTCTCCCCCAGGACATAATTCTTGATGGCCTTTGTAAGTGATGTGTTATGTAGCTTGCGCAGAGTCTCTTGGTAAACCGGGTGGCCTCTCCTGCCGATGTTTCTTCTTTGCCCGCGTCCTCCTTGGCTCATATGGGTATTCATACGGAGGCGTTCCTTGGTACTGGTTATGAAATCGGTCATTGTAAGCGGGGTTTTGTTCTTGGTAATACCTGTAGCCATACTCGAGCGGGTAGGATAGGTTGTCAGGGATATATTGTTGATACCCTTTAGGGAGGTTTGCCTAGTCGTTATCATACGAAGCTTCTAAATGTGTTACAGGCACGGGGGGAGGTATACCATGGTACTACGGGGAGTAATAGCCAGGTAGCGGGGGCCCAGTATAGTTAAGTTTGTGTGTTGGTCAATGTCGGCCTACCTGCTTTAGAGGGGGCCTTGGCGGTAGAGGTCGTGGCATAACTAGAGGCATTACTGTGCCCTGAGGGTCTAGATACGGGTTGTAAACTGGTATGGGCTGGTGCTCGTATACCAGCCCGTATAATAGTAGCAGACGGAGGTGAACAATATGGTTAGGGTCATCGGGGGCAATGGCATGGGGCGTAGAGTTGCCGACAGATACGGCCGGCGCAGAGATGCCAGTTGGCACTTGATGTCCAATGAGGAGGGTTTATCTCATCTCGTCGTTTGCCACTTGGAGCTGAGGAATTTGGTCCTTCTATATTAACATTTTCCCTTAGATCTGTTGGAATGTAGCTCACATCTCTGCCATAGCCTGGGTCTTGTTTCGTGTAAAAGCCACCATCTTCGCGTAGCTTTGAATGAGTTTATAGTTGCGTGAACACAGACGGTACCAATTGTAATATTTGTAATCTTTACAGGGACGACAATGAGGGATTAAGGGCTTTGGGCTTGATACGTCTCACCGGAGGAGGGCACCATTCGACTCTTCTCTTCCTATTTATAGGGGGAGCCATTGACCTAAAAGTGCTCAATCTCACGTGACGTGTATAGCTCCTAAGAGACCCTTTCGGGATCTTAGGCTTTATATTTCCACGTGGGTAGGGCTACTACTGCTTGCCGTTACAAATTTATGTTTTCATGACTCATGGGTCATTAAGAGGGCTTCTACTAAGACGTGTTCATCTTATTGGGGAGGTCGTTAAACGATTTTAGAGTCTCGGGGTTTCCTCTTGGCTAATAGGTTGTTAGGAGGGCATCCCTTAAGACGTGCTCGTCTAGTAGTGGGGAGGTCGTCTAACGAACTACAAGCTCATGGTTAATGGAAGCGTGCTCCTACAACTTAATATATTCATGCCCTTCTTAAATATTGAAAGGGTTTTTGTTGTTAAAGAAAAATATCAGTCTTTCTCTGCTCAAGCTATAATAAAAATGGAGTCAATTATGGAAATGAAATCAGCAAGTTCGGTGAAGCATAGGAAGGGAAATGATACTTCGGTGTATTTTTCCAAGGAACAATGGGAAGATACTAGTATACAGCTAAATGACAGGGAGACTGATGTCGGTTTGTAAAGCCAAAATGACGTTCCTTAGGCACTACACCTATTTAGATATTGTGCCTTCTATACTACCCAAATAAGACTTGTTTAAAATTATCAATAATTATTGCAACTTAAACATTAGTTTCATGCTTTTAGCTCAACCGTCTTGAAACTCATTCAATTTCACAAGAAAATTTGAAGTTGGTATCCTAGATTCTACAAAAACCTCCTGCAAATCATCTCATAAACCTGTATACCAACCAAAGAAATTTAGGCATCATTTTCCTGCTTAGTAAACTATATCATTTTATATACCTGTATAACATTTGAAAAAAGGCATAACATCTAAGTTTTATAGTTATAAACCGCCTTCATATCATTCATAAACATGTATAACAATCATTCAATACAACTACACTAAATAATAACAAAGAGTGTATTGCTCATTACTACAATAGAGAAGACAAAAAAACAAAGTTTAAATTAAAATATTACAACTTCAAAGCTGCAATAATTTTAGATAACCTATCATAGTCTTGCCTCAAATGATAATGAAAAATGTACACCTGGTTTACCCTTGTAAGTGTCGTAAATAAAGTTGTCAGTTATCCAAAAATTCAACTTAAATCTAAGAAATATATGATGGTCCTTGTCTTTCGAAGTAGTGTATGTAGATAATTAAGCCAATTACACAACATGGCATAGGGTTACACATGATTCTACACATTACTAATATAGTGCATGTATCTTTAATCAAGTAATCAAATGTGTATACATTACAATCATACAAGTGATAATTGTTCTCTTTATCCTTATTTAACTATGTAACGACACCATCAATATTTATACCTTGGAACGGTGGGGAATGGCATATAATTTAATATTACACAATAATAATAAAAAATTACGATTCAAAACTACTTCCCTTTTTGTGAAATGACTTAGCTGACTATCTTCCAGAAATGATTGGCTGGGGGAGATATGGGGAGGTTCAAATCTCATCTGGAAAACCAGAAATGATTGTCGTTACGATCAGGTCATTATGCAGATTGAAAAAGAGAAAACCAAATGGCAGTATCGTATTCAAGAAACTGTTTTCCTGTCTAAGGCAGTAATGGATAAAAAGCAAGAGGATCTGAATATAATCTATAGTCTTCGGGTTCCTTGCCATCCTAGAAAGGATATGATTGTCAGATCCTATTTTTGGGCTCTGCCGGAGGCGGGTGAGATTAAGATCAACGCGGATGGAGCTGCAAAAGGTAACCCCGGCATGGGAGGTGCTAGATTCATTATCCGTAATTATCGTGGGGCAGCTCTTATGACAGTGGCTATGGGGCTTGGGATTGTAACAAGTTACATGGCAGAATGCACTGCATTTATTCAGGGGTTGGCAATGGTTGCCTCTAGTGATTGGGAAATAGCATGGCTAGAGTCGAATTCTTCAGCGGCAATCACTGCCCTTTACAATGTTATTATCCCTTGGTCTCTTGAAAATATGTGGAAGGAAGCAAAGAAAAAGATGACCAAAATCCGAATCACAAGAACATGGAGGGAAGCTAACTTTAGCTCTGACAAACTTGCAAAAAGAGGCGCGATGCTACCGGAAGGCATAATTGAACCAAATGATGGGAAGCCCTCCTATTTACATAAGATAGAGGTTCCCATGTGCGAATATTTTAGATTTTGTTAAATGGGAGTGTGGGTTGATTTTATTCACCCACCCCTTTTGTAACGTGTTGTTTGGGTTTCTTATAAATTTACTTCTTATTGAGCAAAAAAAAAATTAGCTGACTATCTTCAACTATATTAGCAAGTTGGAAGATGGACAAGCTGTAAGATTCCACAAAAATAAAATGAAACATTAATTACAGATAAACAACTTCTTATTCTAAATATGATTATTTATTACTATATAGTCATATGCAACTTTAAGTAATAAAGAACATAGATCCACATTGGAAGCCATAGTAAATGATCTATGCTTATAAACTTTATAAGAACTATTCTAATTAGGTAAAAATTATGGCAATTTAATAACAAATACTCAACATCAACAAAATAAACTTTATTTCCCTAATAGATTTATTTCCCAATTTTATTTCATTTGATTAATTTCTATCCAAGATATGTTTCTTCACTAAATAATATTAATTAATATCCAAGATAAGTTTCTTCACAAAATAATAATTACTTCAAAAGCAGAAATTGTCAACTTGTTGACATACAATTCCTATAATTCACATCATTTAAGTAAGCGATCTATGTAACAATGCCATCGAAAAGGAGTGCAAAACTATATCGAGTACGGATACTTAAACTTACAACAAAATCTTGCGTTCTCTAGGTTTTCTTGCGAATGTTTCTAACAAACAAGCCTAAGATTTGTCATAATGATGAAACCCCAATGCTATGTTTCTTTCTAAGATAACAGTTGTCAACTTAATTACTAAGTATTAAGATACTAGGTTATGAGCCCGAGCTACGCACGATTGATTAAGCTATTAATTATAGATAATGGTACAAATGAAAAGGTAATTTTGATTGAACGATCAATAAAAGACGAAATCACTTGATACAATCATTGTAAATATTTAAACCTGAATAATTCCCTAAATTAAAAATTCTCCCTCAAGTAAACAAGGGAGGGTAATCAATCTTAAACAAAAGATATTCACATTGTGATTTCAAAAAAAATTGAGGGGAAAACATGGTTAATATGACTAAGAAATCCAAGAACCAAGAAAAATCACATAGGTATAAAGGTTGATGAGGGAAAAGAATTAAAGGTGCCAAATTTGTATTTAGCTTCTCCAATTAACCAATGAAAAAAATTGGATCGAAACAATTTATCCAAAATATAATTTTATGACATCATATTCAGCACAACAACAGTTTTCAAATCAATTACATCAAGGAGGTATGCCATTCCCCTTAAAGTTCAATACCACCATAACACCGATATCATACATCTTCTAAATGCCTTCCCCTTTTCATTATAAGTGACTTAACTTGCTTGAAAAAAAGCTCAATAATGCTCCTATTGTGTCCAAGCACCTAATCTCCATTCTACAAAGCTAACTTTTCCCCTCATCCAGTTACTTTATCTTTTGATTCTTTAATAGTGTAGTGTCCTGTAAAATTCTTTTATTTTATTTTCCTATTCTTCCTTATTCATTCATCTGCATCCATACATTATGCATTCATATCATTTTGCATCCTCATCTCATTCTAGCATTAGGTCTTTGTATTCTTCTTCTAGTGGTTTTGGTGGTTGGGCGGAGGAGTTTGTTGTTGTTGATGTGGTTGTTCTTGTTGTTCTAGTAGTCGTTGATATTGTGCTTTGTCCTTAGAGGTGAGATCCCAAGGGATCTCGTGATCCCGGGGGAAGCCTTGTGTTTTTCCAGTCTTGTCAAAATCGTTTGAACGAATATAAATCTTCGTTCAAACGAGTTGACGTGTCCTCTGAAAAATTTATCTTTTGGGTGGTTCGTTCGAACGACTCCCTGTCCCGTTCGAATTAGTTCACCAATTCCTAGGAATTTTGCCCATGATCTCCTAGTCGTTCAAACAACTTCTGGGTCCATTCGAGCGACTTTTGTGTCCATTTTGTGAGTTTCTTATCCATTCAAACGACTTCCTTGTTGTTCGAACGACTTGGCGGTGGTTTTCCTCTTTTTAGTTTTTATTTTCATTTCTCTTCCTCATTCTCATTCTCTCTCTCTCACTCTCCACTAACCTTCTCCCTCACTTTATCCTTTCTCGATTCCTTAGAGTTTGGAGGTCGTTGTTGGGCGGATTCCTCGCCAAATCCTTTGGTGAGTATTTTTCCTTTTTCCTCTCCGAATTGCAATTCGTGATTCTAGGGTTTTGTGATTATAGTTTGAATTGGGGTTTTACGTGTTGCGGGTACCTTATTGTAGGTGTTAGGTTGTAGTACTGGCATGTTTATTATTGTGGGTTGTTTCGTTATTTGATGGATTTACGGTTGTTGGATTTCCGAGTTTATCCTGCAGAATTCGAGCCTTTTATCAGGCGAGTGTTCCTTCATTGCTAAATTACTTTACTAGTGTAACACGCGTTGGTCAGGGCATGCATATTGACATTGAGATGTTTGCGATTAGGTTCTTAATTGCATTAGTTCTCGGTTATAGCCGGGATCCTATTATTGTTTTTCCTATCATTAGGCACGTAGGGCATGTTTCTCTTGTTCTTAATGAGGTAGTACATTGTGAGGTATTTCTTGTGGGTTGCCCTTAGTGACTGTGTTCCAGTCTGCTGAGACTGATGATGATGGATGTTGAGACTGACTATAAGTCGTTGTTTGCATCTGTGTTAGGATTGTTGGCCATCCTCTGAGGCTGGGGGTTATCATATGTGCGTGTTGGCCAGGTTGGGCAACTGTGTTGCTTTGATCCTTGGGATCTATTTGCAGTGTGGGATTATTTTATATTCAATTAGCTTAACGGAATCGGATACATTACAAAGCTCTACATCGGGTTAAAATAGTAGGTAAAGTTCTGGATGGACACTATCATATCTATTACCCTTCGGGAGTGTGGGATGGTATAAGATAGTTTCCTTAGGTACCAATCTTATCCTTGAGGTTGAAATTCCTTGGAATAAATGAAATAGAGTCCGGACGTTGGCTTCGTAGGTTGCAAAGCCCAGAATATTCTGATCAAGTGATAAATCATATGCGTGGTCGAGCTTGCAAACTAATCGTACCCATTGTATCTAACTAAGATTCTCGTTAAGGTTATTATGCATCAGTGGTTGATCAGCCGAAAGATTTTAACTATAAGGTCTAGTTCTTTTAAATCATTTGTCATTAATCATTCAACATTAGGACTTAGGGCATCATCCAACATTTAGAATAATTATGGGTTTGTCCTAGTCATCATATCATATCATCATCATGAAATCATAATATCACGTCATCGCATATATTCCTATTCCTACTCTTAATCTCATTCCAATTCTCTATTCCTCCCTTATTCCCAAGTTTATTTTGAATACTGCAGCTTTTAGCATTATTATCAAATTCACTTTATCTCTTTCTCTGCATCTGTTATACCTGTATGTTGTTTAGCCTTGTTGAGCATTAGTGAGCCATGGTTTTGCTCACTCTCGCATTATCCCCCCTTTTAGAGGTGGAGTAGTTGTTGTTGGCTGAGAACTTAGCTGTTCGATCGAGTTTTGGGTTCCCGCAGATCCGTTCTTGTTATTGTACTCATGTATGATTCCAGCTTTTATCGCTGTGTAGTATTTTGAGACACTGTATTTACATTTTCAGCTGTCGTGTATATATATCTTGCTTTCGCTATTTTTCACTTACCCTGATGATATTGTTATAGTCAATGACTGAGCCGGACTTGTCTTTTGGTTTGGTTGTTTGTGGGGGTGAATCGGTTGGATTCCCCGACCTGCACCTTCCAAATGACGGTAATTTGTCTAGCAACCGATTATATCATTTTGGAGCGTGATAGACTTGGTATCAGAGCCAGGTTTAATCTCAATCTCTGGTCTAGCAATCATATGATGAGTAATTTTTCTAGATGGAATTAGGATCGATCCCTTCCGGTTTTATGTATTTTGTCATCTTTCCTCCTTTCCTGAGGTGTGCTTCTATTATATAGATGGCTAAAGGTGACAGAGGCAGAGGTAGAGGTCGTGCAGTGGGCTAGCTATTTGTCAGTAGAGTTTAGGGTCTGTCCTGATTAACCAGGGCATTCATTCAACTCTAGTAGTTCCTGAGTAGCCTATCATTTTGCCTACCCCAGCTATTCCCGGCATCTCGGCAGAGGTGAGACAGTTCATGGAGAGTTTCGCGACTCATTTACAGCAGACCAGGAGCCCAGCAGTCAGAGAGTGCAGTTACCTTGAACAGCTTCAGAAATACAAGCATCTGAATTTTTCTGGTACGACGGTTCCATCTGAGGTTGAGACTTTGTTCAAGTCTATAAAGAAGAATTTAAAAGCTATGAAGTGTCCCGAGGATCAGAGGATGATACTTGCTACCTACCTGTTGCAGGGACAGGCAGATCATTGGTGGGATACCGCCAAGAGGACCACAGTAGAGACTCTAGTGCTTTGGGCTTCCTTTCAGGAGCGGTTCTTTGAGCAGTATTTCCTGTAGAGTTATAGGGATTCCTGCATTTTTGAGTTTTTTATGCATGAGCAGGGTGACATGAGTATTTCCCAGTACGATCAGAGATTCAATGAGCTCTCTCGATACGTTCCGTTTATAGTCTAGGTGGAAGAGTAGTGTAAGATGAAATTTCTAATGGGTCTTCTTCCTTATTATCAGAAGTTTTTGATCGCTTCGAGGGATAGTTCGTACAGAGAGGTTTTGTCTAAAGACTTGGCGATAGAGCAAAACGATGTTGAGGAGCGCAAGTTTAAGGACTTGAGGAGTCAACAGAGGTAGGATCTGAGGGCCGATAAAGGCAAGGCAGTTCAGACACAGTATGAGAGCTTAGGTCCAAAGAGGCAGAAGTTGGGTGTTACTGATGGGGCCCCAGGTAGGTTTATGGGAGGACAACATTCTGATAGACCACGGCTTGCTTTTGGTGAGTGTTGGAATTACGGGGGGAGGGGGCACGCTAGGAAGTTTTGTACAAACCCAACCAGAGGTCCTCAGCCATTACGACAGTTTTAGGGTCCTATTGGTCAACAGCTGAAACCTCAGTTTTAGCAGATTCAGCATGGATAGTTTCAGGGTCCGCAGAGTAGATAGATGATTATGGACCCTCAGGGTGTACAGAGACCACAGCAGCCGAGTCAGCAGCAGGGTCAGGGTCAGGGCCGAGGGCAGAGCAGGATGAACGCAGTAGGGAGGCAAGATGCTCAGTCTTCTCGACCTGTAGTGGAAGGTACGCTTCATATTCCTTATTCGCCCGCTCGCGTTCTTTTCAATTCCGGTGCATCTCTTTCATTCATATCATATGCATTCCTCTGCACTATTGGTTTTGAGTCTTCCTTATTGTTTGATGAGATTTCTGTGGGTACTCCTCTCGATTCTTAGATTTTTACCTCCTGTATTTGTAGAGATTTCCCGATATTCGTGAGTGGTTGTGTTCTTTCTGTTGACTTGTTGGTGTTCCCGATGCATGAGTTTGATATTATCCTGGGTATGGATTGGTTGCCGACACACCAAGTCACTTTAGATTGTTTTGAGAAGACAACTACTTTTAGTATTCCTGGTAAGAGGCAATTTGTATTTGTTAGCTCGGAATGGGCGCAGTCAGGAGATGGTTTGTTGGCGTTCTTAGAGATAGAATCCGCTGGTGTTGACGTTATTACTATTCCGGTGGTGTGTGACTTTTCTGATGTACTCCAGAAGATTCCCGGTTTACCACCGATGAGAGAGATTGATTTCAGTATAGATCTTTTACCTGGTATAGCTTCGATTTTTAAGGCTCCATATCGTATGGCACCTGTTGAGCTAAAAGAGTTATATGATCTGATTTCAGAGTTGATGGAGCAGAAGTTTATTAGATTGAGTACTTCACCATAGGGAGCTCCGGTATTGTTTCCGAAGAAGAAGGACGGGTCTATGCACTTGTGTATTGATTGCCGTGAGTTGAACAAAGTCACAATCAAGAATAAATATCCTTTGCCTAGGATTGAAGACTTGTTTGACCTGCTTCGGGGAGCACTGCTCTTTTCGAAGATTGATCTTAGATCGGGTTACCATCAGCTGAGAATTAAGGAGGATGTTACGAAGACAGTATTTCGGACTCGTTACGGGCATTATGAGTTTCAGGTTATGCCGTTTGGTTTGGCAAACGCGCCCGCAACTTTTATAGATTTGATGAACCGAGTATTCTGTCCCTTTTTAGACCAGCTCGTGATTGTGTTCGTGGATGACATATTGATTTATTCGAAGACCGAGGCCGAACACGAGGAACACTTGAAGATTGCATTGCAGACTTTGAGGGAGAACACGTTATTTGCAAAGTTCGAGAAATGCGATTTTTGGTAGAAAGGGGTAAAATTCTTAGGGCATGTTGTGTCCAAGGATGGAATTGTAGTGGATCCTTCTAAAGTTGAGGCCATTGCAGATTGGGTTCAGCCGACGAACGTTACAGAGATTCACAACATTTTGGGATTAGCCGGTTATTACTGCAGATTCATCGAGGGTTTTTCACAGATTGCAGCACCTTTAACTCGCTTAACGCAGAAAGATGTTAGAGTTGTTTGGGATAGTAGATGTGATTCAGCTTTCACAGAGTTAAAGAAAAGATTGACTACAGTACCTGTTCTTATTGTTTTGTCCAGTAGACAGAAGTACATGGTTTACAGCGATGCTTTTCTCAGTGGACTTGACTGTGTTCTAATACAAGAGGGAAAATTGGTGACTTATGCTTCGAGACAACTTAAGGTACGTGAGAAAAATTATCCTACTCATGACCTCGAGTTAGCAGCTGTGGTTTTTGCATTGAAGATTTGGCATCATTATCTTTACGGGGAGAGGTTCGAGCTCTTTTCAGATCAGAAGAGTTTGCGGTACCTTTTCTTGCAGAAAGAGCTGAATATGAGGCAATGCAGATGGATGGAATTCCTGAAGGATTATGATGTTGACTTGCAGTATCACCCAGGGAAGGCAAATATGGTAGCTGACGCTTTGAGCCGTTTGCCTAAGGGATTTCTTGCACGTCTGATGATTCATGAGTGGTTGATACTTCGCGATATGGCAGATTTCGGGTTGAGTTTGCGTTCATGGGGTACAGGTAGTTTTCTTGCAAATCTAAGAGTTCAGCCTTCATTAATTTTATAGATTATTGAGGTGCAGCAGCAGGATGCTAGATTACAGGCATGGGCTTCAGATGATAGCAGACCCGATTGGACAGTTAGTTCAGATAGCAGTATCAGGTACAGGGGAAGATTATGCATACCAGATTCAGAGGTACTAAAGCGTGAGGTTTTGAGTGATGCTCACGGCTCCAGGTATACTATTTATCCAGGCAGTACAAAGATGTACCAGGACCTGAAGAGGCACTATTGGTGGGACAACATGAAGCAAAAGATAGCTGAGTTTGTTTCCAAATGTCTTACTTGTCAGCAGGTGAAGGCCGAGAATTAAAAGCCGACAGGACAGCTCAAACCTTTACAGATTCCAGAGTGGAAATGGGAGCATGTGACGATGGACTTTATTTCGAGTATGCCGCAGTCCAAGAAGAACCACGATTCTATTTGGGTGATTACAGAACGATTGACCAAATCAGTACATTTTATTCCGGTTCGCAAGACTTTGACCGTTGACAAGCTGAGCAGATTATATGTGAGAGAGATAGTGTGCCTACACGGGGTTCTAGTGTCTATAGTGTTAGACCGAGATGCCAGATTTACCGGTGACTTTTGGAAGAGTTTACAACGAGCCATGGATACTAGATTGGATTTCAGTGCAGCGTTCCACCAGCCGACCGATGGTTAGACGGAGAGAGTTAAATAGATCCTTGAGGATATGCTTAGGGCTTGTGTTTTAGACTTCACGGGTAGCTGGGACAAGTACTTGCCTTGGGCAGAGTTTGCATATAACAACAGTTTCCATTCGAGCATTGGGATTGCACCTTTTGAGGCTTTGTATGGTAGACCTTGCAGATCACCACTGAGTTGGGCAGAGGTTGGTGAACAGATTTTACTTGGGCCAGACTTGGTTCGTGAGGCTACAGATGCAATTACCATCATCAGAGACCGGCTACGTACAGCACAGAGTCGGTAGAAGAGTTATGCCAATATTCCCAGGAGACCTCTAGATTTGGGATAGGTGATCATGTTTTACTGAAGGTTTCTTCGATGAAGGGCGTGATGCACTTCAGCAAGAAAGGGAAGTTACCTCCGAGATTTATTGGTCCGTTCGAGATTCTGGCCAGAGTTGGAGAGTTAGCTTATCATTTAGCACTACCGCCGTAGCTGAGTCAAGTTCACAACGTATTCCATGTTTCCATGTTGAGGAAGTATGAGCGGGATCTGACTCACGTGATTGACTGGGAATCGATAGAGGTTCAGGACAATGCCTCATAAATAGAACACCCGTGTGTATTTTGGATCGCCAGGAGAAGATTCTTTGCAGCAAGGTTTTCCTTATGTGAAGTGCAGTGGACTCACACACGATCCTAGTGAGGCTACTTGGAGATGGAGGCAGATGTGAGAGGAGGTTATCCACACTTGTTCTCGGATTGAGGTATGTGTGGAATTTCGGGGTGAAATTTTCTTTAAGGAGGGTAGAATGTAGTATCCCATAAAATTCTTTTATTTTATTTTCCTGTTCATCCTTATTCATTCATCTACATCCATACATTATGCATTCATATCATTTTGTATCCTCATCTCATTCTAGCATCAGGTCTTTGCATTCTTCTTTTAGTGGATTTGGTGGTTGGACGAAGGAGTTTGTTGTTGATGATGTGGTTGTTCATATTGTTCTTGTAGTCATTGATATTGTGTTTTGCCCTTGGTTGTGAGATCCCAGGGGATCTCGTGATCCCGGGGGAAGCCTTGTGTTTTTCCAGTCTTGGCAAAATCGTTCGAACGAATATAAATCTTCGTTCGAACGAGTTGACATGTCCTCTGGAAAATTTGTCTTCGGGTGGTTCGTTCGAACGACTCCCTGTCCCGTTCGAAGGAGTTGACCAATCCCCTAGAATTTGGCCCATGATCTCCTAGTCGTTCGAACAACTTCTGGGTCCATTCGAACGACTTCTGTGTCAATTTTGTGAATTTTTTATCCATTCAAACGACTTCCTTGTCGTTCGAACGACTTAGCGGCGGTTTTCCTCATTATAGTTTTTATTTTCATTTCAATTCCTCATTCTCATTCTCTTTCTCTCTAACTATCCACTCACCCTGTCCCTCACTCTATCCTTTCTCGATTCTATAGAGTTTGGCGGTCGTTATTGAACAGATTCTTTGCCAAATATTTTAGTAAATATTTTTCCATTTTCCTCTCCGAATTGTGATTCTTGATTCTAGGGTTTTGTGATAGTGGTTTGAATTGGGGTTTTGCGTGTTGCGGGTGCCTGTATTGCTGGCATGTTTATTGCCGCGGGTTTTTACGTTGTTTGTTGGATTTGCGGTTGTTGGAGTTCCAAGTTTATCGTACGGAATTTGAGCCGCTTATCAGTGAGTGTCCCTTCATTGCTAAATTACTATACTAGTGTAACTCGCGTTGGCTAGGCTATGCGTATTGGCATTGAAGTGTTTGTGATTGGGTTCTTAATTGCATTGTTTCTTGGTTATAGCCGGGATTCTATTATTGTTTTTCCTATCGTTAACAAGTAGGGCATGTTTCCCTTGTTCTTAATGAGGGAATGTATTGTGAGGTATTTCTTGTGGGTTTCCCATGGTGGTTGTATTCCAGTCTGTTAAGACTGGTGATGTTGGATGTTGTGACTGACTATAAGTCGTTGTTTGCATCTGTGTTATGATTGTTTGCCATCTTCTGAGGCAGGTGGTTATCTTATGTGCGTGTTGGCCGGGCTGGGCGTCTGTGTTATTTTGATCCTTGGGATCTATTTGCAATGTTGGCTTCTTTTATATTCTATTAGCTTAAGGGAATCGGATACATAACAAAGCTCTACATCGACTGACCCTCGATAGGACCTAGGATTCCTACATTTGGTTAAAATAGTAGGTGAAAGTTTTGGCTGGTCACTATCATCTATACCTTCGGGAGTATGGGATGGTATGAGACAGTTTCCTTAGGTACCATTCTTATCCTTTAGGTGAAATTCCTTGGAATAAGTGAAATAAGTTCGAAAGTTGACTCATGGGTTATAAAGCCCGGAACACTCTGATCAAGTGATATATCCTAAGCGTCGTCGAGCTTGCAACTAATCGTACCCATTGTATAACTGAGATTCTTGTTAAGGTTATTATGCATCAGTGGTTGATTAGCCCAATGTTTTTAACTATAAGGTCTAGTTCTTTTAAATCATTAGTCATTAATCATTCAACATTAGGACTTTGGGTATCATCCAGCATCAGGGATAATTATGGGTTTATCCTAGTCATCATATCATATCATCATCATGTAATCATAACATCATGTTATCGCATATATTCCTATTCCTACTCCTAATCTCATTCATATTCTCTATTCCTCCCTTCTTCGCAGGTTTATTTTGATTACTGTAGCTTTTAGCATCTTTATCTCATTCACTTCATCTCTTTCTCTGCACCGGTTATACTAGTATGTTGTTTAGCCTTGTTGGGCATTAGTGAGCCGTGGTTTTGCTCACTCTCGCTTTGTCCCCCCTTTCAGAGGCGGAGTAGTTGTTGTTGGCTGAGATCATAGGTGTTGGATCCAGTTTTGGGTTGCTGGAGATCCGTTCTTGTAGTTGTACTCATGTATGATTCCAGCTTTTGTCGCTATATAGTATTTTGAGACAATATATTTACGTTTTTAGCTGTCGTGTATATATATCTTGCTTCCGCTATTTTTCTCTTACTCTGATGATATTTCTATAGTCAATGGCTGAGCCGGACTTGTCTTTTGGTTCGGCTGTTTGTACAGGCGAATCGGCTGGATTCCCCGACCTGCACCTTCCGAATGACGGTAATTAGTCTAGCTACCGATTATCGAATTTTGGCGCGTGACAAATTGATCTCGTCTGTGATCAATCACAAAGTCTGTAAATATTATACCAACATAATATCAAAAACACTAAAAATCATGTCTTTCGACTTTTTACATTCTTTCTTGATAAAAAGCGACATCATTGTAAACAAAATTATGTTGTTGACATATCTTCTCCTTCAGCTCCATAGTTTGCTTACTTTTACCAACAGCTAAAACATTACTCTACCTACTGTTTTAACAATATATTTCATGAGAGCGATATACTTTTGGAATAAATGTATTTATTGCACTCCAATGTACATAATAATGGAAAGAAAAATAGTAAAGATGATCAGGGATGTTGACTAAATATCGAGAAGAATTGTAAATAAAAATCACCATTTAATAAATGAAAAAACTTGGATTACAATGTCATTTTTTTTTCTCAGGATGAAAAAAAATAAGCGATCTTGATTACATATGAAAATCAATATAAAATCTTCGACCATATGAAGGAAACAATATTTATGCAGGTTAAGGGGGAGCCTTTAAGAGCTTCATGTATAAGTATTAATATCATATTGCAAATGCATAAAATTATACTTTAGAGTTAACCACAAATAAAAGGAATATTAATGGAAGTAAAAGTTCCTGAACTCATAGGCACCAATTAAGATTTGTACATCTGTAATGTAGGCCATAATGATGCTTTGCAAATCCCCAAATCTAAAATTTTGAGATTGGAATGAAACATAATAAACAACAAATTGGAATAAAAAGAACAGGATATAACTTGATGCTTAAGGCAATGAAAATTAAGAACTTTAATACCATCCTACAAATTAGTTGGTATTGCAATCTTGATAGTCTAGAACAACTACATATAAAATAAGCACAAAATAAATAGGTTCATTATGCATCTCTATTAGTTGATTCCATAGGTTTTATTACTAATTCCATCCATTGGAAAGTGAATGCATTAAGCAAAAATAGCAATTAATGTAGGTGTTTGTCAACATGTACATTTCTAAGAAATAACATGGGGAAATGCAATTTAGCCAAAAATTAGCAATTAGAATTAGGAAATGTAGTAATTAGTAAGTTAGACTAATAGAAACCTCAGTTGACTTTAATAGTACCAAAAGGAAATTTTTTAAGAACCGACGGGATAAACGCTCACACTCGACTTGGTAAAGAAACGAAGGTAATCTTTTTTTGATAAACCTGCTTAACAAATTGTTGGATGAAGGTAAAATGGATTCACATACCATTTGAAATACTATTTGCAGATCACATCAACATTATAAAATCCTAACCTATAATTTATGTAGCTTTGTCAAAGTTCATTGAGTTCTACATGTCAAAGGACCCCAAAACTTTAATATAAACATTTTTCATCTATAAAATGGCAATAGATTAAGTTTCCTACAAAATTTAGCAGATCGTATATGGATGATCTCAATGCACTTAAGTGTTGGGGTCATGACTATCAAATAGAAAAATCAAATTAAGGTACCTTGATTGGAAGGAAGATAATAAGAAAAAACTATTTCAGTTGTTTATAGACTGCACAATAGTTAATGAGATAACTGCCTGTATATTCTAATTCAACACAAATACAATTAGACAAAACTATTTTTGTATCATGACTAATAAAATACTTGATGTTGTAATAATAAAGTATAAATCCTCTGATAAGGTATAAAAACAACTACCATAGCATACAAGATCAGATGACTCCAAGGGAGTTATTATTACAAGCTCATTAAGAAATCTTTCTCGTGACTTCAAAAGGATTGCAACCGACGACTATAGAAAATGGAGTATGGAAAAATTACCATTGGTAACACACACAAAAACTAACAACAAAACCATTGTGATAAGGAAGAAGAAACGCTATTTACCGTCAATTCTTGGAGGTGTAAAGTTAAACTTCCTAAGATGATTCACAATAGATCCTTACCATAGATAAAAAAAATGATGGTACGATGATCCAAAATGAAAGAAGGAACTCAAACTAAAGCTGTAAAGCTTACCGAAGATGTATACTCTTATAGTCTAATAGAATAAAAAAATTAGGAAATAAGGATAAACTATAGATTAATAACCCCTTAAAATAATAGTTACAAATATCACAATCAAAGAGAGATAAGGTGGGTAACAAAAATCAAAATGAAACTCTCCAATTTCTATAGAGTTATACTTATTAATAAAATTTCAAAGTAGGAACATAACTCTAATACACAACTGACCTTAAAATGAACCCAGAGATGCATTCCTTATGTTTTGAGCATGTGATTGAAGAATGAAGATGCATGGTTAAACCTGAAAATATACATAAAATCCAGAGAGTAAGAACTTTGTGTAATCAGTTGTGATGGAGCGATACTCAAGTTGGTAAACTTAAGCTCTTTATATTCTTTGGGCATATATCAAATAATACATTAAGATAGTAAAACTATATGATGTCATAAAGAATATTACATTATCAAGGATACCGATAGAGAAGAGCAAGAAAAGAATAAGTTTTTTATGATCAAAGAAGTTGTATTCTCTCAAAATTTTCCAGAAGACATTGAGTAAAAGACATTTCTATCTTCAACTTCAAGTCTATACCAAATAAGATAGTAAAATAAAAACTTTTGAAACCCAAATTTCTACAATATATAAATGACACAATTAGAAGGTTTTTTTCATAATGTACTTGATTCTTAAATTCTTTTGAAGTCAAGAAATAATTAAGGAGCAAACAATTCTTTTAAATCCAAAAAATAACAATCAGACACAAAAATTGTGGCAAAATTCCTCAGTCCATTTTAAGATAAAATGGGTGAGAAGTTGAAAAGTAATATGAAGGGTAAAAAGAACATACCAAGAAGGCTTTTAAAACTTGCAAAGATGTGTCTAAACCCGATTTCTCATGGTTCATTTTCTTTGCCAAAATCTTAAAATAACAAACAATCATTTAGATTCTTACTTTACAACCCATTAGCATATAAAGATGCAAATGAAGCAGAAGTTCAAGCAATTCGATTTTTTCTTACTGAAGTACCAACATTATTTATTTAGAAATGCCTACCCAATCCGTTCATCAACGTGAAAATCTCTATTAATCAAAACCTTGTAATCATGTCATCAGGAAAAGTGATTCCTTTATTTTCATCTTCATAGAAGAAAATCTGCAAACCACTTTCTACATTGTAACAGAATTTGGGGTAGTCCAATATAATGGGAACAAATACATAATACATAGTAAGCATATGGAAAATTAGAAAATACAATTACACGGCAAATAATTCTAGCAACAAACAAATAACCTGCAAGAGATTGAAATCTAAAATGAAAAAAAAAATCCCAAAAAGAAAGAAGTTGAGTAATACCTGAGTCAAATTCAAATTGAAATAGAAACTCCCAAATAGGGTTATGTTTGAGGCTCAAATATGGGATTTAGGGTGGCGTGAAGATGGTTATTAGGGAGGGGTTCATAATGGAAAAGTATGGAATGTGGAAGGTGTAGATGATTATCTAAAAATTATAAACCAAATCTTCCAATAATGCAAGCAAGCATAGTACTTGACATGATAATTATGGCAATTGTAGATCTTTATGAAAAGTTATTTAAACTTTTGAAAATAAACTAATGAAAGTATCATTGATCTTGATACCCAAAAAACTCCATAAAGTACTCTAAAGCAATGAGAATGAGAGATTGATGTCGATATTTTACCAACCATACCAACTTTAGAAAATTGCATGGAAATATAATAAACCTAAGTAAACTGTAGAATGAAAAATGGTTAATACTAAGAGAAAAGCCCAACGTACCCTGATTTTATTAATAGTAAAAAATTAGAATTGAAACTACAAAGAACCAAATTCCCTGCAGAAAAAGAAAAAATCAATCAGATGAATATATTTAAAATCAATGGAATTAAATGAAGCAATGGCTATTTTTCTAAAGGCACTCGAATAGAAATTAAACAAATTACATGGAAATATGACCAGGGCACAAAAAAATTTAGATGATAAGTTCAATCAAATTTTAGATAGAAATATAAAGAGAGCATACTCGAGAGAGAGAGAGAGAGAGTGACGCAGTTTTACCGAAAAAGGATGCATATTAAAATAAAGCCAATGCCTTTGCAATTGAAATTATACATGAGAACCAAGTAACAATTGAAATTAGACATGAGAACCAAGAAAATTTATCAGAATAGCCACACCTAAACAAACACAGTTAGAAATAGAGAGGGAGTATGTTTCAATTTTTAAATGGCAGGATTTTGTTACCTTGAGGTTTGAGAGATGGAGTATGTTCCAATTCTCTTCAATTGGAAGTAGAGAAACATTTAATTCCTCAATCCCCGAATCCCTTAACCTTTAGAGGGAGGGTGGGAGGGAGGGAGAAAAAGAGAAACGGAAGGATAAATAATTTTGGCCAATATGCAGTTAAACTCTTCAATTTCAAAATGGTTATAACTTTATTTTGTTGATTTGAAGAACATATTTATGGGGAAGTAAGAGAGAGAGAGAGATAAATAGAGACTTCAAACGTGGGTTGTGGGAGGGTAGGAGATAGAAAAAAGAGCTTGAAAATAGAAGATAGGCTTTAACTTCAAAATAATTCAAAGGTCAAAATGGCAAAGTAACCCTTAACATTGATTAGATTGCCTTCAATGTAATTAGTTGATAAGATCGGTACCATGTAGGACAATGGATGCCACGTAGAACAAACGAAGCCACGCAAGACAATCGACACCACGTAGGACAAAGCTAAGATTTATAATATAGATGTCTTTGATAATAAACCCCATTGCTAAATGTAGTCTATCATACAAACCCTTTGAATTACTAATTAAAAATCCCTTAAAATTATTATCATTAGGAAAACCCAATCATCTAACCTTCTCCCCCATAACAAAATTAATGATAATCTCCCAAATGTTATCCACAAAACCCTTACTTTGCTCAATTCAAGAAACCTATAACAAAACATTAACTTAATTCAGTCACTAAAGCACAAAGTAAGAAAATGGGATAATCATATTCGAACATTTGGGTTATTTGTGTAGGAGAAAAAATGCCTAAGTCACAATTAGGAAGAATCATGAGAGAGGGAGACTGAGATCATACTTAGGGAAGGAGAAGACCCTAGATCTAGAGAAAAGATTGTGGCTGTAAAGAGTGAAACCTCAGATCTCTAGAGAGAGAGAGAGAAGAGAAAAGGAGAGACTTGAGAGATTGAGACAAAAAAATATGAAATGAAAGCGAGTTACAAGTTTAACCTTTGAAAGTCTTATGAGGTAGAGGGGCATTTATGTGACATAGATGTCTAAATTTGGTAAATACAGATTACATAAGCTAAAGTAGGAAATGCCTTTTCATATCTATTTGTAGTGCAAAGATGACCTCCTCCCGACATCGTTGGTCTGGATGAGATATATACTACACAGTGAAACTCATTATCATAATTTTTGAAGTAATAAGACTGTTGCAGGTTTATCATTTACCTATTTGAGCAATGTCTTAAAAAATAGAACAAAGCATGAAAATAATCAAAATAGTTTGATTGTCAAGAAAAGGTTCAGGTTGGATCTTATTAGGGATAGAGGTGGTGGTGAATGGTGATGTTGCATATGGCAGAATTTTGAAGGCCACATTACGATATAAGAGTTATTATATAGGCCATGTATTATTTCATCTTAGACTATTTACCATTCATTAGCGTAACATGGCTCTATGATTTGGGTGATAAGGAATATAATTTCGAATTTTTCTTAAGGAGCTCTAAACTTCAGATACCATTGATTACCCTTCTACCTAATATTTGAAAATACATACAATGATGCATAAAATTATGAACATTTTCATTTAGTCTATAATTACCTTTATTTTACCATGTGAGTCCAAGTGGTGGTTGCGACCCTCCACCAAGAAGGGAGTCGTGGGTTTGCAATCCCATGAGGTTGGAAATTTAGGGTTACAGATCCCTAAATAAAATCTGTTGAGAATAGAGGTAGCTAATCCCTATTCAATGACAACATACGATACGTGAAATCGCCAATAGAAAATTAAAGCGAGAACAATATAGTAAATCACATAGAACATCTCTACATCTTTAAAAAGGTTAGTCCAGATCCAAGAAGGGGTTAGAAAAATCCTCTCCAAACCCTATGCTTTTTACCTTCGACCACTTACAAACTGTGTTCGATCTTTATAATTACTCATCAGTAATAGAATCACAGTTTAACAATCCTCATCGGAGGTCATAGAGAGTCACATTCGGGCCTCTACGCAAGTATTTGTCTCTAATTAGTCTCTTTTTAGGCCATCGACTTGTACATCTTTGATGAGAGGTTGACCTCCGTGTTGTAAGAGCCATCTTCGCTTCACAACGAAAATCAGGCCCCTACAATTGGCGCCGTCTATGCTTCCCACACTATCAGTTACCTCGTCTTTGCTACCTTCCTTTCTTTCCTACTATTTACCGCTCCTTTTCAATGGCCCCTTCCCGCCGTGCCAACTCAACTCAGGTAGGCAACTCCATTGACGGAGTCGCTTCTCAAGTCGCTTTACTATCTCAGCAAATTTCTCAAGCAGAAGAGCGCCATCAGCATCAACTCACCCAGGAACAAGAAAGCCACTGCCAGGCGTTGGAAACCGAACTGAATCGCCTTGTAGACAACGAAAATAGACAAAATCAAGCAATCGATGGGATACGCAACACAGTCTGAGAACCTCAAAGGTTAGAGCCCTTGGAACCCGCCCGTCAGTCCCAGGTACCAGATCAATCGCGCGTATCTGCCCGCGGCCGCCTTGGATCCTCAACAAACCTCGAGTTACCCCCAATTCCCATCGGTGCCGAAGGTATTCCCCGTAGTATTCCCCCCACTGGCTCTATCCACCTTAGAATCAACCCCACAGAAGACTCTTCTGACTCCACCCTCCATTCATCAAGGCACCCTCGGCCCGTCAAAGGCCAACTCGGCGAGCGTCGTCCCGCTCGAGACCGAATCGGGGAGCGCAGTGCTGAATATATACCATACATTTGACCCTGAAACCATCGACATCACCAATCTCCCCCTCCTGTTTATGTCATGCAACAAGACTTCAACCACAAGATACAACCCGTTATTCACGTCGGCGCAAGCCCAGCCTTAAACTCATGGAGCCGCCTCAACAATCCCATTTGTGCCACCCTACTCGCCATCGACATACCCCCTAATTTCCGTGCCCCCAAGCTCAGCAAATATCGTAACACAGACCCCAAAACCTACATTTTTGAATTTCAAAACTCACTAAGCCTTTACTCTACTGCCGACTACCTGTTATGTCGACTTTTCCCAATTAGCCTCACTGAAAACCCACTTTGATGGTATCATAATCTCCCAAATGGCTCGATACGAAGCTTCGATGAACTCACGCAGCTCTTCATCGCCTAGTTTGCCATCAACAAAGACAGAGAACTCGAGTTGACACATTATTTAATTTTAGAAAGTCAAGCATAGGGACCCTCGAAGCCTTCACAAAGCGATTCCTCGACGAATCACGGAAAATAGAGAACCTCGACTGTGCAAATGTTGTCCTAGCATATTCAAATGCTCTGCCTGATCATAGTCGAGTAAAAGAGCACCTCATTCTCGACAAACCCCAAACACTCGAAGAGATGCTCTCGAAGGTCAATGGCTATATCGACCTCAAAAGACTCCAAGAATCTCGCAAACATACCCAACCTTCGAACACTACCCACTTCAACAAACCACGACAGCATTCGCATCCCACTCCACTACCCTTGATCGCTCCCGTCTCACAGGGAACTGAGAGCCGCAAACGCCCTTATACCGAGAGTAGTGTTAAAGCTCACAAAAAGCAATCGAAGCCTATCTTGCCTACACTCACCGTCCCCCTCAGTACCCTCTTACCGCACATTCATGAAGACCCCATATGGCGCATCCCTCTCCCAATCGAAGTCAGACCTGGGGAGCCTTATTGTGCTAATCACAAATGCAATTGTCACCATACGAACAAATGCTTCACCCTCCAACGTTCTCTCGAACTCATCCTCCGAGCAGGACGTCTGTACCAGTATGTTACCGACCTTCCCAGTTATCTCGATGGGTCTTACCTCCAATCCTTCTCCACCCCTACTACTGACCCTGCCGTGATACATATCTACCGATCATATTTTATCGAAGTAAATAATATAGACAGTAGTCGTTCAAATAGAAAACGAAAGCGCATCGACGAATGTTACAAACTTTCTTACCAGGAAAAATTCCCTACCCTACTGCCAGAATATAGCCGTCACCCTCGTCTCGAGGGCATTTCTTTCATCAATTGTGACACATCACATGTCCGTTTCCCTCATTCTGATCCTCTGGTCATTATGATTAAGATTGAGAACATTGTCCTTCACACAATGCTCATCGACACAGGAAGTGCAGTTGACGTCCTATTTCTACCCACCGTCGAAAAAATGCAGAAAACTAAACTCATTACCCCAGCCAACGTCGAGTTAAAAGGATTCAATGGGACTACCAAAGTCACAATCAGTCGTATCAGCCAACCTGCCACCAAAGGACCCCTCACCCTTCAAACCAGCTTCTTTGTCATCAACAAGAAACCTGAATGCCTCAGTATACTCGGCCGAGAATGGCCCAATGTTATGCAAGCTATACCCTCGACCTATCACCTAACCCTTCATTTTGCAACTCCCGAGGGTACGTGGAACCTCAAAGGATCTCAACGTCTCGCACGCTCATGCGAGTACCCAGAAATTGACCAGACCAGAAAACCTGTCAGACGCCCATAGCAATCGCTGCATCTTTTTATCCCATCGACTTCGACAGATACCACCCCCCATATCGAACCTACCGTTTATATCAAACTCGACGGCCCTGGTCGAGGAACATTCATTGGAACTTTTCTCAGCGAGGCCGAATGCCTCGAGCTTACAGATTTCCTTTGAGCAAACAAGGACATCTTTGCTTGAACATTTCAAGAGATGCCTGGTGTCGACCCCAGCCTGGCATGCCATCGCCTCGATCTCATTCCCAATTTCTCGGCAGTCAAAGTAAAGAAGTGTACCCTGGCACCACGACATTGAGAAGTGGTTAACCTCAAAGTAGACAAGCTTATAGCTGCGGGCTTTATCAGAGAAGCAAAGTACGCTGACTGGATATCAAGCATTGTTGCAGTTCCTAAGAAGAACGGAAAGATCCAAATCTGCGTCGACTTCACCAACCTTAATAAACACACACCGAATGACAGTTTCCCACTGTCAACCATTACAGTACTCCTCGATGCCACTGCTGGACACGAGCGCCTATCCATGATGGACGCAGCTTCGGGTTACAATCAGGTACCCCTCCTCCCAGAAGATCAACTTAAAACTTCCTTCATAACTGAACAAGGCCTTTATTGTTTTAATGTCATGCCCTTGCCTTAAAAATGTGTGTAAAACTTACCAGCGCCTCGTCATAACAATGTTTAAACCCCGGGTTGGCAAGTCAGTCGAAGTCTACATCGACGACATGTTATGTAAGAGTATACAAAAATAGACCCACATCCATGACCTGACCGACATCTTCTCAATACTTCACAACAATAAAATGAAACTCAACCCGAAGAAGTGCCAGTTTGGCATCTCATCCAGAAAATTCTTAGGCCACTTTATCAGTAAATGTGGCATCGAAATCGGCCCCACCCATATTCGATCCCTCATTGACATGCCCTCACCCACAACAAAGATAGACGTCCAAAAGGTAGTTGGCAGGATAGCAGCCCTTAACCGTTTTATTTCCAAGTCCTCAGATAGATGTGCTTGGCTCTTCTCCCTCTTACGCAGTCAGGGCACTCATAAAATAAGTAAGAAAAACAACCCTGAGATCAATTGGACCCCTGAGTGTGAAGACGCCTTTCTCGAACTCAAAACTTATCTTGGCCGCCCACCCATCATCAGTACCCCCATCGAAGGTGAAACACTCTCCTTCTATCTCGCTGCCACAGAAACTTCAATTAGTTCTGTACTCATTTGCCCTGATTCTAACATTGAAAGACCTATGTATTTCATCAGGAAAACTCAAACCCCTATCGAAACCCATTATTCCAAACTTAAACGATTACTCCTGACACTTGTTTATTCAGCCTGCAAGCTCAAACCATATTTTCAGGCCCACCCCATTCGTGTCATCACGAGTTACCCTCTCCGTGAAGTAATTAGTATTAAAGAAAAATCCAGACGAGTACAACAATGGGCTGTATACCTTGGCGAGCATGACATAACCTTCAAGAAGCAAATATCTCATAAAGGCCAAGCAGTAGCTGATTTCCTCGCCGACTTCCTGGTCGAAGATTACGACTGGGAAGAGCACGAAGGCGATCTACTGGAAGATCAGCCTGAAGTTGTCGATCCATGGAACCCCCTTACCGGTTGGCGTTTATTCACATATGGCTCCGTAGGACCCAATAGTTTAGAAATTGGTATTGTCTTGGTCACACCGACTAATGATCGAATAGAGAAAGCAGTTAAACTTACCTTTCAATGTTCCAATAATGAAATAGAGTAAGAAGTACTGATCGATGGTCTCGACCTCGTACTCGATCTTGGCATTCCCAAACTCGCAGTCTTTATTGATTCCCAACTCATTCAAAGACATTACTCAGGAGAAAATCAAGCTAACAATCGCATGGCTGACTACGCTTTACTTGTGCGACAACGCATGGACCGATATCTTAAAAAATCAACAATTACCCATTATCCTCGAGGAGAAAACAGACAAAATCTTGCCAACATAACAACTATGCTAGGATAGACAAAATCTCAAACCCTCTACATCGAAGTACTCGAACGCCCAAGTATCGACCAGATGGAAATCAATACCATCAATACTGGGGGTGAGAGTCTCGATTTAGATGATTGGCGAACACCATTTCTTCGTTACCTTACCAATGCCACCCTTCCCGATGATCCCAAAGCCAGACGTCCACTATTAGAAAACTGCCGCAGATACACTGTCCATAACAATGAACTACATCGCAAATCTCCAAATGGCATCCTCCTTCGATGTATATCCAATACCGAAGCCTCTCAAATCTTAGCAGAGCTTCACGAAGGTACCTGTGGTGCTCATACCGTTTGTCGATCTTTGGCCCTTCGAGCTATAACCCAAGTATTCTTTTGGCCTGATATGGAAAAGCAAGCTTTAGAATATGCAGCATATTGTGACAAATGCCAGCGTCATGCTCATAACATCCATTGCCCCTCTCAAGATCTTCATGTCAGCCAAGTTTCTTGGCCATTCATAAGATGGGCCATCGATCTCATTGGTGCGTTTCCAAAATCTTTAGGTAGCAGAGAAAACATCCTCGTTGCCACTGATTACTTCACCAAATGGGTCCAAGATGTTCCCTTATGCCAAACCAGAGAAGAGGAAGTTATCAAGCTTTTATGGGAAAACGTCATCACTCGCTTCGGCTACCCCCACATGATTCGGAGCGATAATGATCCCTAATTCATTGGCAGTAAAGTAAAGAATTTTCTCAAAAAACACAACATTATTCTCTCGCCCTCCACACCTTACTGCCCCCAGGGCAACTGTCAAGTCGAAGCAATTAACAAAACTATCGTTGATGGTCTGAAGAGGAGAGTCGATATAAAGAAAGGACGATGGGCCCAAGAGTTACAATACGTCATCTGGGCCTATCGCACAACACCAAGAAAGTCTACCGGATGCACCCCCTTCCTCCTAACATATGGAACAAAAGCAGTACTACCAACTCAGTTTCGAAATACCCACTCAAGATCCTAACCTCTCAGACGAAGATAATGAGTTTGAACTCGCATACAACATGTTGTGGATCGATGAAACCAGAGACCGAGCTATCGCCAACCAGGACCGCTACCACGCATCACTTTAGAAATATTATAACAAGCGAGTTCGGCCACGAAGTTTCAATGTCAGAGATCTAGTAATCCGACGTGTTAATCAGTCGACGAAACCTGCAAATACTGGCAAATTAGCCAAATCTTGGGAAGGACCCTACATTGTCTACGATAAAATAGACAAAGGATCTTACTACTTTATGAAAGAAGACGAAGGACCTCTACCTAACCCTTGGAACACAATGTAGTTGGTTTCTTATAACAGGCCTTACCTATAATCATGTACCACCGATGTAATCCAGGATAATCAATAAACGAGGCTTTTGTCACCAATACTTCGTCTCATGTTTCACTTTGAATTTATTGGTTTAACACGAATACCATGTCAACTTTCGACCCAACTGGTACTCGAGGATGATCTCGACAATTTTCCAGTCTCCAAAATTTGAGCAAACTCGAAGGTCGAAGGACCGGACCCTCGGGGATGCATTTGAAGTACAGTCCTTTGTTGTGGCTACGGCCTTTGAAGTACAGTCCTTTTCTTGGTCTACCTCAGGTATCTTGTCCACCTTCTCCCGGACAGATACTTGGGGGTGACCTTGAATTGCTCAAGTCTCCAAAATTCAAGCAAACTCGAGGGGCAAGAATGGTCGAAAGACCGGACCCACGGGGATGCATTGGAGGCGATTTGATATTCCTTCGTCCAGGCTCTGAAACCGATGACGTACAGTCCTTTTCTTAGTCTACCCTGGGTATCATGTCCACCCTCGCCCCGACAGATACTTGGGGGCGACCTTGAATTGTTCAAGTTTCCAGCATTCGAACAAACTCGAGGGGCAAGGATGGTCGAATGACCGGACCCTCGGGAATGCGTTGGAGGCGATTCAATAATGCTTCCTTGTGGCTTAGGCCTTCGAAGTTTAGCACATTTTCGGGTTTCCTAGGTATCACGTCCCCTCGCCCTGACTGATACTCGGGGGCGACCTGGAAATGTTTTGAGTTTTCAATATCGTTGTGGCTTCGACCTTCGATATCCAAAAGAACACGCAGAGTTTGATCCACATTACATCCATATTCTACATGGATCGACAATGCTATAGTCATGTAAACATTAAGGAAGCATCTTACATATTATCTGTCAACGCAGCAGTCGTAGAGCAAGTCAAAGATCAATCATCAACAGATCAAAGAAAGCAAAATTGGCAGAATAAACATGTAAATTCCAACATTCCAAGGTTAGCATAAGATAGTATGACTACTAAGGCACTACATCGGAAAGTCAGATTCAGCAGACTCAGAATGTACCACAGAAAATACACATCAGCATGTTCAGAATTAACTATAGAAGTTCAAAGAAGAACAGCAGCAGCACAGTTCAGCATATTACAAATCACCATATGTCAACGGAAAACGACGAACAATCCCAACTACAAGTTCCTCACACCGGCATGGTCTCACATTCTTGTTCCACAGACGCTCCACCATCAGCAACCTCGGCGGCTTTATTCGAGACTCCGATAACTCTACCATCAACAAGACCTCTAATGGGTACTCCAAGGAGAGAAGTATCTCCACCACCTTCAGTACTCCCAACTGTCTCATGAACAACGGGCAACTTCACTTCCTTCAGCTGGACCTCATCACCTACAACAAATTCTGGAGATACAGGGTACGGTTCAAGTGCATCAGGGTCATGCCCCTTTTCAACTATGAAAGTCTTTAACCTCACAGGCAACTTGCATTCTCCATCGTACTGTCCCTGAAACTGGACTTTCTGCTTAGCCTTCTCCCTCTCACATGCTGCAAGCTTCGCAGCCCACTCCTGCTCCAGCCTCGACCGCTAAAGTTCGAGTCTTTCATCATAAAATTCGGCAAGGACCCCAAGGTCATGCTTCAACTTCTTCACTTCAGACACCAATGATGCCTCCGTCCCACGGGAAAGATCGAGATTTTCCCTTGCTTGTCGGAACTTCGCTTTTACCGACTTCATAGCCTTGCTGTACGTTCGTACCCAAGCATCCGCCTGCTAAAATATTCAATCCGTCAGTGAACCTTAAAACTTGAAGAATTCGAAAGACATTTCAGAATATCACAATAAGGAGCAGTATATAGTTACCTAAAACATGTACCTCTTTACTTCCTTCGATGCCTCGTCTGGGTCGTCCTCCCAGAGTTTGGCCATCGAAGATTGCTTAGCAATAGCCTACTCCTGTCGTTCCGCCTCAATCATTTCTTCATCCTCCTCCTGTTTATCATCCTCCCCCACTACCCTACGCCTCTTGCGTTGGCCATCCTTTGATTGCTATAATTTCGGGGCTTCGGAAGTAGTACGACTCTTTCCTTTCACAACATGAGTCGATACTGACCTTGGTCTCACCCTCGAAGCATCTACAGCCACTTCGGGAACCGTTGCCACTTGCTTCGGCCCCTTGCGAGGTCTCGGCACAAACTGATAGTACCTCGGTACCTCCTCTCCTCCCATTTCCTTTGACCTCTTGGAAGAACCTTCACTTCTTTTTCTCTTTACTAGCTTCGGCGTAGTGGGTACGCTTCGAACCAGGGAATCAACCCTCTTCCTCCTTTGCCTCTTGATTTTGAGACTGTCAAACACCGAATTTACCCAATCTTCACTAACCTTGAGCAAATTATCAATGTAATTCACCGGATTATCCCAAGTCGAACTTCCCGGACCTGCAACTGTAAAATAAAACACAATTATTACTTATTTCAGAAACACATCGGCAACAAACCCTTCGACAGCAAACATACTTTCATTATATACCCTATGATGTAATTTATAAGGGTCATCCTCGTCTACATTCTTGAAGTTACCTCTCACTATCAACAAATTTTTATTCCACCCTCGACCCATCGAGCACAGATCAAAGAACCAAGGTTTCTCAGGGTGACATTGGATGTGATAGGTCCCTGGGTTCTGACTCGCCTTCCTCAAGTAAAAGGTAACAATATCAAACCACTTAATCAAATTTCGACCCTCACCAGCCAATTTTATATTCATCCCCTCTATCACCTTCATCATCTCATTAAAATTTATGTTCATTTGTACTAGAGCCACCTCCCATAAATTTAGCACTTCTTTCACCAGCCTTCAGAGTGGTAACTCCATCCCCAACCAAATCTGGCCCCTATAAGCCATAATCCCGCTCCCAGGATTTGATTTAAAGGTCAATCCTGCCCCCGCAACACTCAAAAATATCCTCACCTTTGGCAGTTCTAACTTAGCGGCAAACCACTCTAACCTAACCCTATACTTCGCTGCAACGAGACCCCCAGCGCCATCCAACTCAGTCGAATCCCCATTATCGCTACAATGCTCTTTATCTCCCTCTCTCTCATCCAAGGGCCCTACATTATCCCTCTCCCCCCATACTTTTTCCTCCCCCTCACTATCCTCAGTTACTATCATCCTTCGACGCCTCGAAACCACAACCTTCTCAGCATGCAGTACCATTGATAATGGGGCCTTTGTTATCACATCTAATACTTCTACATCACTACCATCACCCATTGGGGCTCGACTAGAAATACTTGCTTCAGTTTCTTCGATCTAGTCATCTATCAGTGCCCGTCTCGAAGCCGGACGGTTATCCATTTTTAGCCTACAGAAGAAGAGGCACGCAATTAGATCGACAAACTCAACAAATTCTGTGACCATCCTATCTACCCCCTCAAAAATAAACCACAGGCCAGGTCGTAACCCAGACCTTTCCCCTCTCCGACCTCTCGAGTGGCATTTCTAAACCACAAACACAGATTGTTCCGTCTCTACTATTTAAACCAAAAATAAAACAGAACAAAGTTCACTGATATCAAATGTCATACCTGAAATTAGCAGAACTACCCCCAAATCGGAAAGATCACAGCCTCAGATGCCCTAAAAGCTTCCACGTTCGCAATGGCGCTTGTCCTTCTCCTTTTCACTCTCTATGGTTTTCATAGCAAACTAGCACAGTAATTCCTCATCTCTCACTTATATATATTTCAAAAACCTGAAAACACCTTGAATTATTAACCGCTATCATTACCACGGCCCCACCTCCCCGGCTTTTCGGCTAACAATGTGCTTTGAAAAATATACTCTTAACATTTCCCACGTGCGAACAACCCGTTTACCTAAAATTATATGTACTGCCGAAGCTTCTCAAACCTTATTCTCCCAGATCGAAACTAAGCAATCATAATCCAATAGTCACATCACCACCTTTTTTGTCAAACGAGTAAAACATAATCATTACTTCCCGGCACACAGCCCTAAACGCACGTACCACTCTGACAGACCAGCCGTTTAGATTGTCAGATCGGCCAGTCAAATCAAACTTCACCTTCGATACACTATCAAACTTCACCTTTGATATACTATCAAACTTCACCTTCGATACACTATCAAACTTCACCTTCGATACACTATCAAACTTTACCGACGTTACACATCCAAACTCGAACATTCAGCCAGTCTACACCTCGAAGAATCTTCAACAAATTACCTCAGATTTATTAAATCTCTCATACCAACAAACCTCTCATTCGACCAGTCAAAACTTCATTCCTTCAGACAAAATTTTCAGTTTCGACAAAGTATATTTTTTATTCCAACAAGTCAGTTTTTTATTCTAAATATTTAATCAATGCAGTTATACTACCGACCTCGTACCGAACAATATTATATTCGGAATTAGGATTCTTCTACCATATCCCACAGATCATAACAATTTCTATTAGTGTTATCAACAAAAGCACTTTTCATTCCGACAACGAGGACAACACTACAAAAGTCATGAAAAAAAAATGGAAAGAAGAGAGAAACAGAATACATGAAAGCAGCAACATGAGAAACTAAAAATGGGAACCCTATCTATTAGCAGATTGCTCCTCTGCAACAGCGGCCGTCGCAGCTTCATCCTCCTAATCCACTATATCCTCCGCGAAGCCTTTGAGAAGTGACAGCCGATGGCCGGGTAGCGGCCCCATCATTTGCATTATTCCCCACCAGTACGCGAAGGGCATATCATAGAGAGGTACTCCAGGTTCCGCTTCAAAGAGATCTGGCATTTCAGAATTAATGTCATTCTCTATCCTGAACCTTTGTTGAAGACCCAGTAGGGCCTCTTGAATCCTCCTCGCCCTCACGGTCGTTTGATCTTCAGCAACTGGTACGTTCTCAGCCATATTGATAAACAGAAAATACTCATGTCGAAGATAAGAATGTTGCAAGACAGATAAAGAAATCTCTCCCTCCTTCCTTACACCTTTTAATACCTCCAAACGCACCAGAACTTTCCCTCTTCCCTAACCGAATTAATGGTTTCCTTCAATTCCCAAAAACAAAAAGTTAACATGTAACCTCTCCAACTTCTAAGACGTAACTGTTTCTTCTGTACCTGCATTCAAACCTCCTCTCCAATGACTCCCAGTCAAATATATCTCCAACATCGAATATTCAACCATCGTAAGACTCGATCTTCACAACAGCCCATCATCAACCTTCGATCATAATTTTCTTCGAGCATATTTTTATACCTCACGCCTTGAAGAGTAGACGTTTGCATTCGTCTACATTATCTAACCAAATAGCAGGAATGCAGACACGAGAAACATATTCTGTCTATTTCAATTACCGAATTCAAAAAAACAAATTACATTTTACCCCTACCACCCCAAACTCAAAACAACTTCCTCCCACATAACAAAACAGAAACTACACAAAATAATACCAAAACATTCACAATATCAACCCAGCGCCCTACTTCCGGAAGAACCAGCTCTGATAGCCGCATGTTCCTCCTCGATGATCCCCTCTACACATACAAGGCTTCCAGCTAATGCCATCAAGAAAAGATAACGTTTCTGCTTGGTCGTAAAGTGCGACCTCAATTGCTCCTAGAGATAGGCGTACGGTTCGCCATTGATGAACTCCTCTGGCCTCTCATCCACAAGATCCGGCATGTCCCAATTCAGATCATGTTGTCCGAAAAACCTCATGTGCAGCTCCACCATTTTCTGCCCCACACGACGATCACGGGCAAACCCCATCCTCTTTTGATAACAGGTATTGGGCGGGCTATCCATTTAGATATTCAGAATGAAGAACAGAGCAATGTTGAAGATGGAAGAAGATACAGAATCCCCGCACAAGAACCAATTTTTATAGCCTTCACCCCATTTAATACCTTTTACCCACCTACACCTTTTAATTACCCCCCCCCCCTACACTTTATTATTTTCCCAGAAACCAACGGTCAAACAAGAACAGGTTCCAAGACAACAGTTTTCTCAGCAAATGTCTCTCCACCTGGCTTCGAGACCCTTGCTGAGAGGGGGCAAATGTGGTAGCCTACTCGCAGCTTTCGACCTCTTCACTCGAAGTCTACTTCGAATCCTACTCGAACATATCAAAGACTATTTTGACTCAGAATCAATCCCCTCATGGAACTCTTGTAGTTAAAGCCTCGACAGCAGATAAACCATCCAGAACGGATTAGTACATAATAGCATATACCCTTCGACTGAACGTCCGATAGCAGAAGTGTGATGAGACTAGCAGTCAGCTCAAACGGATTGGACAGCGCATTAATTGGTCTCTCAGCTACAGTGATAGGGATATCCGTAATAAATACCGCCGCCAGAAAACCCGGACAGTAATCATGTAGCCTGGCCCACTCTTGGTGACTCAGCCTCTTATGTCTCTATAAATAAGAGAGAAGGGAAACCAAGAAGGGTTAGAAAAATCCTCTCCAAACCCTATGCTTTTTGCCTTTGACAACTTACAAACTGCATTCGAACTTTATTATTACTCATCAGTAATAGAATCACAGTTTAAAAATCCTCATCAGAGGCCGTAGAGAGTCACATTCAGGCCTCTATGCAAGTATTTGTCTCTAATTAGTCTCTTTGTAGGCCATATACTTGTACATATTTGATGAGTGGTTGACCTCCGTGTTATAAGAGCCATCTTCGCTTCTTAACGAAGATCAGGCCCCTACAACCTTCTTTTGTCACATGGATCTTGGTCGGTAAACATTCCCAAGTGATGATTCGCTTCAATCGGTGAATCTACTGGTTTGCAATTAAGAATCTCAGTTTCTGCAAGAAGGACTAATATATACTTTTGTTGAGACATGAAAATACCTTGACTTGATCTTGCAACTTCAATGCCTAAGAAGTATTTTAACTATCCCAAATCCTTCATCTCAAATTCCCGTGACAAATAGTTCTTCAATGCCTTCATTTCTACTGAGTCATTTCCAGTAACAACCATATCATCAACATAAACAATAAGAGCGGTAAGCTTTCCTGACTTCCATTTTATATACAAGGTATGATCAGAATTACTTTGTCTATATCAAAATACCTTCATGCTCTTCAAAAACTGTCCAAACCAAGCTTGTGGCGACTGTTTTAACCCGTATAATACCTTCTTTAATTTGCATATTTTTCCTCTTTTAGAATTTGTGACTCCAGGTGGTAACTCCATCTATACATATCTTCTAAGTCTCCATTGAGAAATGCATTCTTCACGTCAAACTGCTGTAATGGCCAACCTTGATTGGCTGCAAGAGAAATGAGTACACAAATAGTGTTTATCTTTGTCACTAGGACGAAGGTCTCCTTGTAATCCACACCATACGTCTGCGTATACCCTTTGGCAACTAGTCTGGCTTTATACCTATCAATACTTCCATCTGAATTCATCTTTACAGCAAAGATCCAACGATACCCAATAATACGATATCCGTGGGGTTTATCAACAAGTTCCCAAGTGGAATTCTTCTGTAATGCATTTATCTCTTCATTCATGGCTTTCTTCCATCGTGGATCTGATAGTGCTTCCTGCAAATTACTATGAATAAATACAGAGGATAATTGATTCATAGTGTATATAAACAACTTAGCCAACCTATGGGTTGAGACATAGTCAGAAATTGGGTATTTGGCTTTAGAATTGATATCTGGTTCATAAGTAGATTTTGGAATACCTTTAGTAGGACTTTCTGAACGTCTAGGTTGAATATTATTAGCAGTATTAGGATTAGGTAATAACTGAAGTTCGACATTCTGCGGTATTGCTTCGGCAGATGGTGTTAGAATGTTGGAGTCACGGGCAACTTCTACTACTTCAGCTTGATCTCCCCCTGTCGTTTGATCCTCTCCATTCATATGAAGTTCATCTTCAATACCCTGATCTCCCCCTGTCATCTGCTCAGCTTCACTTTCATTTTCATCAACAGTTAGGTTACTACGCCTGTTCAAATTACTCGTCAAATCCTCTAGTTCCTAAAACATATCCCCAATAATAGGGAACTTTCCTTCACCATCATTATGTTTCTCCCCCTGAAGGGAAGATCCCATAAAATATACCTCCAATTCTCGAAACGAAACATCCAAAGAGATATACACCTTCCCCTCCACAGGATCATAACAACGATAAACCTTTTTAAAATTAGTATATCCAAGAAACACACACTTTCGAGCACAATAATCTAATTTTCTTGGCTGATGTTTAGGTATATGAACAAAGACAACACATCCAAAAACACGCAGTTCTAGGTTTGGCATTGCAGGGATGGTGATAAGATCATGAAGTTTTTGGAAGGGGGTCTGAAATTCAATGACCCCAGATGGTGTGCGGTTTATCAAGTAAGCAGCAGATTTTAATGCTTCTCCCTAATATCAATGGCATATTCATTCCAAAAAGAGATCCACGAACAACTTTTAGCAGTTGTCTATTCATTCGTTCAGCTAACCCATTTTGTTGTGGGGTATAAACATTAGAGGATTGATGTCGAATGTCGTTATTTGTCAAGAACTCCGATATGCCATTACTAGTAAATTCTCCTCCATTATCAGATTGATACACTTGCATCCTCTTTTGGAATTGGGTCAAAACCATCTGATAAATTTTTTAAATACTTCAAAGACTTCACTTTTATGAATAATTAGGGATACCCACATCATACAAGTACACTCATCAATAAAAATCAAAAATAACGAGCTCTAGACAATGAAGAAATACGTGCAGGACCCCATACATCAGAGTGAATAATACTAAAAAATTATGAACTTTTATTAAAACTTGGAGAGTATGGAATACGATGACTCTTAGCGAGTTCACAAATATCACACCTAAACTCTAAAGTACTGCAATTCAAAAATAACGACGAATTTAATTTATGAAGATAACCGAAGTAGAGATTACCCAGTCGCTGATGCCATAACCACACATTAGCTTTTGCTTCTTCAATTCCTCCGACTATATTCACCTGATGAATTATCTGTTCTCTACTATTAGTTAGGTCCAAATAGTAAAGATTGCCTTTTCTAACACCACTACCAAGAACCTGTCGAGTCACTATGTCCTGAAAATACATAATTTAGGCCAAAACATCACAGTACATGTAAGGGCAACAGTGATCCTACTGACAGACAAGATATTGTACTCTAGAGCTAGAACAATAAGGATAGAGTTTAATGTGAGGGATTCAGATATGTCAGTGGAACCTTCTCCAATTGCAGGAGAGAAACCACCATTTGTTGTGTATATAGAGGTTTGGGTTGAAGGTGTAATGGATGATAATATGCTAGAGTCATTTACCATGTGATCTGATGTACCAGTATCAATTAACCAAGTACTATTCAAAGTATTTACAACTAAAACATTACCTTTAGTTTTCATACCTGACTAGGCAATGTGAGAATTAGGATTTGAGTTTGATGATACCATTACTGTATCATCAATGGAACCCATTGGTCGAACTGCTACAGTGATTTTCTGGTATTTGCTGCAGTAACTTTGAACTGCTATATTACTTCGACTGCTACATTACTTCGAATACTACTGCTACAGTAATTTCTGGTATCTGCTACAGTACTTTGACTGCTACAGCTACAATAACTTTAGATTGCTACAGTAACCTTGAACTGTTATAGCTACCGTATCTTCGAACTTCGCAACATAATTAAGCTTCATGACAGCAATTTGCAGCGGAATTCAATTCAAAAGAACGAGGTTCAATTATCGAACCCGCTCTGATACCATGTAGAAACTAATACAAAGAATAAGAGATTCGAGAATGACTAACTTTATTATTATTCGATAATTACAATGGAAGAAGACCTTCTCCTTATATAGTTACAATTACTTTGGCGCTAAGTAAGAATATCCTATATTTAGAGAATTCTACATTTAGTATATATCTTATATTAGGTATATTCTATATTCAACATATATTTTATATTCAACAAAATTTACCAAGAGGAAGGAAGTAAGAAACCCTTTTTGATAAATAAAAAAAAACCACTCCACACACCAACAATCTACTAATCAATCAATGGTTACAATCTCTCTCACAAGCTATCTCAAGCCTCAATGGAATCTCTCAAACCATAGCTTTCACTCTTTAGGATTAAACTCACATTGGATCACTTAAGAAATACTATAAGTATCCCTTATATACTTGGGAGGAAATTACATGAGTCTGAGCTTGAAATACACATCACGAGGTAGGTTAACAGTATCAAAATAATACCCTGAATAATTCAGATCGATTAAGGCTTGTTCGAACATTAATTTCTCATGTTCGAACATGAAGGTTCTAAGCATGTTTTATTCTCATATTCGAACATGCATATTCGAACATGCATATTCAAATATAGCTTTAACATGAACTTTAGAATATGCATAAAAACATATTTTTCTTCGTCCTCGACCCTCGTTCATCCTATGAACTCCAATGAACATCCACGAACAACAATTTCATGTTCATTACTCAATAAAACTGGCTTGCCTTTAAAAAAAACACACAAAGTTATGGCTTTCTATTTAAGTGCAATGCTCTCTACCGAAGTTTGTGTATCATTAGCTTTTTCACCTAGTATGTTTTTGCACTATCAATAAATAACACAAAAAAGTAGTATTTCTCATTTTATAATTTTTGTTCTGGGTAGAATGTATTTAGAATAGAACTATAGTCTAGGCCATGCCCTTGGTGGATACAGAGTTATTTATGACTTTCAAGTGCCGACGAATCCTATGATTGCATAAATATCCACTTGAAAGAAGCAATCAAGCATGTTAAAGTCTATGTCAAGAATCAAATAAAGAGTTGTTGTATATTCTTTCCTGAGACTGTGACGTTAAAGCGAAAAAACATTGATTATAGACAGTGGTTTACATAAATCAGCTTAGTCAGTAAGTAATTGATTTGAATCCCAATGGCTTACATAGTTGGGTGATAACAATACTAGTTTTTTTATAGGACCGTTCAAGCTAGAAGAACAAGGAATAAAATCCTCAGCATCAAAAATCAAGGAGTTAACAATCTCTTTTATGAGCATGACATTAGTGATGAGGGTATTAGATATCTTAAAATCATCATGGTTACTTCTAATGATTGTGGTATAGACTTTTTCCTTTCTGGATAGCCTAGTTATCGAGGATGACCTTAGTAATGATATTATATTAGAACCTCCCTTGCAAAAGAGGTCTCCAACAATAAAATTATTTAGGCCTTATCCAATCTTGGTAATAACAATGCTCTAGGGTCTGATGGGTTCACTTCCTATTTCTTCAAAAAGGCCTAGAATATTGTTAGTAAGGATTTCACTGAAGCTATCAAGAACTTCTTTCATTCTGGAAAGATTCTTGGGAAGTTAAATGCAACCATTCTGACCCTTGTTCCTAAATTTGATAGTCCCAAGAATTTTAGTTAGTTTAGACCTAAAGAAAGTTGTAACCTCATCTATAAATGCATTACTTAGGTTATCACTTCTAGACTTAATATTGCTATTGAACCCCTTATTTCTCATAATCAATCTGTCTTTATGTTTAATAGAAGTATTATTAATAATATTATGCTCACTCATGAGATTATTAGGAACTATCATAGGAATAAGGGGGAAGGTAGGTGCACTGCTCAGATTGATCTTAGGAAAGCCTATGACATGGTATCTTGGAATATTATTGATGTTATTCTTAACAAGTTCAATTTTTCTAGTATTACGGCTGGTAGGATTATGAAATGCATTAAGACTACTATGTACTCTATTTCTAGTGTTAACCCCCAATTATGCAGTGATATTTGCTTTTCTTTAGAGATTACTAGTGGTACTTTTCTTGTGAGATACCTTATCCTTCTTCTCATTACCACTAGATTGAAAGCTAGGGATTATCTTCCCCTTTTAAATAACTTGTATCAAAGAGTAAATTCCTAGAAGAGTAGGTTATATGCAGGAAATTCCTATGGCCTGGCACTAAATTAGACAATAAAGTTGTTATGGTAAGTGGTCTAATATTTTCCATCCTCACAATTAATGAGGCCTCAACATTAGAGACTTGGGTAAGTGGAATAAAGTTTCTAGTATGAGGTATGTTTGGTGCATTCGTTCGAATAAAAATACCTTTTGGTTCTAATGGATGAAACTAAATCTTATTAAAAACAAAAAGTTTTGGACTATAAAGATTCCTACTGATTATTCCTAGGTGTGGAAAAATATTTTTTTCCTAGGCATCTAGCTGAAGGAATTATTACATACACCCTTGGTAATGGAACTTGTATTCTCTTTTGGCATGACCCCTAGTAGCCTATAGGTATCCTCTTACCTCTTTTTGAAGAACACTTTAGATATGACTCTAGCCTTTTCCTTAATACGCTAGTTTAAAATATTATTAATAATTCTAATTAGAACGCTCATGTAAATACAATGAATCACCTTCCCCTCGTTTGGAATAGTCTTGATAGTATTGGGTTGGATCATGACAGTACTGATCAGGTTTGCCACCTACTCCTTCAGAGTAATACTCCTTAAAACGCAGTTACAATAGGATTTAACATTGCAACCCTACTATTTCTTGGTATAATTTTGTGTGGCTTAAAGGAAATATCCCCAAGCGTAGTATTGTAGTATGGCTTACTCTGAGAAGGGTGCTTAAGACTCAAGATAGTCTCTTTCAGTGGGGGGGGGGGGGGTTCTTGGCAGATCCATTTGCGTGTTGTGTTGGGCTTGTAATGAGTGTGAAGAACCCTTCGTTTTTCTTTTGCCAGTTTTCTATGCAGGTTTGGCAGAGTATTCTCCTTTTCACTAATATAAATATGAATATGAATATGGGAGGCTACAGTGAGGCACTCCAATGGTGTTCTAGCTACTTTCATGGAAGCTGCCTAAAAGAGAAGATCTTCAAACTTATTCTCAATTGTTTTATCTATACTATCTAAGAAGAAAGAAATGCCAAAAAAATTTACGAAAAAGCTAATGTCAGTACCAATATTTATAAAAAAAAATCATTACTGGTGTTAGATTAAAGCTTAACTCTAGGGTTCCTGAACTTATGAATACCAGTGAGAACTATCTAATTATAGATAAATGAAATTTGTAGGTGAATTGAAAATTGCCTAAAATTATCAGGTGCAACTGGACTAAACTTGCTAAGAACAATGTTAAGCTTAATTAACCTTTATGGCTCTCTCACCAATCTAGGAAGCATTGGAGCTATTTTAAGAGATAGTGAGGTTGTTTTCTTACATGCTTAAATAAGGAAGGTTATCCCATGTTATATTACTATTTATGAGCTACAAGCCCTTATAGTAGGTCTTCTCCTTACTATTAAGTATAGCTACCTCAGAGTTAAAATTGCCAATAATACTCAGATGATTGACACTGACAGTACCCCTCCCTATAATGCTAGAATACTTATTAGAAGGATCAAAAGGTGTTTAACTTATTAGTTTGATTTCTTCATCATTGACTATAACTATAGGGAAATCAACAGAGCCCCAAAATACCTTGCATACCTCCTCCCTAATCTTGGTTATGCAGAAGTGGTCCCTGATTCTTTCATTCATGAAATTAAGAGAATTCTTAATGAGGATGTTATTGGGACTATATACTTTAGAGTACAAAAGTAACTATAATTTTTCTCCCTTCTAGGTGTTTAACCTTTTCTTTTGTTCTTGCGGAAGAAGAGTTGTCCCCACCCTATTCTTTATTTTTATTTTAGTTTGCAAAAGCACACTTTTCAAAAAAATTGAATCTTAACTGTTTCTGCATGACGTTCTAACTAAGGTTACTTAAAATAACATAAATGAGGAACATATATACTTTCTAGGATATATACATACAAAAAAAAATTGACTTGAATTACTATTTAGTTCTTAGGTTATGTTATGCTTGGTAAATTAGTTCATATTCCTAAATATTCATATAAAATCATACCTCGAAGAAGATTCCTGCTATATCGGACGGTATTATGAGTGTTGTTGGTTCCTATACCATGCTAATATGCAAAACCAAGTATACATTTCCATTCCAATCTCTACTTATAATGCTACCTCCGCCACTAGCGCTAGGGTCTCGCAATGCAGACTCATCAGTATTTAATTGCATGCACAAACAGTTTATTCATGCCTTGATGAATTATTTATGATTATCGTTGCATCAATGCAGCCATGAATGATCTTCTAAATGAATCACCATGATGTCTTATCTCATCCAAGTAGACTTCGTAATTTTTTATGTCTGGCCTTTATATTTAAACAACATAATTGCAACTAATCGGTCGTGTAATGGCCTAATTGGGTAGCTCAAAATGGCTCGAAATTAGCTTTTATACCAAATGTACCTGTGACAAAAACTAATGCAAAGCAAGAAATGACACAGTTAATTTAGCATGGAAAACCTTTGAATAAGTAAAAAACCATAACCTCGAGCTGAGGGTTTTAGTAACAGTAACTTTTATTGCCTGAGGATGATATCTTATTTCAAGTGATCTCTCAAGTTACAAATATTTGATCGTGTAAATAAGAAGTTTTGTGTTAGAATCTAGAAAACCAAGTTTTTCTTGGTCCTTATCTCTCTTAGAACTCTTTCTTTATATAGACCTTACCCGCAGCTCGTTATCGTACTGAAGTACATTCTCAAAATAATGAGGTAAGTGGTGGTTGGCTGTGTAACTGCTTAGTTTATGGGGGACAGGTATCTTTGACTTGAACATTTTCTTTTATTGTACTCGATCCACATTCTTTATCAGTTCATGGTCTAGGTGGCAATGCTAATTATTTATGTCATGTGTGAAATACGTGAGTCCGATATAGAGGTAGTTCGAATAGGGTTAGGCCGAGGGATAGGTCCCTACAATCGCCCCCTCACAACTAAAGGAACGAGTGGCCTTGGTTGAGAAAGAACCTATCGATTGGTGGTGTTGGAAGTTAAAAAGAAATGTTGCATTAATGGTAATTTCACTTATTTCGAACTAGGTATTATTTATGGAGGGATGCCTCTGGCATTTATGATGATGGAAAGGATTGATGTATGTGACCCTTGGGGTTTTGATAGCGGTTATGTTTGGAATAATGACTGTTGTGGAAACCTACCTGCCCATTATATAAGTTTGATATAAATAGTACCTTTACTACAGTCTGGCAAAGTACGTTATGTTGTAAACTCTCCGTATTTTTGGGTTGATAATGGTAAAGACCAGGCGAACAGTTTATGAAGAGAAAGTCTCTGCTGAATTACAAAGGTTAAAATTGAGATACTTTGGGGATTAATCTTTGGAGATGCCCACCCTAATTTCTGAACCACCGACGTATTACGGTATGTCGGCAGACGAAACGGTTGAAGCTGAGGAGAATTTTTACTGTATGTGGACATTTTATTATGTTATATTGACAGGCGAGTAACGTTGGAGGTGTATTCGTATCCTTGCAGTGGACAAAGGTTGAGGAGACAGATGTGGGGGCTGGCGTATCTACGAGGCAGTATCGCCAGTATTCTGTGATGGATTAGATTCTAAGATAGGAGTCATTTTTGTCTCCATCAAATCTCAGTTGGTAGGGGCTATAGAGGAGGAGACGATAGTGGTGGTGGAGGAAGACAGGTATTGGAAGTCTTGTCCCTGTACAATCATTATCTATGGCACTAAGAAAGACTTTTGTTTGAAGGGTTGGTTCAAGCACTGACGCCTTTGCCAGTTTTTTGTAGAAGTAAATGGTGTGAAGAATGAAGGATCTACAATGATTTCCAGTTTTAATTTTTCTTCAGAAAATTCTCGGAGTGAAGCATCAGTGAAAACTTAAAAACTTGTTATCTGTAAAGTACTTGAAAGACTTGTTATCTATAAAGTACCTAAAAGACTTACTTTCTATAAAGTATCTGTAATTAAGATTCGAGCTTAAAATAAAAAGTTGTGTCCAAACTCTGTGTTGATAGATAGAATTAACTCTTGTGATTGAAATCGAGCTATAAGAAATATATATATGTATGTTTAGGGGATAAAATGTAATATTGGAAGTTGAACTAAAAAATGGAGTTTTATTTAGTCGAACTGTGTAAAATATATTATTATACATGTGAGAAATGTGTTTGTGTAAATATGCAGATGTGTGAAAATATGTATCAAACTGATTAAGTTATAGAATCATGAGGGAATAATAACTTTCCAGATATAGAATATGTAGACATTAAAATTTTGAGCTTTGGGAGATCCCGCGTGAAATGCTGGATTGGGGGACAGATTATGATGAATAGATCGAAATGAGGTAGGATGAACCCAACGAGGTCGATGTGGACAAATATGTTCAAATAACTTTTTATTAAGATTTTAGAGTTTTAAATAATGGAAAAAATAGATTATATATGCAGAATGTGGGGGATTTGATGTGATCTTAAAAAGTGTATAAATATGGGGGAAATGTGATTTAAAGCGGAGGATGAAAGAGATTATGGTGGGGACTCGATCTGTAAGAGTTTGTCAATCTGCCAAAGGACGATTTTCGATAAAGGTAGCTAAAGTGTAAGAGATGATTATTAGGTTATTAGACTATGATTCTGACTTGCCTGAATCAGAATTATAGTTTAAAGGCATTGATGTAAGGGAGAGGGAACTTAAGATCATGCGCCATTTTTACTTGGAGATATTTTGTAAAGTGATTATGGAGCCTGCAGCTCGAAAAGAGGCAGTAAGGCAAATTATTGAGGAAGAGATCCAGGAGGAAGATGTGAGGATTACTGGGAGCAAACTGATTAGGTACGGCCTTTCAGGACATCTGAGATGTTTTATGTGTAATTTGAAGAAATAGTTTGACATCTTCAGTTGGCAGTTATTGTTGACTTATTATTTCATTCAAATTACTTCAAATTACTTCATTCAAAACTGAGGGCGACTTATGTTTTATGTGTAATCTGAGATGTTTTAGTCATCATCTTCATTTAAATGTTTGTCATCTTCTAAAAAATTGAAGAATAGTGTGAGAAAAAATAGAAAAGTATAGAGATTTATGTAAGAATTTAGGCGAGGATGATTATCAATCAAGGTGAGAAAAAGTTGTGAAGATAGGGTCACGACGGTGGTTGTACAGCAGCGTTGTGAGCGAGTCTTTACCTCCTAAAGATATAGAATTTTGGATGGTTAAAAGATGATGTGATGAATTGAATGAGAGGGTGGCCCAATTGATGGCAGATTTGGCTACGACCAATTTGCATCTTAAGAAATCAAGGCTGGAGAGTGGTCGGCGAAGAAAAATGATGATGCCAGGGTCTCCATTGTAAAAGGGGTTGTGGTTGACCTATCAACTCGAATTAGAGAGCTGGAGGCTGATGTAGATTGAATTTTGTTTATTATGCAAAGAGGAAATGAGCGTTAAAAGGCGAGCCAAGACAAGTTGGATTTTTCTCTTAGCAGAGAGTAAGAGTTAGAGTGGGTGACAAGGGGTAAGGATCAATTAGTAAAGAAGAAAGATGAATTATTAAAGAAGTCTTCTGCTGGTGGAAGTATATGTAAAGATAGGAAGTTTGAGGAACTTCATGCTCAGTTGGTAGAATTGAGGACGACGAGTCAATCAGAGTCAGATAATATAGCGGAAGGCGAAGGAGCATAATGAGATTATGCCTCGTGTAGATAGACACATCGAGTGGTAAGACAGATGGTATAAAAATACAAGAGCGTTATTAGATATTGAGATAACATTTTTCTCAGGCAGTTATGCTCGAAGTAACACGTTCATAGATGTTAATGGTTATTATTGCCTATTTTGTGGAGGAAGTGAGATGACTTGAGTTTAAGAGGGATACCTTCCACGAATGTTTGTTGGGAAGAGGATATATTTGTAAAGCCGATATAGATTGAGGAAACTGTATGAATGCCATAGAAATAGAGCTAGGTTCTCGACCTATTGAATTGGTAGAGCAAGGCAAGATTATTGTAGCTGCTCGAGCTCCTGATTTTAGAGCTGAATGTCCTCCTATTGTAGGGGAAGGTGTAGTTTACCTCCCATTAGCATAGAAGACCCCTTAGAAGTAGCTTATAGATGTAACCTATAAAAGTATCTATAGTTGCAAACATATTAAGTGATGAAAGCTAGTTTTACCTTTACTTTATCTTATGTCTGTTAGAGATCTTTGATTGAAAACTAGTTTTACCTATGTTTTAATCGCAGGTAATGTATAGATGGGCGATTGAAAGCAAGTATTACCTTTGCTTGAATCTGTGTATAGATGTCTATTGAAAGCTAATTTGGCATTTACTTTAATTTGTATAGATGGATAATTGAAAGCTAGTTTTACCTTTGCTTTAATCTGTATAGATGGGTGATTGAAAGCTAATTTGACATTTGCTTTAATCTGTATAGATGGGTAAATGAAAGTTAGTCTTACATTTGCTTTAATCAGTGTATAGATGGGCGATTGAAAGCTAGTTTTACATTTCCTTTAATCAATGTATAGATGGGCGATTGAAAGCTAGTATTAACTTTGCTTTAATCTATGTAATGTAAGAGAATCTACGTAAGTAGAGAGTAATGTGAAAAAAAGCTTGGAAGTTTTCATTGAGAAGAATAGAATGTATACTGTATGGAGATTAAAATCTTACTTTTAGAATGGAAAGAACGAGAATATTAAAATGGTGAATCAAGGGACTTAACGATAGTACCATTTTAGTCGCCTAGTATTCCATGGATTTTGGATTCGAACTCCTTGCTCTATCATGAGATAGTACAATCCTAGACCAGTTAAACTAATGATTAGGAATGGACCTTCTCAATTTTCTGCCAGCTTCCCGACATGTACTTCTTTTTTGTGTTGTAGGATTTCTCAAAGGACAATATCGTCAATATGAAACTCACAGCTTCGGGCTCTCCGGTTGTACGAGCTAGTTAGCATATGGTGATATTGACCTAAGTTGGCAATAGCGCGATCCCTAGTTTCATTAATCCAATTTAAATTGTAGGCCAATTCAAACTCATTTTCTTCATCTGTAAGCTCGTGATCTCCGATGGGATGGTGGTATTCAGTCGATCTTGTCAGAGAATTTCCACATACACTAGGTAACCGATGATAACAACTTAACAACTTGTAGCAGGAGATTACTTTACAAAATGGGTAGAAGCAGTTCTACTCTGTCAAACTAGAGAAGAAGAGGTTATCACTTTTATCTGAGAACACATGATCACACAGTTTAGATGCCCCCACCTAATTCAAATCAATAATGAGCCACAATTCGCTAGAGAAAAAGTTGTAGCTTTTCCCAACAAACATAACATCATTTACTCACCATCCAATCCCAACTACCCTCAAGGCAATGGCCAAGCCCAAATTGCCAATAAAACCATCGTGGATAGACTCAAGAAAGGGTTTGTATGGTGAAGAGCGATGGCCGATCAGGAGAAGTTGAACATCACAAAGTTCAATAAATTAAATTTTGGAGTGTAGAAGATGCAGATAGAAGATTACCTCTATCAGAAGGATCTTGATTTACAACTAGGTGAAGTTAAGATGATGCCAGCAGAATACAATGTTGTTAAGTGGGCGGGATTGGATCACAAGGCGCTTGGAACCGTTATGTTTACGTTGTCATCTCAGATTTTACACATGATCTCCAAAGCTACGACAATGAAGGGTTTGAAGAAGATATTATCCGCTATATACTTAGAACCGTCCGGGGCAAACAAGGTACACCTTTTACGGTGCTTGTTTACTATGAAGATGAAGGATAATGGTAGTGTGCAATCTCATATCAGTAAGTTTAATACCATACATGCTCAAATGGATTCCGTTAAAATCATTTTTATAGAGGAGGTGAGAGCGTTGGCTCTTTTAGAAAAAATGCCTGAGAACTGGGAAGGGTTCATTACAGCTGTGAGCAACTCATCGGGGAAGGAAGACATCAAATTTGAAATTATAGTCTCTTTTATTATGAGTGAAGATAATAGGCGTAAAACATCTTAGCCCTCTTCAAGTTCTAACGGCAGTATGTTAAACGTCAAGGAAAGAGGGGGGTCTTACAGAAAAAGGCCAAAATTTAGAAGGGGTCGATCACAGTCAAGAGGAAAGTCTAAGCCGCCGGTGCGTATTGGACTTGTAAAAATAAGGGTCACTTCAGGCAAAATTGTAACTCTTCTTCTTCTAAGAAGATTGATGATAAAGAAAAAGATACAATGAACCTTACAGAAGAGGTTAGTTCTGACGAGGCTCTACTACTATTGTGTGACGATGTGAATGAATCTTGGATAGGTTATTTGAGTGCCTCTTTCCATGCTACTGCAAACATAGGTTTCCTAACCAATATTGTTAAAGGCAACTTTGTTACGGTCATTCTTACAGATAAGAGTGCATGCAATATTACTAGAAAGGGAAACGATAGGTTGTTGTTATCTTCAGTGGGAACATTGGTTTTACAGAATGTGCGACTTGTACCTAAATTGGGGCGTAATCTTATATCAGTTAACAAATTAACGGATGAAGGCAGATATGTGTATACTTTTGGCACAACCTTCTAGAAGGTTACAAAGGTAGCTATGCTAGTAGCTTGTGGCTTACAACAAGGAATATTGTATAAAATGCAGAGCACAATTTCTACTATCTGTGCGGCCACTCCATGGATTGATACAAGTATGTGGCACAAACAGCTCGGTCACATGAATGAAAAAGGGATGAAGATAATGGTAACAAAGGGAAAGCTAGAGGGTCTTGCAGAGGTAGATCTTGAGTTTTATGAAAAGTGTATTCTTGCGAAGCAGAAAAAGGTCAATTTCAAATTATCTAGAAGATCAAAGAAACCTGGAAATTTAGATCTTATACACACAGATGTTTGGGGGCCAACCAAGGTGTCTTCTCTTGGTGGTTCTCATTATTACGTTACTTTTATCGATGATGTTACTCATTAATTATGGGTCTACTTCATGAAGAAAAAGTCAGATGTGTTCAATAAATTCAAGAGGTGGGGGGCTCTAGTTGAAAATGAAACTGACATGAAACTGAAGTCTCTCAGGTTGGACAATGGGGGCGAATACTGTAGTAATGAGTTTGAAAACTTTTGCGCATTAAACGAGATTATGAGACAGAAGACTATTCCCAAAACACCATAACAAAATGGTGTTGCAGAACGTATGTATCAAGCAATGAATGAAAGAGCGGGGAGTATAAGACTCAACGCTGGATTGCCAAATTATTTTTTGGCGGATGCGGTTAGTACGGCAGCATACTTAATTAACAGAGGGCCTTCAACGGCTTTAGATTTTTGACTTCCTGAAGAAACATGGACCTTAATCATTTGCATATTTGTTGTTGTGCCTCATATGTGCTTGATAGTTCAAATACAAGGACAAAACTAGATGTAAAGTCGACGAAGTGCATATTCATTGGATACGGTAGTGATAAGTTTGGATACCGGTTTTGGGATGTGAAGAATTGGAAAGTTATCAGGAGCCGTAACGTAACATTCAATGAGGAAGTCTTGTATAAAGATTACAAAGTACCTAGTGAAAGAAGTTGAAGTGAAGCAGCAGAAAGTGTTAACATTAAAGATGATAAGCCTTCTCGAGAGGTTGATAAAGAAGTCGTTGTTAAGTCCGATGCACCGGATCAAAATGAGGAACCTAATGATCTAGACATTCTAATAGCACTTCGAAAAGGGCAGAGAATTGCAAGAATTTTGGCTAGGTAAGTTAACTCCCTAAATTAGTTGTTACTTACAGATGGTGGTGAACCTGAAAGTTACCAGGAGGCTTTTGATGTAGAAGCCAAGAGCAAGTGGGAGTTTTCTATGGATGATGTGATGCAGTCATTATCAATTAATCGAACTTGGGATTTAGTTGGTCACCGAAAGGGAAGAGAACATTATACAACAAGTAGGTATGTAAATTAAAATAGGAATCTGACAGTTCGAGGAGATTCAAGGCTAGACTTGTAGGGAAGAGCTTTCAGCATAAAGAAGGCGTTGATTTCGGTGAGATCTTTGCTCCTGTTGTGAAGATGTCTACTATTCGGGTTGTGATAAATATAGTTGCAGTTGAAGATTTGCATCTTGAGCAACTACATGTCAAGACAGTATTTCTTCATGGTAACCTTGATGAAGAAATTTATATGAAGCTGCCAGAAGGGTATTTCGGCTAAAGAGAGAAGATCTTGTGTCTAGGCTCACAACTTATATGGTTTGAAACAAGCGCCAAGACAGTGGTATTTGAAGTTCGAATAGTTCATATCCAGAAAGGGCTATCCAAATAGCAATGCGGATCACTATTATTTTATAAAGAATATGGGGAACTCATATATTACTCTACTTCTGTATGTAGATGATATGTTGGTAGCAAGTGCCGACGTGGGAGATATTACTAAGTTGAAGGAACAGTTCCTGGGAGCTTTCTATGAAGGACTTGGGTACAGCGAAACATGTTCTTGGTATGTGTATTACAAGGGATAGATAATGACGATAATTGAAGTTGTCTCATGCTGAGTACATCGGCAAAGTACTGAAGCAGTTTAATATGGATGATCCTAAAGTTGTTAGTACACCATTGGGTGGTCACTTCAAATTATCAAAGGATTGTTGTCCGAAGACGCAGAAGGATCGCGCTGAGATGCGGAAGGTTCCTTATCAATCTGTAGTTGGTATCTGAATGTACGCTATGATTTGTACGAGACTGGACATTGCCCAAGTAGTGAAAGTTGTTAGTAGGTATATGAGTAATCCAGGCAAGGAGCATTGGAAAGCTGTGAAATAGATACTGAGGTATCTAGAGGAGACTCAAGATATGGCATTATGTTATGAGGGTTCTCAAATATGCTTACTTGGTTTTATTGATTTTGATATGGCAGGTAACATTGATAGGCGGAAGAGCACTAGTGGCTTCATTTTTACATTGGGAAGCGGTGCAGCTACATGGGTTTCTAGGCTACAGAAGATTGAAACTTTATCTATGACGGAGGTGGAATATGTTACAGTTACTGAAGCGTGCAAGGAAATGGTTTGGCTGAAAGGGTTGATATGATAGAGCTTGGCAATAAACAATTTTCTCCTAAGTTGTATAGTAATAGTTAAAGCGCAATACACTTAGAGAAGAATTTGGCTTTTCACTCAAGGAACAAGCATATTGATATTCGGTATCACTATATTCACTCGCTCCTCGAGGACGGTGTATTGAAGCTCATGAAGATTCATACTGATGTGAATCCGGCCGATATGTTTACGTAGGTGGTAAATTTTTAGAAGTTGACGGCATGTACAACTTCTCTGGGTCTTCAAGATAAAAGGCCGGGTAGTATGAGCAATTCATTTGGAGATCTGGAGATGGGTAATGGGATTCGATTTCAAGTGGGAGATTGTTATGATATGAACTTGAATCGTGTTCGAGAAAGTTCATCAGAGCTCGTGAGACGAGTGAGGATCAAAGACGGTAATGAAAAGGTATTTTTCAAGTTCTGTTCGAATAGACTATTTTTCTATTCGAACAGAAGAGGCAGGGACAAGTTTGTTTGAATAGAATTCATATTTATTTAAATACAAGAGTGTTTGTTTGAATAGACTAGTCTATTCGAATAGAAACCCTCAGAACCCAATTTGTTCGAATAAATCCAAGTCTATTCAAAAAGACTTTGTTAGTCAGTTTTAAAAGGTATTTTCTGAAGTCGTGGTGTGCCTCGTGATCCGTACTTTGAACCTATTCTTATGTAATAACATCCCACTTATATAAGGGATTTTAGATAGTGTTTCCATATCTATCTTTAGTGAGTTTAATTCTAGAGAGAAACCTAGGGTTTGAAGAGACTTTATTAAAACTTGAGAGATCATTATAACCTATTTGATTATCATAGTGGATTGTTCGGGGAATGATTTTTTATCCGTAAGGGTTTTCCACTTCCGTCCTCTGGGAATTCTTGTGTTATTATTGTTCTTTCTTGATTAATTCTTCTGTTATGGCTTATTCCGTGTATCATTCTTATCAGAGAGGGGAGAGTAGCTACCTCGATTCTCAACAGTACCACTCCATGTCAATCTACTAGCTGTACCTCATTCCACCTTGCCTATGGCACAGAAGCTGTCATTCCAACAAAATACTACCATCCAATCAAAGATCACGAGCTTACCGACAAAGAAAATGAGCTCAAATTGACCTGCAATATGAATTGGATTGATGAAACTATAGAATGCGCTATTGCCAACCTAAGTCGATATTACCATATGGTAGCCAGTTCGTACAAAAGAAGAGTCTGAAGCCGTACTTTCCAAATAGACGATCTCGTCCTCGGAGAAATCCCTTAACACCGAAAAGAGGCATATGCCGGGGAATTGGCAGCAAATTGGGAGGTTCCATTCCTAATCACTGGCCTAACTGGTCTAGGATCATGTTATCTCATGACAGAGCAAGGAGTTCAAATCCTAAATCCATGGAACATTAGGCGACTGAAACGGTACTACCATTAAGTCCCTCACTACTCCACTTTAAAATTCTCATTTTTTTCATTCCAGAATTGAGATTTTCATCTCTATACAATGTATATTCTATTCTATTCAATGAAAACTTCCCAATTTTTTCCCACATTACTCTCTACTTATGTAGACAATACATAGATTAAAGTAAAGGTAATACTAGCTTTCAATCGACCTCTATTCTGGTTAAAGAAAAGGTAAAACTAGCTTTCAATCGCACTCTATACATACTCTGCGATTAAAATAAAGGTAATACTAGTTTTCAATCAAAGAACTCTACAAGGCATAAGATAAATTAAAGATAAAACTAGCTTTCATCTCTCAAATATGGCTGCAACAATTATACCGATTAATGCAAAGGAAAAACTAGCTTTCAATCAAACTCTATGCATACTCTGCGATTAAAATGAAGGTAATTCTAGTTTTCAATCAAAAAACTTTACCATACATAAGATAAAGCAAAGGTAAAACTAGCTTTCATCTCTCAATACCGATTAAAGAAAAGGTTAAACTAGTTTTTAGTCAAACTCTATACATACTCTGTGATTAAAATGAAGGTAATACTAGTTTACAATCAAAGAACTCTACCAGACATAAGATAAAGCAAAGGTAAAACTAGCTTTCATCTCAAAATATGTCTGTGACAGATACATTTGCAGATTACAAAACACTTCAAAAGATTCTTTTATACTGATGGGAGGTCAGCTACGCTTTCCCCTACAATAGAAGGATGATCAGCGATAAAATCCCAAGCCCGAGCAGCCACAGTAATCCTGCCTTGCTCAACCAATTCAGAAGGTCAAGAACCTAACTCCGTTTCTATGGAGTTCATACAGTTTCCTCGATCTACATCAGCTCTGCAAATGCATCCTCTATCCGACAAATAATTGTGCAAGGTATCTCTCTCTAACTCAAGAGTTCTTACCTCCTCAACAAAATAGGTAATAATTATCGTTAGCATCTCTGCGCGATACCTCAGGCCTAAATGCCTTGGAAAAATTCTCTCTCACTTTCTGATGACGTTATTACAACTTCTTGTACCACGCTTCATGCCATTCCATTCAACTACCTGCACGGGACATAAGATCGATATGCTCTCTTGCCTTCCCATCTACTTTATCTGACTCAGCCTGTTTCATTGCCCTTAACTCCACCACCTGAGCACGAAGTTACTCAAGTTCCCTGCCTATGACTCCCCCAGCAGGAGACTTCTTTAGCAGTTCATCTTTTTTGCTTATTAAAATATCCTTACCTCTAATCAACCGCTCTAAATCAAGTTTCTTTCCTTGGCACTCCATTGGCCGTTTATTTCCTTTTTGTACGTGACCTTAAGTACGAGCTATATTTTCCTCCAGCTCTCTGATTCAAGCTGATAGGCTAACCACATTCCCTTCAACCATGGAGACCCTGGCATCACCTTTATTTTTCCTCAAGTGCTATCCAACCTTTGCATTATTGACAAACGAATTGGTCAGAGCCAAATCGGCCATCAATTGTGCCACCCTCTCATTCAACTCATCACAACATCTTTGCACCAACCGAAACTCTATATCTTTAGTAGGTAAAGCAGGAGTCAACTGCTTAACTGCAATATCAGAGTTAGATAGGTCATCTCGAGTTCTCCTCAGCTCGCTATCTATCTCAATCTTTTTATTCTTCAATCTCTCCAGTTCGCTCCTGGTGTTCACTAAATCAACTCGAGTTTGCTCTTGTTCGTTCATTTTTTTTATCATTTGGTCCTTTAGATTGGCCACAAAATGGTATAATCTTTGTCTGATGTTTCTAACGCCTGGATACGGTATTGAGCCATGCCCGCCTTCTTACTCTTTACTATCAGCGCATCATTCTGGCTTTTAAGCTTTGCTATTTCTTATTTTGTCTCCGCGAGATCTTTTTACCCCTTACTAATTTTGGCATCCTTCTCCTCAATTTTCTGAGTGAGGTCATCAACAATTTGTGTTGCCTCGACAAACTTGAAATGTACCTTTACGTGTTGATCCTCCCTATCTTCGCTTTCCTCTCTTATTTTATCAAACTCTATCGCAAACTCTTGGTTATATTGGTGTGTCTCTTCTTTGCTTAGGCAAGCTAGCCCCAATTCGACCAACATCAAAGATACAATACAACAAGTTCGATTTAAGAATACTCAATCAATACATACAGGAATCTTATTTCTAACAAATTTCTATTTTTTGACACCTACTATGTGATACAGCTTCTAAAGTTAAGGTCGAAGTATGATCCCAGTTCGATGAATAATAACATATACTTCCAATTCCAAGGTACACATTCTCTATATTCTAACTTTTTCAACACTTTGATATTATCTATACACAATTAAGTACCATTGCCCCTAAACTGCTAGCACATTTTTGGTCAGTCTTTATACTTTAATTCTTACTTTGTAACTCTAAAGTAATGTAGCATACAAGTCAAATATTTCTTGCTCTTCTCTAACCTGTAGCTCTACTAGCAAAGTCAATAGGGAGGCAGAGGCATATTTTTCCTTAGCAAGCTCATTCTCTAATTCTGTTATTCTGAGGTGCATATCCTTAAGTTCCTACAAACAAGGTTTACAAACATCACTTAGCCTACAAAAATTTATCATACAATGATCCATACAATTATAGTTCACAAACCCCTCATAATCACACAACCATAAAGTCAACAATTTTACTCTACCTTCTCATTCTCATTCACTGGGTTTACAATATCATCCCCTTGGTTCTCTCAATTAATTTGGGGAGAGACACCATCTAACTCTATTACAACTCCAGCCCCATCAGCTTTATCCTCATCCTCTTCAACGTATGTATCTCCATAATGTCATTCACCTCAGCTTTGGAGTAGTCCATTTTGAGGAGGTGGTGCCCAAGTCTGTCACACTGGACTACCACCTCATTCAGATTCATCCATAATTTTTTTGTCAGCTCAATATTCTCCACCTCTTGTGCAACCTTCCCAAAAGCTCGTCGCTTCCCCTCCCGAACAAAATCAGACTTTAATTGAGCTACCTTCTTCTCGAGCTCTACTTTCCCACTCTCGAGCTTGACTTTCTCCTCCTCCATCCCAAGGCAGATCCCCCTCATCAAACGATTAGCCTGCAAAAATAAAAATAAAAAACAAATCAAACACATTTTTAGCTCGAATCACTATACAGAATTCAGAAAACATTCAAATCATCTAACTTACCACTTTGTTCATCTCATCAACACACTTGCGAGCTGTAAACGTCGCCCTAACCTCTACAGCTTTCAACTCATTTTCACCAGGTCAATTGTTTGCAACTTTTACCCCAATCAGTTCAGAAGAGAGGTCTACCCTTCTCTTTTTTGTCTCTCCCTCGACCTCACCACTCCCCGGGGTTCCAGAGGTCGAAACACACTTCAAAATCTTCTTCTTTTAAAATGCATAAGCTAGCTTGTTTGATGTGGCTGACTCTGGCACATTTGCAAAATCAACTACTGAAGCCTTTGGCAAAACTACTTGTCTCTCTCCATTAGCCCTTCTCTTCTTATTCCCCCCCCCCCAACCACCGTCATTACTCTCATTGCTTAAGACTTTTGAACCTTCTCAGACCTGCTGTTAGTCCGTTTATTTCTATTAATACCAAGGTCAATCAGTACAACCTCGAGTTCAGCCCATTCTTGAGCAATAATGTCTAACAGGGACTTCTTCTTCACCTTCGACAGAGGACCTGTCAAACAACAACACATTATCAACAACAAAATAACATTCAATTTTAGAAGCTCAATATTTTACGTTATTACACTTACTTTTCTTTATAGTTCTATATAAAAGTTTTATGGGTTCTTCATCATCTCTCTGAAGGCAATCACCTTTCATCCGAATCACATTATCATTTCGCATTCGACCTGCTGAATTTAGATCAAAGAAAAGAGGTCAAGATGAACTCGAAAAGAAATATGTTCCTCCACTTAAAGAATAATTTTTCACTCCATAAAACTACAACACGTCTTCATGAAAAATTCTCATCTCCACCTCATTCTCCTCCTACAACTTATTCAAACTTTCACAAACATTTATTACCTCCCACATGTTCCCGTTCAACTAGGCAGGACATGCCCCTATGATATTCATTGTCCCTTTTGCAAGATTGCTTAGGGGTAGACTTAACCCGTATTCTAACTGAGACAGGTAATACAAAAAAGCCTTTTCCAGATCACCCTTGACATTCCCATCATAATACTCCAAGGAGATCAATTTGCCTATTCCCCTGTCCGATTTCTCCTTCTCTAAATCAGCCAACAAAAAGAAATATTTCTCCCTAAATTCTACTAAGCAACTTCAAAACTGCCTACCGGCATGTTCTACAAAGTTCCCCCATCTTTCCCCTATATGAGCCTTAGATTTACAAAACTCTTTAAACATATCGGAGTTTGAAGGGTATGATACCAATTGTCTAGGGAAATCAAGAAATTAAACTACTCCTACTTCGTTCTCCCTATCAGATTCCATATTATTCAACTCAGCCGAACAACCAGAGGTCGACACCTCCATCACAGGGGAAGTCTCCATCTCAACTACAAATCTAAGTTGAGGTTTCGTTCAACATAAATACTCATCACGCTTGACCTACATATAGGTCCAGGTATTTCTATCATTATCTTTTACACATATATCATACATATTACATATCATCGTATCTCTTTTTACACATATATCAAACAAATTTTTACAGGTTACTATAAATAGTTATTTTTTAAAATTTTGAAACCACAAAATCTTTCAAAAATACATATCAACTAAACCCAAATCACCTACCAACCTCCACATCAGAAATGAATCTGAAGCAATGTCAAATCCTTCCATCACAGCGCTGCTATACAACCACCTTCGTGACTCAGTCTCCACAACCTTCTTTTACCTTGATTATTGATATTTTGGTCTAATCTCTCATAAGAATCTCTATATTTTTTCTCTTCCTCTCTCACTGTTTTTCAATTTTTAGAAGTGATAACCATTTTAATAAAGAAGATGAAGCATTATTTATAGTTTTCTCTCTAACTACTGACAGTTATAAGCCACGTATGAGCCGCCCTCAGTTTTGGAACCGATGCGTCCCTTCCAGAATTAATGTTAGATGTTTTGTACCTTTTCGGTAAAAATTGCCTTCCCATCTTGCCCCTGCCCTATATTTTAATTATTTTCATCTCTTCTACTCAAATCTCCCTCTGACTCCCCACACTTATGATGACTCAACACTTACACCCAATCGAACTTTCCTGTAATAACACAAAGGACAAAAAATTGAAGCTACCTATTTTTTCTATTCTAGCCTTACAACTTATAGATGCTGGCGTCATTTCCAAAGCTCTCACATTTCAAAAAATTAATTTCTTTATTTAAAATAGTCATAACAACATTTGCAAGAAAGAAGGACAAATTCCAAATTCGTTTTAATTACATTTTTTATTTACAGTTATTCAACCTCATACAATTCACTTCCTCACATATAATTACACATAAAATATCCCAAATGTCTTAGGGAGTCACACCTAATCAGTTCGCCTCCCGTAATCTTCACATCTTCCAACTCGATCTTTTCTTTAGCAATTAGCCTCACGACCTCTTTTCGAGCTGAGGGCTCCACAATCTCTTCTTGGAATAGCTCCTCGTAGAAGCGACGTCCCAACTCAAGTTCCTTACCCATCTAATCTAAACCTTCAAACTGATACACAGATACTGGCAAGTCAGCATTATAATCTAGCAAGCCAAATATCCATTCTCGCACTTCAGTTATCTTAATCGTCAATTGTCCCTCAGAGGCATAACGAATTCTCTCAGATCAAGTCTACACCATCTTTTATGTCATCCTCCTATCTACACTCATTTCCCCATATTTATGCAGCTTTTTAGATTGCTTCAAGTCCCCTACAATTTGCATATATATTTTGTTTCTCCATAACGGCAAACCCTAGTATCCTAATATAAATATTTAAACTTATCTAAACATGTCGACCACTTTGGATTTGACCTATTACATTTTGAACTATTTTTCCCAAATCCAACATTTCAAGATAAATTTCTCTAAGCTCAAAATTTCCAATTCCTGCAAATTTTAAATCTTTACAGCTATCTCCTCCAATAATTCTAAGTTATTCAGTTCGAAGCAAAATTTTAAACATCTCTTATTTCACGAACACATTTTTACAGCTGATGCTATAATATATTACGTAGTTCAATCTTATATATTAGATTTGATCCTCTATTCATAAATCTTCAAATTACTAATAGCTTGATTTCAATAACAAGGGTTCTCTTATCAAAACATAGAGTTTGAATAACCATGTTTTATTTTGCTTGAATAGAAATTATAGGTACTTTACAAATAAAAGTCTTTCAGGTATTACAGATAATAGCCTTTTATGTATTTTACAGATGAACAAGTCTTTCAGGTACTTCATAGATAACAAGTCCTTTTGGAAATTCGAAACCAACAAACCTTCAGCTCATCTATCTTCAGTGATGTTTCACTCCAAGAACTTCAGAAGTAAAGTAGGCATTGGAAAACATATAACATCCTCCTTTTCCCAAGTTTGTTCAAAGTTTAGGCATGGAACCGAACTTAAATGGAAACTATGGAAGAAAAGAAGTCAGTGCTTGAACAACTCTTCAAACATAGGGTCTTCTTAGAGCCAAGAAACGATGATGGTGCAGAAGTAGACTTCTAATCTCTGTCTCCCTTCCCCAGTACCACCATTGCCTCCTATATAACCACCACCATCAGAGAGTTGGTGGGATAAAAAGGGCCCTCCCTTATAATCCAATCCTATGCAAGATACCGGCAGTACTGCCAGCAGTTACACCGGTTCCTACATCTGTCTCCTCAACCTTGTCCTCCGCAAGAATGTGGAGATACCCCAACGTCGCTCGCATGTCAAGACAACGTAGTGAAATCTCTACATACAGTAAAAATCTTCTTCAGCTTCAGCCACTTCTTTTCTGATATACCCTGATACGTCAGTAGAACGAGAGTGGGGGTAGGCATCTCTACAGACTGACCCAAAGTATTTAAGTTTGCATCTCTACATTTCGGCAGTAACCTTTCTTCATACACATCCTCCGGGTTTTCACCATTATTGTTCAAAAAATATAAAGAAGTTTTCAACAACAGCATACTTTGCCAGATTCCACGGTACAGGTACTATTTATATAACCTCATATTAATACGTAGGTACATTTCAAGGCACTCACCATCAAAACAGAGCCACTCTCACAAACCCAAGCATCGTGCTCATCAATACTTCCAACCATCATTTAATACAGATACACCTCACCACATAAAGCAAATACCCATTTCCATTCCAGTCAAATCAGCATTAAATTCTTCATTTCTTTTCAACTTCGAACACCACAACTTCACAGATTCTTTCTCAACCAAAGCTACTCGTGACTTCAGTTACGAGGGGGCGATTGTAGGGACCTATCCCTCGACCTAACCCAATTTGAACTACCTCCATATCAGACTTACGCATTTTATAAGTGACATGAATAGCCAACATTGACGCCTATAACACGAACTGATAAAGAACATGGATTGAGTACAGTAGAGAGACATGAACAAGTTAAAGATATTTGTGTCTAACGAACTTAACAGTTACTCATTCAACCAAAACTTCCCTTATTTTTTGAAGAACGTGCTTCAGCACGATAACATATTGTAGGCAAGGCCTATATAAGGAAAAAAATTCCATAAGAGACAGGGACCAGAAAAATATACGAAAAATCACCAAGAAAACTCGATTTTCTAGATTCTCAAACACCAAATTTCTTATTTACAAAATTAAGCATTTCTAGTTCGAGAGATAACTTGTAATAAGATATCAGTCTCAAGCAATAAAAGTTATTGTTACTAAAACCCTCAACTCGAGGTCGTGGTTTTTTGCCTATTTAAAGCTTTCTACGCTAAATCACATGTGTCATCTCTTACTTTATATTAGCTTTTGTCACAGGAATATTGGTGTAAGAGTTAATTCCGAGCCATCTCGAGCTTACGAAATGAGCCATTATAGCCATAAAGTGGCATTTTTCCCAATTAAGGACAAGATTTTTCAATAGACACCAGCAAAAATAAGAGATAAGGTGTGGAGGCATTGGTCAAATGAGTCACCAAACAGTGAGAATTCATCTATGAAGCCTCAAGGAAATATTCAACCATGTCAAAAAAGTAGCTCAACATACAACGTTAAAATGTGGTTGGGCATTGCATAACCAAAAGGGCATACGGCGATAGGCAAAAATGCTCAAAGGACAAGTAATGTTGTTTTTTCTTGGTCTTTTGGAGTGATTGTATTTGATTGTACCCAGAATATCCATTAAGAAAGCAACAATATTTATAACCGGCAAGGCATTTATGCATCTAGTCCATGAATGGCAAAGGAAAATGATCTTTCTGATGGACAGAATTGACTTTCTATAATCTATCACACCGCTAACCTGTGGTTATACAGGTAGGAACAAGATAATTATGATCATTCTGGCAACAATGATACTGGATTTCATAGGACAACATGAATTGGGCTTTCCCATGGGTTATCAGAATAGGATAGATAATTACAGTATCAAGCAATTTCAAATTTTCTTTTAACTACCTTAGCCATGGTTGGATTAACCCTTTTTTTACCCTTCTCCGAGATTCTTAAATTATCCTCAAGCCTTCTTTATATTGAAACAGAAGAACTAGTACCTATAATATCTTTGATGTTCCATCTCAAAGCTTTTGTGCTTCCCCTTAATATACATATTAATTTTCTTTATTCTCAGGCTCTAAATTGGATGTTATGATGGCGGATGAGTCTCATTAGGACCTAGATTAACATATTTGAGATTTTTAGGGAGAGGTTTAACCTCTAACTTAGGGTACTTTGTCTACTTCTGGTACTGGATCTTTAACTTTTAGTATTTTAGCCACATCAGTGGTATCCACAATTAGGGATAGATCTAATAGGGCATGGACCTCATCAACATCAGAATCCTATTTATAGTGTGTAAGGCAAGCTTCTAATGGATCCCTTTAATTTGAACTATAAATGTATTGTTCATAACAGTACCAAGCATGTTGCATTCATCGAATTCATCTTTAAACGAGTATGAGTTGCATTGAAGATATTCAAATCATAGTCTTATTCCATAAGTTATTTTATAACTCCACTGCGATAGTGGATCAATGCATAGTGGTACCCAAGAAGGTCGACCAATGATCAACGGTATCTCATCTTGAGGACATTCTACCATATTTGTGGCAAGGACCACAAAGTTCATCGGATAAAGAAGCCATCAACTTGGATGAGTATGCCATCACCATGCCTCAAGGAACATGAATGGACCTATCTACAAGCTATAGTTATGTTGGTGGCTTGAGTCCTTCTAGACTAGCTGCTCAAATACCGAGTAAGGAATTAAGTTGACACTAGTGCCTAAATCGTGTAAGGCTTTCCTATCCGATTTCTTCCTATGTGACACAAAATAGTTAGCATTCCTGGATCTTTTTATTTCCAAGGTGTTTCGTTCAAGATTATAGAGCTAATCTGGCTATCAATTGAATGACATTATCACTGTCATGGAAGTTAAAAGTCTTTTTTGGAACGATCATTCGTCTTCTGTATGTACATTTCTTTAACATGTTTACAGTATGAAGAAATTCGGCATCATCGCTTCACTGCAAGAAATATAATCTTCCGATTTTTAAAGGATTTCTTAAGCGCTCTTCTCAAAAATGTTTTTTCTCTATTTTTTAAGGAAGAAAATGAGGAAAAGGTTTCCTATGGATGTTTTGGTAAAGATTTTTCAACCATCGTTTCCTTAGGTGAGACATGTCAGTTTCTTTCCGCTCTGACATGCATTCTTTGCCTCGGTAGTTCTTCCTCCTCAATACTTCTAGGCTTAGGATGTTTACAATGGTTCATCCTCAGTCATCTACATTTTTTCCATCATTTTTCCACTCCTAATTGTGATAAACTACTTCGCATGATCATGGTTTTCGAACATCACTTTGATCCCTTCGAGTTGGTTAGGTTTTGACAAGAAATATGCCTTTATCTCTTGTCCTTACCCACCAGAAGCTAACTGAGGCGATAGATGTTTTTATTTCGGGCCATGGATTCCTGATTTCAATTCTATGAATTTATTGCATGAGTGGGCAATTGGTTTGCAAATTTGCTCGGATGCCATCTTTCGAATTGTTCCTATTCTGGGGATGAATATATGGAGTAGTTTTATTGATGAAGGTTGTGTAGTTTGGTTAATAAGACTACCTAAATTAATTTAAATGGGGTTTGGTAAGAACTGAACCCCTAAAGAAGCTCTCCCAGTTTATAGATCTTCCATATGAATGTTAGAATTCATTGAGCGCAAGACATTTTGTCCTCCTTGAGAACTACCTTGACGAAATGATTTATAGGTAATGAAGAATTTTTGATAAAAGTCTTCACTATTATCTTTCTTCGCCTCCCTAATTCCATGAATAAATGGTTACGCAGACAGAGTGTTCGAGTTATCAGAACACAGGGGCTTAATCAGCCTGACATTTTCACACATGAAAATGGGTACTCTAGTGGTAATCTTGTTATTGCATTTTCTAAGACTCTATTTTTTGTAAGAAAGTCGTCAATGTGAGCCTCTGAAGGGTCTGGGGTAGGTGGAAATCCAACATTGAAGGCCTTACCCCCATTTTTTTGCGATATCAGTGTGTTTTTGTTTTTCTCATGGTTCCCCAGGTTTTGTAACATTCAAGCCATTTTTCCAAGAATATCCGCCATGTTCTTCATCCGTTATCGTGAGTGGTCCTAAGCAAACGGATTTAACTATTTTCTTAGTATGCGGTCTAAGCGATCATAACGGTTTTAGTAATGACCCATAAGTCGATGCCATAATGAGGGCATTGCAATAGCAATCCCTATAAATCGCTCCAAATATTCCTTAAGCTTTTATCATATTTTGGGTCTAAGAATGGATCTACAGAGTCCTCAGTTTTATAAGTTAAACAAATTTGAAGAAGGCTCCAAAATATGTCAAACTTGTGGATGAACTTGGTCCGTAGAGAATAGGCAACTTTTTGCTTTCCAATTAAAGAAAAGGGGAGAGACAATTTTTGTAGCCGTTCCATTTCATTCTCATTTTTTAATTTTTAAGAAAACATTAATCACAAAATATTTTACATGGGCGTATGGGTTTTTCATCATCGCCTCTTGAAAATTTGGGCCAGGAATTGATGAGTGCATGTCACGAGTTTCAAATTAACCCAGTGATGGTTGTAAGACAATACACAGGGTTCACTCATCATTTTAGGAAACAGGCATTCTTGAGAATAATTTATTCCTATCCCACTATTCATATTGTTACTCTCATTCTATTGCCAATCTTTTATCTTAAGGCTGGTGAAAGGCGATGTGCCATAGGTATAGGAAGGGGATTACTGGGGTGACCGTTAAATGAAAAGTTCAAACTCCCTTCACCAACCAAAAAATTCCCTACGTGTAGGATTTAAAGTTATTAGTGTCAACAGAGCCAGTAATCGCCAATAGGGTCGGCTGTCAAACAAATGGATTGGGATATCAATAAGATCAATTCTCATAACTTTCAGATACTTGTTAGGATTTTGTACCATTGTTTCATACACTAAATAGCACACTATGAAATGATCCTGCAAGATGAGTACTAAATAGAAATACAGCAGTCCTCCAATCAATGATAGTATTTCCTCATTTTACAATAAACAATCCCACCTCGTGATAATTGGATTCAATTGTAGAACACCTATTGATGGTGGTGCTATGTCACCACATCAAAGTATCGCAACTACTTGAGGTAATCCCCCTTGCTTTGACTTTTTTATATGTTCATTTAGAAATTAAGGTCAAGTTAGGAACCCGGTCTTAGGGTTCAGCTGCTCCTATTCTTACAGTGGATTGGTGTGTACGTTGATTTATTTGTACTTGATCTAGAATACTCGTGTACAAATCTAGTCACCTAGACGCCCTCTGTGTTAGAGGTCTGTCAAAATCCTTGTGATCACCTTTCAATACTAGCTATACAAGGACGTACGTCTTCCAATCAACGTGTGTCTGCATTTATTCTAATGAGCGGTTCCTCATGCTCCCCCTAAGCTCTCTAACTTTTTTATTACTATTTATTTTATGCCCAACCTTTTGATTTTAAGTCAATGTAGTTTCCAATATTTTTAACTGAGTAATATACTCCCAGGGTCCTTGTGTTCGGTGCTAGCATGAGTGAACGAAATCCATTTGTTGTTTGCCTTTTAATAGTTTTGGAATGAAAATGCGTAACATCAACGCATTACCAAGTAATTACGCGCTTCACAGAAATACTGGGCAAATTTGACCTGCGAAGAAGATTTTTTAGGGCTCGTTGTTTTTACCCGGGAAACCATGAGAAGGCATACCCAGTATCCTGGCTTAGGTAGGGCGATAAAAGGATACATTCCGAGTGTGGTTCCCTCGTAATTTCACATATAAATTACAAATTTTTTCCTCCCCATTAAAATTACACACTCTTGCTCAAGATTCAATGTCGTACTCACTAAAATTCACTCAATGAGAAAGATCGAAGAAAGAAAAATTACAAGTTAGCTACTTTTGATCTAATGGAACGCTTC
>JACGCM010000707.1:0-27086 GCA_014058105.1 Kingdonia uniflora | reverse complement strand
AAAATAAAGACTTATAAGTTCAAAGAAATTGACGATAGTAGGAAGCTAGCTAGAGCGGACCAACATCATGGTAAGTTTCATCATTGTCCTTTGTTACGAAAGAAAAAAAAGACTTATAAGTTCAAGGAAATTGACGATAGTAGGAAGCTAGGTAGAGCGGACCAACATCTTTAAGCATCATTGTCATTAACTTGTGTTTGTCATTTCTGCTTAAGTTTTTTATTAATTTTGGGTGTGTTTGTGTTTTTGTTATGCAGAGGATGTTCTTTGCTAAATTTTCTTGAAATATTCAATTATTTGTCATCACAAATAAAGGGAGGCATGTTAATTTAGTTGATAATCTGGATGACTTTAAAAAATACCCCTGGGGATAACAACTCTATAATTTTATGTTGATCCATTTAGTTGAGTGGCCTAAATATCGGTTCTGGCAAAGGTAAAGAGTTCAACAGGGAATTATACTTATTTGGATGTACCTAGGCACTTATGATATGGGCATTTTTGAGTATTCCTGCCCTGAAGTTTTCAAGAATTATAAAACTAAAAACCAGGTTCCCAAAGGTTACAGGGATGGAGGATGACATCTTTGAACCTATTTTTTTTTCTTTACTTTCAGAAGATTTTATCTGATTCTAATTTATTGAAACCTTTGGAACCTTTTGATTCAGATAAGGTACATGAAATTATGATAGAGGCCATGGTAAGCTTCATTCCCATATATGTGATTCATATTATTTTCTACATCATACTTATCATTGATATGTATTAGTTGTGCTAGTCGTTGCCATTGCATATTTTTCATTATTTTCATTTGTTCTGAAATGTCTTATCACTTGTATGAATGAGTTTTGCCATGTGTATGTCTTTTATTTTCTACTTTCACTTTCGTAGAAACTTTAAGCTGAAGCAGCACGTGAGCAACAGAATTGTAGCACGTCAATCAAAGTGATATTGAAATGGCTCTTTATGAAGGCATGGGCGAGGTATGTCTGATAGTCATATTTTTTACTTAGTTTGTATTGTCAATTACGACATAGCATCTGTTGGTTAGCTACACCACCGAATAAGGGATCAAAATAGATTGCTGGGAACATCTTACGAAAGCCTTCTGGACCAGCTGATAGTACTTATGATACAAAAATGCAGTAACTTTATACCTGTTTAAATGAATTTCTGAGATATCATTCAGACTAAGACTCCACAACCATTTAAACGTAAGCATAAAGAAAAGCTTAAAAAGAATAATGGGAATAAAGGTAAAGAAAAATATAGAAAGTGCACGGATGTTCAGAGAATATGGCAAGTAGATGCACAAAAAAAATCTCAAGCTTGAAGTATGGAATAAAAAGAAAGAGAAAGAGAATAAGTTCAAGAAACAAAATGCATAAAGGTAATGAAGAAGGAGGTTGAGCCCAAAAAAGGTCAAGTTAAAGAATCTCAAACTAAAGATCAAATCGATAAAATCCACCTAAAGTTTTAATCACCCAAAAAATGGAGGAGAAGCCCTAGGGGAAACTCACGCCATAATCTAAGGTACATCCCTTATGAAACAACAAATATCATTGTTTTGAATAATATTAGCATTTATTTGTATCATCATATCATTAATCATGTTCCATATACTTTTACAGGATTTGTTGGATTGTGTTGGTGTATACAAAATCATTAAAGATAAAGTTTTGAGGGGGAGAAGAGTTGGGAAGGATGTAGAGCCCTCTGAAGTTAAGAAAGAAGATGGTTAGTTGATGCTAAGGAGGCCACTGAAGTAAGAGTAATGGTTTTGAGGATGAGGAGAACATAGATGAAAATGATATTGTGAATATGACCATATATCTGGTGATTACGATGGTGACCTTGAGGGTGGTAATCTTTACACAAGTATCATATTTTTATCTTGGTGATTGTGATATTTATTTGCATCTCTCCTGATCATTTGATTTGCTTTGCAGATGGATACAACCCAAAACCAAACCATTGTTGAGGAGGTACAATATCATTTTGTTTTCATCTAGCTTATCATTTGTTTGCATATATATATATTATCATTTGTCTATCACTTGTACTTTCCTAATTATTGTACAAATTGTTTTTTTTCCAAAGCAAAGACCATCGCACTGATGTTTCCCAAACGCCCTCACCACCAGAAGTAGTGGAAAATAAAGATGAAAAGGACGAGAAATGTGCTCTTGAGGAGGTATTTCAACTCTTTTTTATTTGTTCATTTTTTTACTTGGTGAAAATTTTTACACTATATTTACCATTTGTTTACATTTTATATATGATTTGTAAGCTATTATACTGTTATTTGTTTGATCTTTATTATCATTGGTGTGTATATAATGTCATTTGCTTGAATTTATATTATCATTTGTTTGCAATCTTATATCAGTTAACTGTTGACAAAACTCAAGACCCCAAACAAAATCAATGTGGATATAGTTGGAAATGAAGAAAAAAGGGGAGTATAGAAGAAGATATAGAAATGCTAGGGTGGAGGAGGAAAATATATACAAGAGTAATGTGGGAGTAGATGTTGAAAAATGTGAGGATGAAGGTAGAGAAGGGGAGTTTGAGATTGGAAAAAGTGAGAAAGTGAAGGAGTCCAAGCCATCATGAAAGTATGTATTAACCATTTATATGTAGCAATGTCATACACTGAAAGCTATCTAGTAGTATCTAATAGTATATTATTATTTTTAATGCTTTAAGGTACTTGATGATGGGAGTGGTGTCAGATAAGCCACATATGAGTTACCATCAGATCTAGTTGAGGAAAATATTGAGGTGGGAATCCCTATTCAAAAAAAGGGGGGCGAATGAGCATGTTGTTAATTATGATTTTAGTTAGAATTTTGTAGTTTTTTCTTTCAAATGGTTGTCATTTGCCATTTGTTTGTTTGAGTTTTGTCATTTGTACAAACCTAAAATTGTTATTTTGTTTACCTTGTTCCCTCAACGGACCCAGTTGTCGTAGAGGATAATGATGACAATGAAATTAAATATGTTTTGAAATAGAGCCTATTGCACACTTACCATGACCGAGTACTTCCTACTGTGTTTACGCAGTGTTTACCGAAAGACCCATATCTAAAGAAGAGAAAATTGATGTGGACAATGTTTGGGTACTCAGGAAAGATCCAATATCAAAGACGATATTAACTTCCATTATAGCCATTTTGGAGGTTAGGGGAAGAAAAAATCTTATTAAACACTCTTAAAACTTTACGTCCAAGACAAGGATGGATAACGAGGTTAGTATTCAATTATTTTTTCTATATTATGCTATTTCTTTGGTGGTCTCTTATCAATTGTTAGATTGCTTCTTCCATTTCTCATTTTAGATAAGAAATTTTATTTGTTTACTTCAATATGTCATTTCTTTGGTTGAATATTATTGCTAATTTTATAGGTACTTATCATTTTTCTTTGAACATGTCATCAATGTTTACCTAAAATCTCTAAGCCAAATGTTTGATAAGAATTTAGAGGTCAAAACAGAGGGGTGAATTATAGCTATGGATATATACGCATATTAGGTGATTGATAGGGAATACAATGCGTGGTTAAAGATGCAAAAAAGGGTGGCAAAGAACTATAGAAGAAGTTCCATTGGCTTCAAGTGTCTATAGTAAAATGGGATCAAATCAATTAGTAACCTATTACTTCAAAATAAAGTATAAGGTGCAGGACTGCAAGATGATACTTCTCCCCTAATATTCGAATGACAACCATTGGGTGCTTGTCATTATGTTTTATAAGAAGAAAGAAATAGTGATCTATGACTGTATGTGTCCTAAAGAATGAGGAAATACAAACAAGTTATCTTTGGGTCAGCATCTAATTGCAGATCAACTATTGTTGATGTTCCAAGAATGTTCATGTGGCTTGATTTTTAAGATTTGCAATGATCTTTTACGGGGTAAGAGGTTAGTATGGTCTTTCAGGCAAATTGACAACTCGCTTTGCATAGTATCCACAACAGCCTAATAATTGCGGCTATAGTGTTTATCTCCTGATATTTTTGAATGCCATCATAAGGAGTGAGGCATTACTGGTAGACATGGTAGTAGATGGTGTAGAATGTCGGTACACGATGTTAATGACTTTATGAAGCTTGGACTCTTGGAGGACGCCGATGTATCGGTTGACGCTGATATGTAGCCATCGTTAATGAATTATTTATCATTTTTATAATCCTGTTGCGGTTAACTATTATTTATACTTTTGGATGATCAGGAATGATAATCTTTAAGAATATAAGTATGGAACAGGGGATTATTTGGTTATGAATGTAACTTTTGGCTAACGATCATTGGTTAATTGTACTTTATCATTTGTAACAAGTGGTTTTATCTTTCATTAGGGTCTAATATACCATTGGCACTTTATAATCTATAATAATTATCATTTATAATTAAGAATCTGTCATTTATGTTTGATAATCTTTCATTTGTAACGTTTAGTCTGTCACTATATTCTTTAGTCATGCAGTTTACCATTTAAAATGACACAATATGGCAATATGGTACATTATTCTTTATTGTTGGTTTATAGTATGTGTGATACTATGAAATTTAAAAGTATTGTGTATTGTCTCTTCAAGCTGTCGTAATGCCTATACCACAACTTTGAACACGCTAAGCATATATATTTTTTCGAGGCCCGTGTATATTTATCGACAATTAAGAGTTTACATGTATTGTACGGATCCTTTTGATTATGGGAGCATTGAAGGGCGGCAGCGCCCTAGACGTTGGCCACGTCACCATTGCAACCAGTCACTACAACAAGAATCATAAACCCTACTAGTAGAGGACCATACTAATGATGACTTCTCTACTAAGGTATTTTACTATAGAAGACCTTAGAGATAGCAGGGTTTCAAGTTTTCAAGCATTGATTGGAAGGTTGACATCATTGTTGACATCATTGAAGCTCTGGAAGAGAGGTTAAAACTAATCGATGAAAAGTTATCCATTTTTGAAGAAGTCGAATAAATTTTCAATAATGTTTTCTATTCTCAACAAGTGTATTTTTACGGGCTAAATTTTCATTTGTACTATGTTAATTTTTCATTAGATATTTACTAGGTTCGGCATTGTTGACATCATTGAAGCTCTGGAAGAGAGGTTAAAACTAATCGATGAAAAGTTATCCATTTTTGAAGAAGTCGAATAAATTTTCAATAATGCTTTCTATTCTCAACAAGTGTATTTTTATGGGCTAAATTATCAATTGTACTATGTTAATTTGTCATTAGATATTTACTAGGTTCTTATTTATCTAGCACATTTCGATTTGTACACGAGTGAGAATCAGTTATAAAAGTAAGAATACCCTGTGATGGTTATCTCTTAATGTAAACTACGAATAACCCCTATGATGGCAAGACTGCGCCTCATCCCCCCAGGAATGACCAAACACATTTAGGAGAAAGTATTCAATGATAAGCTGGAGTTTTCGGAAGAGATGGTGTCAACTACATATTTACCTTCTCCTCCCAGCTACATATATACTGTCTCTTCTACTACGTAACACTTATCATTTGTTTGGACAAGTATTGCCATTTGTTAAAATATCTAATTTCAAGCTAAAACGCATATCACATACCACTTACACTTCAATCTTTGTTAATGTCTAGTTTATCAAACTTACTCCTGAAAAAATGAAGTATCTCAATTCTTACCTCAGACATTTTTAGTTGTGTGTAAGTTTCATTTTAAATATTTCCCAGTGTTTTGCTTCTTCCTTGTCTAGAAATGGAGGGCTCTATATTGCTTGATGGCCCCTCAGGACCATGAGATGTAGTCACTTTTTGAAACCATATTTTAAACTCATAATGATTTTAGGACAATAGTAGAATCACCTACTAGGTGATTTAGTAACTCTGCAAGTGAGACTACAATGACACGTTCTTGCCTCATCTACCGATGCACTAAAACATAGTTACCCACCTTTTGTGGACATTGACAAAACCAATTATTAGGGTTACGGTCAGTATGCAAGAAACATACCTTTGAAAATGGTAATATGAAGAAATATAATATGATGCCCAAACAAATGACTAATAACGTTCATTAAATGATATGCATGCCATGTTTACATATTAATCATGTTGCTCCAAATGATATTCTAAGACATAACCAAACATATCAAGCAACTAACAGATATTATGTCAACAAATAGCAGGATGAATATAAATAGATGCCAGATGCACACAAATTATTACTTCTTTCCCAAAATAAAAATATTGTGAAACCAAAAAAACTTCTCATCAATACAAACTGGGTTGCAAAAGTTATCATCATTTGTCACTCTCAAAATGTTGTTTAACCAAAATAATCATCTTCAAAGCAAGCTGACGGCAACGTCGTCATCTTCATTTGTTGGAAAATCTGGTACTGTTGGGGGGTCAGTGCTCATTATAAAAGCCAAAGCCATTGATGGACGTATACTGTCATCAAATAGGACTGCCAGAAACTTATTGGAATGACGGTTGTGTCAATTTTTTGGTAGTTACTAAAATATTTGCTGAGTCACCAAACCTACTATTTTTATCCTTCTTTTCCTTTGTGTACAAGGATGACATGTTGTTACCTTTGGTATATGAGCATCAACACGTGGGTCTAATTTTAAAATTTTCTACTGCTCCATTCCTCTGATAGGTATTCATATAGGTTCATAAACTGCCTTGTGTGTATCATTAGTGTTGTACTCATATACACATGCAGTTGGATCAACCTTGGTAATAATGAGTGCTTGTACTCCATGTTCATAAGGTATCCCCATTATTTGCCACTAGCAGTAAAAACAACTACCATCTCCAATATTTACATAATCGGTTCTGCCATAACTAGTCATCCAAAAATGATTCCATCGAGTCTGAACCCTGTAGGTTTGTGTACCTGCCACAGCCTTTCTGCTCGTAAAATGATCTATTACCCATTTTATTAAGCAAGTTTAATTCTTGATAGCCTCATCTTTATGCGTAAATGATACTTTAGAGCTGATTATACACAATTCCTCGATAAACACTTGGAGAGGGTCTCACTAAGACAATTACATTATTCTAGTTCTCGATGTGATTTGTATATGGCACCCCGTATCTAAAAAGGTGATGTAATTATAATGATAGGTTTCAAAATAACAAATGAAAATACTAAAACAACAAATGACAAAAGGGGATAGAAAAGGAGAAATGATAGTATTCAGCGAATAAGTGACAAATGTAGACTAAAAAATAACAAACATACATGTTTATTGGAACATATAAATTAGACCATGTCTCCTTGAGAAAACCTAGAATGTATTGGAAACCCACTGGATCCGTTGTTCGGATTAAATTTATGTGTTTATCGAAATAAATGCAAGTACTTAGAACATCTGCTGCCAACCTAAATGAAATCTTTATGCTATCATGGGTAGTTTTAATATTATTTGAGATGCGGAAGGCACAAAAAGTATAGACAACCATTAGAAATACTTTGGATACAACATTAAGAATTCTAAGGTTCCTAATTGAGATGATGACAAATCGAGTATGAAATCCGTGGAAATTAGACCCAAACATCTCAAGGAAGTATGTCCAACTTTGGATGTTCTCTGTATCTGTTATTGAGAAAGCAATTGGAAACAAATCATTGTTTGGGGTCAATGGAGAGGGTTGTTAGCTGGGTTCCTTTGTATCTCCCTTTAAAAATAGTTTCGTCAATTACTTCAACGCGTCTTAATAATTGATACATTTTTTTTGGAGCACCAAAATACCAAAAACACCTTATGAATTTCTTATCCTTGCAACTGGTGGTATGTATGTCAAACATCAAATCAGCGTCAACCAACTTAACTTCCGCAAAGTAACTTGTAAGAAGTTGGTAGGAGTGACTGAAGCTCCCCTGTATTTAAATAAATTAAGTAGTTGATAAAATATTGTTAGGAAATGATAGATTCGGCGCATAACACTTGATAAAATTATATTAAAGAACTAACAAAGAATATGTAACAAATGAAAAATTGCATTAGGTCTAATGATATAATACTATTAAAATAATAATTAGAGATAAAAGAAACAATAACAAATTATCCAAGGACGTCCGAAAATGTTTTACAACAGCGTTCGCTTTTTCTTAGGTAGCCTAGGCAACTTTGCATGTTATATCTACATGGTGCAGTTCATGCAAATCAGTAATAATCCCTTTTGCCTTATAGTTAGAGTCATTTCTTAGTTTTTGCTTGATTAGTAAAGCAACCCAATTACTAGACGATGCCTTATATGTATTCCCATCATCTTGTTGCACGATGATATAGGTATGCTTAGAGCAATAAGTCCTAACTATATAGAAGGCTAAACTAAGCAACTAGCTGCGTAGATTTGCCATGAGTAGTTATGAGCTCTGAAGAATACCACGATTTTATATTCGTTGCTCAGAATGTGGTGTAGCTGGAACAAATTTAAAATTGCATATGCTCTTATGTGGTTCCTCCTACCTCAATATATATCACCAATGTTAAACACTTTATTGAAGTCATAGACTTCCACTGTGTAGGCTATAGATTTAAACCAAAAATCAAGGAGATTTGACCCCTGTTTAGGTGGTGATTCAAAGCATAGTTCTACTGACAAATAACAGGAAAAGTCTTTTCAAATGATAAATTCCTATAGAAAAATTATAGGAATTACATTGGTAGCTATAATTTGAAGCTAGTTTACCTGAAGGTTTAACAACCATAGGTTTAGACTATTTATTAAAAGAGGGAAATCAGAAACCATAGGCTCATAATGATCATTTAAAATGGGGAAATCACCAACCACATGTTCATAATGTTCATTTGGAGCAGCAACCATTTGTTAAAAAAAATTATTTGAGAGAGGAACATTATCAAATTAACATTGGTTCTGTTTATTTTAGGGTAGCTCCTGTGTTCAGGCTCTAGTTCAGGAAATGAGCGCTAAAGTGATGGTCCCCTGTGTATAAGCCCCCAAGACTATTTTGTGACACCCCTTCTACACCTGCTGAAGCTACCCCTTTATCTGAACCAGACTCAGAACCAATGTTCTGGGAAAGTACCCTAGGAGTTGGAGTTGGAGTTGGAGTTGGGGTGTGTTCTCTACCCTCAACAACCATTCATACGTGAATGGGTGTACCGGGAGTTCTTTTATGCATTTTCATCATTACAGAATAGTTCTAAATTGATGAAATTGAGCATGCACAACCATGAACTAAGTTGTAAAGCTTAGTATTTTTATGATCCATTTCATTTGTTTGTTTGAGGATTCTAACAAAATTACTAAATCAAATAATTTTTTTATGGCAATCTTGATCATTTTCATATTTTCTCATGTATAACTAATTTTGATCAATTTTTGGGAGGTACGATTCCCCCCCCCCCCCCCCCCCCCCCTCTCAAAAAAATAAAAAATGAACGATAATATAAAGTTTATAAACAACCATATCATAAAGTAAGTATCTGAGAGAAACAACATAAACAATTGATATTAGTTATAAAAAAATGATAAAATAACTTTAAAAAATGATAAATTGGACAAAATAAATGATAAGAATGCCATGATAAATAATAAATATTCCATGACACTTCAATTATTACAGGATTTCAAAGAGCTGTAACACAGGGGTGGAGAAGAGTGTCGGTAGTATCTGACTCGGCTACTACAATTAAAGCGTTCATCAAAGATAAAATATCCAGGATGCTTAAAGCTGCTTGGGAAGTTATCATCCCCCACCATCTGCAAATCCGATTCAGCCATGTATAGAGAGAATGCAATCTCGGCACGGCAGATCAAATTGCAAGGAGAGGGTCAGACCGAAACCAACCAGCAAAAGAATGGACAAATGGAAAATCGGATTACATACAAAATATTGAGGACCATGTCATGGACTACTTCAGAGTCAAGATATCACTCTGAATAGGTTGAATGTACATTTCGAGTGGAAAGTTATTCGAGCGAAGTAGGATGCCGCTCGAACGAAATGGGTACTTTTACAAATTGTCGAGATAGACAACAAGTTGAAAGACAAATTTCAACAGTTCGTTCAAACAAACTTTGAAGTCGTTCGAACGACTTGGACTTTCATCCGAAAACTGCAAAAAAAATTTATTGAGAAAGACGACAATTTCTAGTTTTTCATTTTTCGTTTGAACGAGAGTAGAGGTCGTTCGAAGAAAACTTTCCTCCTGTCGTTCAAATGACTATGGACTCATTCAAATGAATTAGTCCTTATGAGTGCAATTTCTTTGCTATTTCTTCTGTATTTCCTTATGTTCGTAGATACCCATATGCATATGCTCTAGTGATATGTACTAGAGTATGGCATGATTGGTTTTTCCTCATCTTATAAACATTTGTTTGGATATATATTACTAAAATTTTTGCAAAAAAAAGACAAGTTGATGATGATATAATGTTAGACGAATAGAAATAGTACAAATGATAAATATGAAAGGTCATATAACAAACTCAATAACCATATAGTTTAGATAATGCAAATGGTACTAGATGGTGCAGCACAAGAATTTTTTTTCCTTCGAGGTCCTCAATCGGCTAAGAAGAAAACTTATGTAAGTTTTGAGATGCAAACTTACATAGAAGGCATAGATAACATTTTGGGAAAGATAAAGAGAAGAATGGTACCGAAAGAAAACCTATGTGAGAATTTTAAACGAAAAAAATTACAAGAACCTTAAAGGACAAAGAAAATCTTTCAGGAGAAGCATAAGAAAATGTTTGCAGACAAAGATTAAGGTTAGAAGTGCATGTATGGTTGAGGCCTTATTTTGCATATAATAGGTAATAGTAAGGTTGCAAGGGTGGGGACAGTATCGATGTGAATTTTGGTTTTGATTTGGGGAGAAACGTGTTCCAGTATCGATTTGAGGAAGTTTTTTATAACTTGTATTTATTTGGTCCATTTTTATATAAAATCTTGAACACTAAATAGGTAAGTGACATACCTCATAAGAAAGGCTATGAATCATTACAACTTTAACATGACTAAGTCTCTTATAAAACTTCCTTAATTTAAGAGCATTGTTACCCTTCTCAGCTAAATGCATTTGTGCTTTAAGACTTGAAGATGCGTTTAACATAGATATATTCTCTACGGCCTACAATAGTCAAAGGAGAGAGAATTTTTGGCATCAATATGGAACTCTTCTTGATTTGTTTAAGAACATACCCTCAAGCCTTTAAATTTTTTCCTGAAAATGTCAAGGCATCTCGAAAGTGTGTATCCTAAAAATTCCATATTCTCAAGTACATGATAGTTAGACATTTGTAACATATCAGCAGTATTATAGAAAGAGGTTAGCGAGAGAAATTTAAGAACTGAGGAAACAAGGAATCATGGGCGCTAGAAAATTTGAGAGATGTGGGATTGTTGTTGCTTTAGTTTTTGTAAGGATAGACCACACGGCATCTTATTCTTGAAGTACTTGAGATTCAAAACATCCATTTCAACAAATTTCAAGCTATTGTGTAAATCAATCAGAAGAGATCTAAGACTACTTAGGAGAATGGTGAAAAAGGATGAACCTGACGAATTTCCAGATTCCAAAAAAAAATGATCTAAGACTAGTATGATGTCCATTAAGAGATGATAATTCTTTAAAGGATTCTAGGCATAAGATCTCATCACTTCATACGCAATGCAAACATCAAATAAGGAAAGAATCTTGGGAGAGATGAGCTGGATTGTACCATTACCGATACAATGAGTCAACCACAAGTTGTTATTGATCTTGTGTTCAGTACCCTAGGGGACAACTGATAATAAGCCTTTCCTGCAACTAGTGTGTTGTCTTTTATAATGTAAAAGATTAGATCTAGGTCTTGATCATTACGATCCAATGGTGAATTTAGCCATTGCTCAACTCTGACAGAAATTTTCTTGCAGGATATAAGGTTGTGTTTGGTAGCCCAAAAAAATGAGAAACCATGTGAGAAAATGAAAATTTTAAAAATGGTTTCTCACTTTGGGTGTTTGGCAACCAAAATAAAATGAAAAATATATTTTCTCATAAAGAAAATATAAGCCAAAAAAGTGGGAAACGATTTCCCACCCACATAGATGAGAAACATAGTTTTCTCTTGAGAAACAGTTTCCTGGGAAATTATTTCTCAAGAAAAACAAATTAGGGCTTCAAACAAACCTTAAGAAGAATGCAAAATCGCTGCAAATTCACATGTGGCTTGTGTAACCTATGCGTTTGATCAATGAAATTACTGAAAATCTCTTCATTACTAATCTATCTGAGATTAGTATAAGAAAAATCCAACCTTTTCTAACTTAGTACTATCAAAATCCATATTGTTGACGTATCTCCATAAATATTACCATCCATTTTAGAGGAAGGAAGTTGATATTGCTTCTCTTAGTGGTAAAAGAGAGGTAATGCGAAGTAAGATGTCTTTGTGAAGATTACTTATATTGTCCACATCGTTTTGGGATTTCCATTAATTTTTGCTTCTTCTTTGCTTTTAACCCTACAGGGCCGGCCCTAGCTTTTATAAGGTCTTGTGCGAAGAATTAAAATGGGCCTTTTATACTTGAATTTTCTTTTTGTTTAGAGATTTTATTTTGTAGTACTAAACAAAACATATGCCTCTATACAATGGGCTTGATTATGTCTACTCTTGGCCAAATCTAAACTAGGTTGGGCTTAATGTATTTATTTTTTTATTTTGGCTATAGACATTTTTTTTTCTTTGGGCCTATTTACTTTGGGCTCCTGTGCCGTCGCACATGTCGCACCCCTCAGGGTGGGGCCTGCAACCCCATACTTGCAATCTTCTTTCAGTAGAAAAAATGTAATGTATCTAGGAATTACTCAAATGGTAATTAGGTATACCAATGATTTATATGAACACCCATCATTGGACTACAAAAAACTTTTTATGTTCTATCATAGCACTACGTAGACTCTTAAACGAGCGAATATGAACTCTTTATTTATTTTGATCTTATTAGACTCAATATAGACTCGGACTTCATGGTTAAGGCCCTCAAATCTCACAAATACTTCATATGTGTAGGGACCTATTCCCTGATCTAGCCCAATTTGACCTATTTCTAATTTGATCTACCTCCATATTAGACACACGTATTTTTCACTTGACATGAACAGTCAATATTGTCTCCTAGCCCACAAACTGATGAAGAATGTGGATTAAACATAAACCGAAAAGCATGAACAAATCAAAGACACATGTCTCTCACAAACTCAATAGATATTCAGTCAGCCACCACTTCCTACATTGTTCGGAGAACATGCTTCAGCACGGTAATGAACTGCGGGCAAGGCCTATATAAGGAAAAGGTCTTAGGCAAAGAGACAAGGACCAAAAAATATAAGAGAAATTACCATGAAAGCCATATTTTCTAGATTCTTAAACACCAAATTTCTTATTTATAGGATCAAGTATTTCTAGTTTGAGAGATCACTTGTAATAAGATATCAGCCTCAAGCAATAAAAGTTACTATTACTAAAACCCTTAACCCAAAGTCATGGTTTTTACCTATTCAAAGGTTTTCTACACTAAATCACCTATGTCATTTCTTACATTACATTAATTTTTTTGTCACAGGAACATTAGTGTAAGAGATAATTTTGAACCATCTCGAGCTTATGGAATTAGGTCATTATATTTGGCATCGTCGGTGGGAAAGAAGACATTTCCACGATATCCTAAGGTATACATTTACTCTACTATAAATCTTCAATCATGGTTACTTCCAGACGACTAGTAACCAGAATCCAGCTCGATCTTTTAGTTAAGTTGGAGCAGGTTATCGAACTACGGGCGAATCTCCACGTCGAAACAAAAAACGTAATAAGCTCGAATGTCAGTTAACTCTTGATCAGGACCTTCACGAGATGAAGCTTGAAGCTGAGTGACAGGCTCATTTGATAGTGTTCAAATGGTATGAAGACCAGATGATAACCATGCTGACTACATTACAAGCTCTGTAGGATACTCAACAGGCTCCTCAAACCAGAAATCACGATCAAGTGCCAGATACCTCCTAGGATTCTATACGGGACAGATTGGGACCTAGAGGAGCAACCAACAAAGCTATTTCTAGAAATATTCAACATGAACATCAACTTTCCATTCATTTGGGTGGTGAAGTTCAATCTGAAATCAACAGAGGTCGTCGATTTTCCAAACGTTAGGAGGATGAACAACGACCTCAACTTTAAATTCTAGTACATGATTGTTTGAGTGAAGGCACCAATACTCATAATCCATAGCCACCTCTTCAAGCTACTCACGTTAATATGTCACATAAGAGCATATGGATCAGTGCATCAAGGAGTTGATTGAAGTACAAGTTCTCGGCACTACAGACGACCTTACCAAATTACAAGGAAGTCTGATTGCCAAAGAACTATTTGATATGGAAGTACCGAAAGGTTTTTCTACTCCAAAAATTTATAAAAATATAAAGGCACCGATCCAAAGGATCACATTCAACAATACCGTGATTCATTGGGATTATACTCCAATCTCAACCACAACCTCTATCGTCTGTTCACAACAACTCTGCAGGAAGAACTACTCTGGTGGCGCCACTGTTTACCTGAAGATTCTTTACTCACATTCAATCAACTACAGAAACAGTTTATCAAGACGTATGCTCGCAACATAGACAAGGAGGAGAATTTATATTCTCTTATTAGTCTTAAACAATCAGACGGAGATAAGCTCGAGGCTTTTAGCAAGAAGTTTTTGGAGCTCGTGCGTAAAGTAGACAATTTCGATAAGAAAATAGTTATTACTGCTTTTACCAACGCGCTTTAGCTCGACTCCAAGGCCAAAGAGTACCTCTTTCTTAACAAGCCTGCGACCTTGGAGGTTATGATCACCAAAGTTAATAGATATGTTGACCTGGAAAGGATGAAGTCCAAAAGGCATAAATCTACTAAATCCGTCCTAACCACAAATGGTCCAACTACAAATTGAAACAATGAAACGAAGGAGGATCAGGGTAATCAAAGCATTCCAAGGGAAATACTGGCAATCCTTGGAAAGGGGGTATATTACCTAAACCGGTCCTCCCAAAGATGAATGTTCTAATCTCCATAATTTTTTCAATCTTATCCAAGGACAAACTATAGCGTCCCTTTCAACCATTGGAGCTAATCGAAAGCCGCCCGTACTGCATATATCTCAAGGTAAACCATTATTCTACTAACAACTACTATGCTTTATAGGGGTTGCTGGAATTCATTTTCAAGGAGGGATGAATGTACGAATACATTATCGACCTGGAATCATACGAGGATGGTAACAATAAGAAGCAGCTTGTAGTAGTCCAGGTCGAAGATTAAGCTAAGGAGAAACATCTCTACCATATGTACCACAACAACATAATTGAAATTTATTAGATCAACAACTCTTGCCAATTAAAGTGCACAAGACTGTTAAAATACTGCGATCTCACACCTCAAGATTAAGAAGCTAAGCTTCTACCTAAGTCGAGCAATCGTCGGCTTGGGATCTCAATCGATGATTGCGACATTAGTCATATACAATTTCTACATCATGATGCATTAGTCATAATTCTCTTGATGAAGAAGTTTGTCATGCATACAATGATGATCGATACTGGAAGTGGTATTGAGATTCTCTTTCAGAGTACAATCGACAAGATGGGATTGGCTGATCAAGTAATTCTAAGCGACACCGATATCGGTAGATTTAATGGTTCAAAAGAAGGGCGAGTAGGCAAGATCATCTTACCTACTACCGCAGGACCAGCCACAATCGATGTCGTTTTCTATGTCATCAATGCCAAATCTCGGTATCTCAATATTATGGGCTGCTACTGGATTCATAACATGGAGGCAATCGCTTCCACCTATCATCAAACACTAAATACAAAGCTCTCATCCATGGACTCGACCCCGCACTTGAGCTTAGCATCCCAGAGCTCTCAGTCTGCACAGATTCTCTACTCATCATCCACCATTACTCTTAGCAATACAAACATAATAGTAGGATTAGCGAATATGGTACCCTCGTTACAGATAAGATCAGCCAGTTTACAAAAGTAACTCTCGCTTATCTTCCTCGAGGTAAAAATAGACATGTTGATTTCTTGGCTTATCTAGCCAGGGTCTTGGGTACAGAAGCAAGATATCTCAAGATCAAAGTGATATCAACTCCTAGTATTGATTGACATTCTGTATGCACGATCAACTCTGGGGGCGGAAGACGATGATTGGCAAAAGCCCTTTATTGCCTACCTTAGCCCAGAGAATGAATGCGGTAGGCCCTTTCCAACAGATTTGAAAGAGCGCCGACATCATTACTCGGTTTGGATGCCCCCACCTAATTCGAATTGATAATGAGCCACAATTCATTGGAGAGAAAGACTTAACCTTCTTCAACAAATACAACATCATCTACTCACTGTCCAATTCCAACTACCCTCAAGGCAATGGCCAAGCCGAAATCACCAACATAACCATTATGAATGGACTCAAAAAAAGGCTTTAACCACGAAAAAAAGGGAACTGGACACAAGAGATTCCTCATGCTTTATGGGTATACCGTACCACTCCATGTAAGTCAACCAGTTGAACCCTATTCCTCCTCGCATATGGCACATAAATCGCCATTCCAATAGAATACCACTATCCAGTCAAAGATCGCAAGCTTACCGACGAAGAGAACAAGTTCGAATTGGCTTCTAACATGAATTGGATTGGTAAAACTAGGGAACGCGTTATTGCCAACCTTGGTCGATATTACCATATTCTAGCCAATTTGTACAATAGTAGAGTCTGAAACCGTACTTTCCAAATCGGCGATCTCATCCTCAGAGATATCCCTCAACACATAAAAGAGCCACATGTCGGGAAATTGATAGAAAATTGGGAGGGTCCAATCCTAATCGTTGGTTAAACTAGTCCGGGATCATATTATCTCATGATAAAATAGGGAGTTCGAATCCTAAATCCATGGAATACTAGGCGACTGAAACATACTATTGTTAAGTCCCTCACTACGTCCATTTCAAAATTCTCATTCTTTCCATTACACAAGTAAGATTTTCATCTCCATACAATGTATATTCTATTTAATTTAATGAAAACTTCCAAGTATTTTCCCACATGCCTCTCTACTTACATAAACAATACATTGATTAAAGAAATGGTAATACTAGCTTCAAATCGACATCTATTCCAGTTAAAGCAAAGGTAAAACTAGTTTTCAACCGTTTTACAACTTAGCGAGGGGCTACAAATCATCATGATGCATACATACAGGGAGGGTAATGGTTCAGCAGATGAACTCTCCAAGTTGGGCACTGCACAACAGAATTTTCTCTTTGGTCTATTGTCTCTTTACCTAAAAACATAAGAGCCTCTTATTTTCTTGAAAAATTAGGGGTTGCTACTATTAAACATTGATGTTCATATACTGATATAAGGTCAGACTTTATGTCCCCCTCATGTTTGTATATCTCATCATATATATAAAAATCCATATTTGCTCAATAAAAAAACTTGTACTTTATACATACTCTTTGATTAAAACAAAGGTAATACTAGTTTTCAACCAAAAAACTCTACTAGACAGCAAAGGTAAAACTAGCTTTCATCTCTCAATATGGTTGCGACAGTTATACTGATTAAAGCAAATGTAAAACTAGCTTTGAATCGAACTCTATACATACTCTTCGATTAAAACAAAAGTAATACTAGTTTTTAATCAAAAAACTCTACCAGACATAAGATAAAATGAAGGTAATACTAGTTTTCAATCAAAGAACCAAGGTAATACTAGTTTTCAAACAAAGGTAATACTAGCTTTTATCCCACAATACGGCTGCGACAATTATACCGGTTAAAGAAAATGTAAAACTAGTTTTTAATCAAACTCTATACATACTCTGCGATTAAAACGAAGGTAATACTAGTTTTCAAACAAAGATCTCAGCCAGACATAAGATAAAGTAAAGGTAAAACTTGTTTTCATCTCTCAATATGACTACGACAGATACTTTTACAGGTTACATATACAACCACTACAAAAGATTCTTCTATGTTGATGGGAGGTCAGCTATGCTTTCCCTTACAACTGGAGGACAATCAGCCATAAAATCTCGAGCTCGAGCAGCTACAGTAACCCTGCCTTGCTCTACCAATTAAGGAGGTCGAGAACCTAGTACCATTTCCATGGAGCTCATATAGTTTCCTCAATCTACATCAGCTCTACAAATACATCCTCTATCCGACAAATAGTTGTGCAAGGTATCTTTCTCTAACTCGAGCCTACTCACCTCCTCAACAAAATAGGTAATAACTTTATTAGCATTTTTGAACTTGATACCTCAGGCATAACTGCCTTGGAAAAATTTACTCTCACTTACTCAAGATGCTCTTAAAACTTCTTATACCATACTTCATGCCATTCCATTCAACTATCTATGCGGGATATAAGATTTATATGCTCCATCGCCTTCTCATCTGCTTTATCTAACTCAGCTTGGAGCATCATCCTCAATTCTACCACCAGGGTTTGAAGTTCCTCAAGCTCCTTGTCTATACCTTCCCTGGCAAGAGATTTTTATAACAAATCATCCTTTTTCTTTATAAAAATATCCTTACCTCTAATCACCTACTCCAACTCTATTCCCTGACGAGAACAGCATACAACTTACCGTGGCACTCCCTCAACCACTCATTTCCTTTTTGTACATCAGCTTAAGTATGGGCAACATCTCTCACCAACTCTTTAATTCGAGCTGATAGGCTAACCACATACCCTTGAACAATGGAGACCCTGACATCACCTTTATTCTTCCTCGAGCGCTCTCCTGCCTATGCATTTTGATGCGCGAATTGGCCTGAGCCAAATCGGCCTTTAATTGTGCCACCCTTTCATTAAACTCATCACATTTTATTTACACCAATCGAAACACTATATCTTTAACTGGTAAAACTGCAGTCAACTGCTCAACCGCAATTTCAGAGTTAGATTGGTCATCTCGAGCTCTCTTCAGCTTGTAATCTTTCTCAATCATTTTATTCTTCAATCAGCAAAGTTCACTCCTGGTACTCACTAAATCAGCTTGAGTCTGTTCTTATTCACTTGTTTTATTAATCACTTTGTCCTTCAAGCTAGCCACAAAATGGCGCAACTTTTTTTCTAACATTTCCAAATCCTGGATACGGTAGTGAGCCATGTCCGCCTCCTTACTCTTCACTATCAATGGATCATTATGAATTTGAGCTTTACTATTTCTTCCTTTGCCTCCACGATCCCTTTTTGCGCCTTATTAATTTTGGCATCTTTCCCCTCGATCAGCCGAGTAAGGTCATCAGCATTGTGTAGCCTCGATGAACTTGAAATGTACCTTTACGTGTTGATCCTCCCTATCTTCATTTGCCTCTCTCATTCTATTAAAGTCCACCGTAAACTCTTGGTTATATTGGCATGTTTCTTATTCGCTCAAACAAATTTACTCCAGTTCGACCTATACATCACAAATATAATACATCAAGTTCAATTCAAGAAAACTTAATCGATACATACATGAACCTTATTTCTAACAAAATTTTATTTTTTTACATCTACTATGTAAAACTACTTCTAAACTTAAGGTCGAAGTATGATCCCAATTCGATGAACAATAACATATGCTTCCATTTCCAAGGTATACATTCTCTATATTTTGACTTTTTCAACACTTTGTTATTATCTATACACAGTTGAGTAGCATTGCCCCTAAACTATTAGAAATTTTTTGGTCTGTCTCTACGCTTAATTTTTACTTTGTAGCTTTAGAGTAAAGAAGCATACAAGTCAAATATTTTTTTTCCTTTTCTAACCTACAGCTCCGTTTGCAAAGTCAACAGGGATGTTGAGGCATCTTTCTCCTTAGCAAGCTCAATCTCTAGTTCTTTTATTCTGAGGCACATATCCTTACATTCCTACAAACAAGGTTTGCAAACATAACTTCCCCTCCAAAACCAAATCGGATTTTAATTAAGCTACCTCCTTCTCGAGCTCTGCCTTCCTACTTTTGAGTTCGACTTTCTCCTCCTCTATCCTGAGGCAGATCCCCTACAATAAATGAGTAGCCCATATAAAAAAAATTAAACACATTTTAGTCTCGAATCACAATACAGAATTCAGGGACCATTTAAATTATCAAAATTACCACTTATCTTATCTCCTTTACACCTTTACACCAGGTCGATTCTCTGTGACCTTCGCCTCAATCAGTTTAGAAGAAGGACCAACCCTCCTCTTTTTTGCCCCTCCTTCGACCTTATCACTCCCCATGGTTCCAGAGGTCATGCCACGCTTCAATATCTTCTTCTTCAGAAATACCTGAGCTAGCTTGCTCGACATGGTAGACTCCGACACGTCCACAAAATCCACTCCCGAGGCCTTTGACAAAGCCACTCGTCTCTCTTCATCATCTTCCCTCTTCTTATTACAGCCATCACCTGTCATAAGGGTCGCTGCTTGAGACTTTTGAACTTTATCAGACCAATTGTTAGCATGTTTATTTCAATTAATACCGAGTTCTTTCAACACCACCTCGAGCTCAACCCTTACTTGAGCAGCAGTATCTAACATGGTCTTCTTCTTCTTTACCTTCGACGAATGACCTATCAAACAACAACAATACATTATCAACAATAGAACAACATTTAATTTTAACAGTTCAATATTATACATTATTACAGTTACTTTTCTTCACAGTTCTATATAGAAGTTTTATGGGTTCTTCATAATCTCTCTGAAGGCAATCACCTTTCACCCAAATAACATTATCATTCCACATTCGACCTACAGAATTCAGATCGAAGAAAAGAGGTCGAGACGAGCTTGCAAATAAATATGCCCCTCAACTTGTAGAATAATTTTTCACTCCATAAAACTGCAATATATCTTCAAAAGATATTCTCCTCTCTACCTCATTCTCCACCTACACTTTATTCAAACTCTCACAGATATTTATTACTTCCTACATGTTCCCGTTCAACTGGGTAGGACATGCCCCTATGATATTTACTATCCCTTTCGCAAGATCGCTTAGTGGCAGACTCAACCCGTACTCCAACTGAGACAGGTATACAGAAAATCCTCTTCCAGGTTGCCTGGACATTCCCATCATAATACTCCAAGGAGATCGATTCGTCTAAACCCCTTTCTGACTTCTCCTTCTCTAAATTAGCCAATAGAAATAAATATTCCACCCCAGATCCTACTATACAACTCAAAACTGCCTACCGACATGTCCTACAATGTTTCCCCATATTCCCCCTATAAGAGCCTTGGATTTACAAATCTCTCTAAACTCATCGGAGTTTGGAGGGTATGATATCAATTGTCTAGGGAAATTTTGAAATTGAACCACTCCTACTTCATCCTCCCTATCGGATTCTACATTATTAGATTCAGCGGAATGACCAGAGATTGACGCCTTCATCATAGGGGAACTCCCCATCTCAACTACAAATCTAGGATGAGGTTTGATTTTACGCAAATATTATTTCTGCTCGACCTACATACAGGTCCAGGTATTCTATCATTATCTTTTATACATACATCATACATATATGTATATTATTCACATTTCTTTATTACATATATATCAGATGGATTTTTTATAGGTTATTATAAATAGTAATATTTTGAAATTTGAAACCACAAAAATCTTTTAAAAAATTCACATCAACAATATAACAAATACATTCTACTAACCTTCAACATCCGAAAACATATCTGACGCAGTGCCAAATCTTTCCTTCACAACGTTGCTATACAACCACCTTCATGACTCAATCTTCATAACCTTCTCTTGCCTGGACTGTTGATCACTCTGGTCTAATCTTTCATAAGAATCTCTCTAATTTTTTTATCTTTCCTCTATCTCTGTTCTTCAAATTTTTAGAAGTTTCTAAACGTTTCAATGAAGATAAAACATAATTTAAAGTTTCTTTCTCTAACTGCTGGCAGTTATTGGGCCTCGTACAAGCTGCCCTCAGTTTTGGAATTGAGGCGTTCCTTCCAAAATTAATATCAGGCATTTTGTACCTTTTTAGTGAAAACATCTTCTCATAATTGCCCCCTGCCTTATATTTTATAATATTCTCATCTCTCCTACCCAAATCCCCCTCTGACCTCACCACACTCATGGTAACTCAACACTTACACGTAATCAAACTTTCCCTGTACTAACACAAGAGACAATAATCAAAGGTACCTATTTTTTCCATTCTTGCTTCTACTACTTATAGACGTGCTGATGCCATTTCCAAACCTCTCATAATTTAAAATTTCAAATTCTTTATTCAAAACAGTTAAACAATATTTGCAACAAAGAAGGACAAATTTAAACTTCATTCTAATTACATTTCCTTGATAGTTATTCGACCCCATAAACATTACTCCCTCACATATAATTACACATGAAACATCCCCGATGTCTCGAGGAACTATACCTAATCAAATTACCTCTGGAAATCCTTACATCTTCCAAGTCAATCTCTTCTTCAATAATTAATCTCACAGTCTCTTTTCGAGCTCTAGGCTCCACAATCACTTCCCGGAATAGCTATTCATAGAAGCGACATCCTAACTCAAGTTCCCTACCTATCCAATCTAAACTTTCAAGCTGATACTCGGACACTGGCAAGTCAATATCATAATCTAGTAAGCCAAAGATCCGTGCTCATACTTTAGCTATCTTAATCATCTATCATCCCTCAAAGGCATAACGAATTCTCTTAGATCGAGTCCACATAATCTTCTATGTCTTAATCCTATCTACACTTATTTCGCCCTATTTATGCAGTTTTCTAGATTACTTTAAATCCCCATAATTTGAATTTATTTTTTGTTCTTTTACAACAGAAAACCCAAGTATCCGAGGTTTTAATTATTTGAACTTATATATCCACATCGACCTCAGTCAATTTGGCCTATTTCATCTCGAACTTATTTTCTCCAAATCCAATATTTCAAAGAGATCTCTTTGAGCTCGAATTTCAAATCCCTACAAATTTTAAATCTTCTACAGTTATCTCCCCTAATAATTCTAAGTTCTTCATTTTGAAGCAAGTTTTTTCACATTTTTTATTTCACAAAAACATTTTTGCAGCTCGATTGGTATAATATACTTTACAGTTTCAATCTTATATATTACATTTCATCCTCTATTTTGCAAATCTTTAAATTACTCATTGCTCGATTTCAATCACCAGAGTTATTCTATCTAGCAACACAGAGTTTGAATGACCATTTTATTTTAAGCTCAAATATAAATAATAGGTACTTTACAGATAATAAGTCTTTCAGGTACTTTATAGATAATAAGTCTTTCATGTACTCCAAAAACTACAAATCCTTCAGCTTATCTGTCTCCAGTGATGTTTTACTCTAAGAATCTTCTAAAGAAAAGCAAGCATTAGAAAATACTGAGTATCCTCCTTCCTCTGAGTTTGGTCGAAGTTTAGATATGGAGTCAACTTCAAATGTAAACTATAATAGATAGGAAATTAGTGTTTGAACTAACTCTTCAAACAGAAGGTCTTCTTATAGCCAAGAAATGATAATAGTGCAGAAGCAGACTTCCAACCTCCGTCTCCCTTCTCCACCACCACCATTGCCTCCTCTATAACTGCCACCATTAAAGAGTTGGTAGAGATGAAAGAGGACCCTCCCTTAGAATCTAATATAACGCAAGACACCGGCGATACTGTACCGCAGTTTCACCGGTCCCCATATCTGTCTCCTCGACCTTATCATCCGCAAGGATACGGAGACACCTCCAACGTTGCTCGCCTATTAAAGCAACATAATGAAATCTCCACATACAGTAAAAATCTTCTTCAGTATCAGCCACTTTTTCTTCTGATATACCCTGATAAGTCAGTGGAACGGGAATGGGGGTGGGCATCCCCAATGATTGGTCACCAAAATATCTCAACGTAAATTTCTGCATCTCCGCAGAAACTCTCTATTCATAAACAATTCTTTGGGGCTTTACCATTATCAATTTAGACTTCCAAAGAATTTTTTCAACAAATATAGTACTTTACCATAATCCTCGGTACAGGTATTATTTATATAACCCTCGAATTTAATGCGCAGGTACATTTCCAAAGTAGTCAATACAGAGCCACTCTTAGAATCCCAAGCGTCGCATTCATCAATACTTCCAACATCATTCAATGTAGATACATCCTACCATAATAAAAAATACCCATTTTTTAAACTAGTCAAATCAACATCACGTCATTTCTTTTCAACTTATAACAAACACAACTCCTCAAATTCTTTCTCAACTAAAGCTACTCGTGACTTTAGCTGCGAGGGGGCAAATATAGGGACCTATTCCTCGATCTAACCTAATTCGAACTACCTCTTTATTAGACTCACGCATTTTTCACGTGACATGAACAGTCAATAGTATCTTCTCGACCACCAGCTGATAAAGAGCGTGGATTGAGCACACACAGAAAAGTATGAATAAATTGAAGATACCTGTCTCTCACAAACTCAATAGTTACTCAGTCAATCACCACTTCCCATATTATTTGGAGAACATGCCTTAGCACGATAACAAACTATGGGCAAGGCCTATATAAGGAAAAAATTCTAGAAGAGACAAGGACAAGAAAAATACACGAGAAATCATAAAAAAAAACCATATTTTCTAGATTCTTAAACACCAAATTTCTTATTTACAAGATCAAGTATTTCTAGTTCAAGAGATCACTTGTAATAAGATATTAACCTCAAGCAATAAAAGTTACTGTTACTTAAACCCTCAACCCGAGGTCGTGATTTTTTACCTATTCAGAGGTTTTCCATGCTAAATCACCTGTATTATTTCTTACTTTACATTAGTTTTTATCACATGTACATTGGTGTAATAGTAAATTCTGAGCCATCTCGAGCTTAGAAAATTAGGCCATTACAATAAGAATATACTTCTCTGCCAAAGAAAAAAATAACCAAAAATCATCCCACATCAAAACTCCCTATAAGCAATTAGCAATTAAAACACCCTTAATAATATTAATTATTCCTAATCATTCAAGATCTTAAACATTAATATAAAAGGAAAAATTAAGATGTTTTGTCTCTAGTAATACTTACAATTCAACAATCGGAATTCTAATAAAACATTATTTGTTATAGATAACCCTTTCAAGCACCTAAACAATTAAGGAGACAGAGAGAGCAATATAGGGTAAATAGAGAGCTTTATTTATTCTTGAGATATAGGTTATACTGAGAGGCACAGAGCATATATATATAGAACTTTCTTAATAACCATAAACCTAGTAGATTACTTCCCTACCAAGTAATCTCTAGTGTGTATCCTTAAGAGTGACGTGACATCTTAGGTGGGCTCCCAAATAATACGTAGGTCCCACAGTAGACCAAAGCTATTCGGCTCTCATCGCGGGGCCTTAACTTATAACACTCCCCATTTTGGGTACCACCAAAACATGAACGATTGCCTCGTCAAAACCTCCACACACAAAACCCCCTTGGGAAAAAGTGTACAAGGAACTAGTACAACCTTGTGTTCACCATCTTGGTATTGGACGCGCTACAGTTGCCAAAGAAAAAACCATTAATAGCCAAACACCATTAAAAAAACTACTTATAAGGGAAAAAGAGTACAATACGCTTCTTATCTAGTTAGCGAGGATCAAACACCTCCTAACGTATCGATGAGGTCCAAACACCTCCTGATATTATCTACGTGGATAAAACACCGCCAAATCTTATCTATATTGATCAAATACCATTAGATGCATCTACAATGATTAAACACCTTTAGATCTTATCAGTGGGGATGAACTTTCCCTGATATATTTAGCAGAGATCAAACACTTTCTAACACTCGTCAGCGGGATCAAACTCCCCCTGACGCCTCCAAGCTCAACAACGTTTGAGCAAGTATAAACTATGCATTCTGATCCCATAAACCAACTTTACAAAAGTCAGTTTCGGCAATGCCTTAGTAACAAGTCTGTAAGATTCTCAGATGAACAAACTTGAACAACCTCAACTTCTTTCATCTCCTTCCAACTCGTAGATATAAAAAAACTTTGGCGAGATATGCTTTTAACCTATCACCTTTGATATAGCCAGCTTTTAACTTGTTGAACACCACTGCACATATTTAAGAGATTTAACACAGTCTTAGTTAGTGGTAAATAGCATTTTGCCACGAACTTTGACTATGATGACCAATGTCGGTAGTAAAACATACGTGGCAATTTCTATACTATGGAGTTTATCCATGGAAAAATTTATCGTGTCACCATAGTATCTATCCGTGGTAGTTTTTATGCCATACTACAGACAAAGTCTATGGCATTTAGTTCTTTTATTAAAAAAAAACACAAATGTATCAAAACTCCCACTACTGCAACTTGATTATATATAATGACATGAGCACGAAGGCACGCGCTAATTCGCCTGTACTCCGGTAGTTATGTTTTAATTTGGTGTAATCTTATTATTGACGCATGTGCCTCTTTTGTATTAAAATTACTTATAAGATTAATTGTAAATGGCATATAGCCCTTATTTTGTGGAGTATAGATGTCAGGTAGAAGATTATGGGATTACTAGAGCATACATATGATGGCACATGAGGTGTTTAGCTCGAAAATGAGGTTGTTACAAATTGTAATGGTCATAAATCTTCTCCTAGAGGTTTAACATTGATATTAGTTACATCAAGCTACCAAATTTATAATGTTTTAGCCCATCTGTGAAATTTTAAGTAATTGTGAGTTGGCATGCCTTGGTTTATCGATCTTGAATAGTAAACATATAATGGTTGATGTCCTTAAGACAGCAAAAAAATGAGGCACAGACAGTGTGGTTGTCTCTTTATTCTAGGAAGAAGAGGTATAGTAATCACTGTTCAGACATAATGGAATGCAAAACCATATACTTCATTCTATGTTACAAGTTCTACCAATCCTTTTAACTGGTATGGGCAACCAATCCGTTTTAACATTTCTTCAGTACAGAGGTTACATTAAATATTATTTTAGAATAGTAAAA
>JACGCM010002612.1:0-23891 GCA_014058105.1 Kingdonia uniflora | reverse complement strand
TAAGTATTACGTCAACCTTCGACCCGAATAGGATAAGTGGGGCGACCTTAAAATTTTCAAGAATCTAATTTCGAGCACAAACTCGAGGGTAGGATGTCGAAAGATCAGCCTTTCGGGGATGCATTGGGGGCGGAATAAAGTGGCTTCGATCAGGCTATGAAACCATCGAGTCTAGTCAAATTTCTTGGTTTACCACGGGGAAATCATGTCCCCTCGCCCCGAATGGATATTTGGGGGCGACTTTGAAAAAATTTTCAGTTTTCCAATATCCGAGCAAACTGAGGGCATGAATGGTCGAAAGCCCAGGCTCTCGGGAATGTGCTGAGTCAACACATATTTGCTCGCTGCTGTGCTTGGACTTCAAAGTACAGTAAAGTTTGGGGCTCTACTTAGGGATCATGTTCCCCCGGCCTCCGGAAGATAAGGGGCGCGACCCTCAAATTTTTACAATTCCACATCGCTTGGGCTTCAGCCTTCAATGTCCAACGGTATTATTCAGGGTTCGATCAACCTACAGTTATTCGACAGAAACATTCATGCAGTACCATTATACAAGAACATTACAATTCTATTAAGTGCAAAGAACATTCAGGATCATTCATAAGAGAAGTAGTTACAGCATAAAATCAAGGGATCAGTCATCAAAAGTTCAAATAAAAAGCAAAGTCAACAGATACGTAATATATTTAATAATTCAAGGCCAGCAGCAAGAAAACAAAATTAATCAGAACTTAGGATCAATTCAGAGTTAGAATCAATATTGTTTGGAATCAGTATGTTCAGAATTCACTTCAAAAGTTTAAGTCCATCTAACATAATCTTATCCCTAGGCAGAAACAGAAACCCGTGTAACACTATCAAACTCAGTCAAATAATATATCGTCACCTCGTACCCTTCACCTGTCCACCAATTAGAAGTGCTCTACATCACCCCCAACCCCTCTCCCCCCATTACTGTCTCTTCCTCATCCTTCCTTAGTCACATCGTCCTACGCATCTCATAACTGGAAACCTCCTCAGCGACAAAACATAGACAAGGGGCCCGATGGTAATATCAAACACTTCTAAGTCGCAACCCTCTCCATTGGGGCTCGACCGAAATAATAGCTTTGAATGCTTTTGATATCTTATCTATTAGTCTCCATCTCGAACCTTGACGGGTATGCATTTTACCCGAAACACACAAAAGAACGGGGTACGGAATTAGATCGATAAATTTGACAATTTGTGTCTACGCCTATCCCCTCTATCCACTCTGAAGATGTATCGAAATCTTTTACATTAAAACACGATTGGGGGCCTAACTTCTTTTGAGGGGAAGTCGTAGTCGGCTCTTCACCACGAGTTTTATCTTCAACCAAGGAATTCAAGCATATAATCTAGAATGCCGAAAATCAATAGACCAATATACTTGACTATAGGCCCGAATGTGGAGCTCTATGAACTATGATGAAGATTGAAGATTTTTAAGAGAGTTAATATTACGGATGAGTAATTGAAGGTTTGAATACTGGGCTTTACAGAAGTGGTAAGGTAACTGCAAGGGGGTCTGAGGGGAATCTTTCTAACCCACCCTGGTTCCCTATCTCTCCTATATATAGAGTCATAGAGCTGTGAGTCACCAAGTATGGGCCAGGTTACATGAGTGCTGTCAGAATATTCTGGAGCAAGTATGGGCACGGACATGTCTGTACTAAAAAGGGTATGGGCGCCGAACATATGTTGATATGATAGCTGCCTGTCCCGTCATACTTCGGCCATGTACAGCTATGGTCGAAGTGTTTCTGCTGTAATGTATGGAGTCTGCTCTCGAGGCTTGAGTAGAATATGCTTCGAGTAGAAGGCTGCGAGTAGGCTTCGAGTAGAATTCTGCGAGTAGAAGACTGCGAGTAGGCTTCGAGTAGAAGGTTGCGAGTAGAAGGCTACGAGTAGAAGGCTGCGAGTAGGAGGCTACGAGTAGGTATCTAAACCAATGCCTCCTCCAAACACCCAAAAACCCAGAATGGGTCGAAACACAGATTCACAAAATCTCCTTTTCTTTGAAGATAACCTCTGAACCCTAAACCCAGAATGCCCAACATACATACTCAGAAGGGAAAGCAAAATAAAACTGACAGAGATCAAGCAATATACCTGTATTAGAAGCACTATCCTCGAAACAGAAAAGATCAACACAACAGCTGCAGCAACTACTCTCAAGTTCTAATGGCGTACGTTCTCTTCTCTTCACACTCTTTGATTTTCTCAGTAAACAGTACAGTGATTACTCTTCTCAAATTTAAATTTCTTTTGAAAAACCAAAACTGCCTCGATTTTCTAACATTATCATTACCACGACCCCACGACCCGGCCTTTCGGCTATAATGTATTTTGAACGATTTACCCCTCATATCCCTCACGTGCGATCAACACACTCACTTCAACTCGCCTGCAAAAACCAAAACTTCTCAAACCCTTTATAACCTTACTCGAAACTAAAAAATCAAATCCAAACAGTGAATCATAACTTTTTCCGTAATGCGAGTAAACATCATGATTACTTTTAGGTACACTACCCCAGGCGTACGTACCGTCCTGACAGACCAGCTGTCTGGGTTGTCAAAAAGGCCAGCCGAATCAACATGACCTTCGACACACTCCTCGAATTCGATCAATCGACCACTACACTTTTCGAAGACTCATCAACAAATAACCTCAAATTTAATTTTCTAACGTATCAACATTTAATCTCCAGCACTTTCGTCCATTTAAAGCCTTACGGCTCTATTATCTCGACAGATCACATTCACCCTTCGACAGGTTACAATCATACATTTTGACAATTCAAACATTTACGCTTACAGGCCTAACCTTTTATACCAGTAGACTAATCTTTTCAACTTGGCAGATAAAACTCCCACTTCGACAGATTATAACTTTCCTTTGACAATCCAAGTCTTTCGTTTCGAACAATCCAAACAATATCCTTCGGCAGTTATAGTATTAATTCAACGACTCCCAATACTACTTCAAGGATTAAGATTTTGCTATCACATTTAGTTCGACAACGCAAGTTAATACTTATAATGAGTAATACTACAATAAGTACTTCCAAAAGCTAGTTTTATTTAGAAAGATAAAAAATATTATAAGCCTCATACAAAGAAACAGAAAGTAGACAGAACAATGGAGAAAAACAACAAGATATCAAGAGATAGAGGTCCCTAATTATCACCGAGATGCTCCTCTTCAACCACGGCAGCAGAATCCGCATCCTCTTAGCCCACTATATCCTCTGCAAAGCCATCAAGAAGTAACAACCGATGACCCGGGAATGGCCCCATCATCTGTAATATTCCCCACCAGTATTCGAAGGGCATGTCAAGAATAGGAGCCCCGGGTTTCCATCTCGAAAAGATTCGGCATTCTAAATCAATGTCTGCTTCAAGACCAAACCTCCGTCGTAGCCCCAATAAGGCCTCTTGTATCCGCCAAATTCTCACAGTCGCCGGGTACTCCTGAACGGGAATGTTTACAGCCATCTCGATCCGAGCAACAAATAAGAAGAACGAAGAAAGCATGCAGCATGGTGAGAAATCCTCTATACAATAGTTCCTTTAATACTTGTAAACCCACTTCAACTTTCCCTCTTTCCTAGTCGCATTAATTGTGACATTTAAATTACCCACCTCAAAAATGCAATAACCAACCTTTCCAACTTCCTAGACGTAATCGATTCGTCTGTACCTACATTCAAACTTCTTTCTGAGGACTTCTAGTAGAGCAAACCTCCACATCGAACGTTCGACTATCATAACCTTTGATCATATCATATACCTCGATACCCTTTTTTTTATTTATCCACTATTAAAGATTCGATGACATGCATGTTCTTAGCGCGCCTATGAGACTATTAGCCTACTTTATCAATCAGACACAGTCACACAAGATTTTAGAGAATATTACTTTCATTCTATTATCCGATTGACAAAACAGATATATTGCTACAACAGCCCCAAACAAAAAAAAAAAACCCCAAAATACAAAGATACAAATATTCACCACATCAACCATCAGTCCTACTTCCAGAAGGTCCAGCTTTAGTCGCTGAGTTCTGTTCCTCGATGATCTCTTCTCCACAGACAAGACATTTGGCCAATGCCGACAGAAAGAGATAGCGTTTCTCCGCAGTAGTAAAATCATACTTCATACGATCCCAATGGTAAGCATAAGGGTCCCCATTGATAAAATCTCCAGCTTCCACCTCCACCAGTTCGGGCATGTCCCAGTCCAGATCATGATGCCCAAAGAAGTTTATATGAAGCTCACCAGTCTTTTGCCCTACACGATGGTCCCGGGCGAACCCCATCCTTTGGATATCGTGTATTGGGTGTGGTATCCATGAAGATTTCTAAATTTGCAGAGAAAAAAAAGAAGAATGAAAAAAAGGAAGTTACTCCATATCCCCACACAATAACCCATACTTATAGCCTTCACCTCATTTATTACCCTATAACAACCTATACATCTTAATTACCTTCTTTTACTATTTACCCGAAAACCAATAGTCAAACCGCATAGATTCCAAGACCAAACATTTTTCTCAGCGAACCCCTCTCCATCTGGCTTCGAGATCCTCACTTAGAGGGGGTGAATGTAGTAGCCTACTCGCAGCCTTTGACCACCTCAGGCACTCAAGTTTACTCCGTAGCCTACCCAATATATTGAAGCCTACTCAATCCCCAAAGCAGACTTTCCAGAGATCCCCTTGAAGACGAAGCTTCGATACCAAGCAAAGCCTCGAGGACGGACTAACACATTACAGTAGAAACTCTTTGACCATATCAGAACAAGGTCGAAATACGATGGGGCACGCAGCCAGCTCACCAGACAATTTGGCGTAAGGATTGGTCCTTACAGCTACAGTGACAGGCCGACTACTGCGCCACAGTACCAGAATATAGAGACACCTCTGATAGCTGTCACAGTGACAATGCAGACATGACCGACGCCCATACTCCACTGGGATTTCCTGACAGTAATCATGTAATCTGACCCATACATGGTGTCTCAGCTTCCTATGCTTCTATAAATAAGAGAGATGAGAAGCCAAGGGGGGGGGGGGGGGGGGTGGGGGTAGAAAAATCTCCCCAGACCCTGGCAGTTTACCTTCGACCACTCTGTAAAGCTCTGTATTCGAACCTTTAAATTACTCATCAGTAATATCATACATCTTAAAAATTCTCATCAGAGGTCGTAGAGTGTCTCATTCAGGCCTCTACTCAAGTATTTATCTCTAGTTTATTCTTACTTTAGATCACTACTTGTGTCCCTCTGATAGATGATTAACCCCGTGTTGTAAGAGCCAACTTCCCCTCAAAAAGAAGTTAGGCCCTACAGTATCTACCATATGTACAAAAACTAAATATTATGCCTAATCTAAGGTCCGACAGTGTTCATCTTTGGTGAGGTTTTAGAATAATTGGTTTATGATCATAATGCAATAGGACAATGAACATTAAAAACAATGACCATGTTTCTTATTTTATGTTTTACGGCTAAGATCATAAAATTTTGAGATTTGCATTTAACAGAGCTTATTTGGTTCCCAAAAGCTTTTTATTATTATTGGAACTATACTATGTTATTATCCCTCAGTTAATTGAAACGCGAATATCTAAATGATTTTTATTTTTATTTTGGGTTAGATTGTGTACCCGCTTCGAAGATTCTTCGTGACCACATTAACTGCTCAACAATTACAAATGCAATGAAGCAACATATTAATCAATGCCAAGCATGTTGCAGACTTCATAATACCAAAATCGAAAGGTACTCCACTTAGCATCATTTTTTTTATTCTTCATACTTTTAGCTTCTAAATGGAAGGTTGTTTCTAGTAGTTCATGCTTATTTACATCTCCTATAGTATAATATCTTAGAGGCTTCTTGCAGTACCATTTTCTATTTGTTCATCTCAAAGTAAAATATCTAAAACCTCTTGGAATAAAGCTTATAAAACTGTACTTCTTTCACCTAGAAGGATTAGCAAATGCAAATTATAATTTTTTATTTATTGCTTTAGTTAAGGATTTAGGATGACATCGAAGTACATTGAAAAAAATGTAGAGCTAAAGTTGTCATTGCCTTTGAATTTGATTAAGAGTTGTATACGGGGAACCACTTGATTGAAGTTCACATCTGAGCTCCAAACACTAATCTTGATTAAAGTAAAGTTGCTTTAGGAATTAAAGTACCTTTCTAAATCATAAAAAGTAGTGTTTCTATACCAGTTACCACCGTCATCTAGATGAAAAGTTCCTATAATACAAGATCTAACATGGAAACCTACCTTTGAAATAGAATTAGAGAAGATATTAATGAAAGAACTCCATCCAGAGAGCACATATCCATAGGTGTGTACTTATTTTGTCGGGAAAGAGATAAAGCACCTTCGGAAAAATATCCTAGGTTTGAATCCTCTAGAACCTTTATCTCATCGTAAAGTTTGAGAGGCCTCCAATGTGTCCAACCATAGAAAGGGAAAGATGGGGAAGTACACATATCTGAGTGAGTGTTATAGCTATGATTGAAGTGGGTAAAACTTCATTTCCAGTTAAGTATAAGGCTAGAACTCTTATGCTTCTTAATGTATCTAACCTATGATGTTGGGAAGGTTTTCTTACACCATATTGACGGTAAGAAATGGTTTTATTAGCAAAGCGCTCTAGTCTTTGGAGGAGCTGCTCCACATTATTTACCTGCGACATACAACACGATAGAACATGCCGTAAAAGTTATTGAAAGAGGTGAATTACAGTACACCCTAGAGAATATGAATAAAATTCTTTGTGTTTTGACTAAAACTAAAAACCTATTCTATGCACTAGGCTATGTAGCATCCCATATCAAGTGTCGGCTCTGCGCACTAGGCTTTATGGCTTCCCATATCAAGTCTATGCTATGCACTCACTAGGTATGTTGCTTGCCATATCAGAGTCACCAAACCAAGTAGGAAATCGAAGCTTGATAGTCTCCCACATCACTATATTCTGTAGCGCTATGTGCTTAACCAAGAGATCTCTTTACGCGCCATATATGGCATGCATAGATGACTGGCTGAAATCCTCTGTCGGTGAATCCACCTTTCCACCTGGATAGTGTTGGTAGATCCGTAATAAATAAGTAGTATTTTTCTTCTGCTTTCTTTTTGAGTTCTTTAGCCCCTTGCTTAGCCACTCTAATTGATTCTTTAATCCGGCTAGCTTGAGTATATTGTGGATGGTAAACAACTCATGGAAGGTTAGGCTTAAAAGATGAGCAACCTGGATACCTTGAAATAAAATCACCTTTTGAGTTTCTTAATAGCCCACTATAGTCCCTCTATGCTCAGTGGAAACAGCTTCAAGCTTCCACCTTTAGTGGGAGAACAACTACATCAAATCATCCTAGACAAGGCTAAAATACGAGAAATTATAGTTCTTACGAGTATATTTGTTACACTGATTGTCAAGGATCTTGGACATGTTGTAAACCTATTTTCACATGTCTCTCTTTGTCTATATCTTTATCTCAATTTGGTGGAGTATGAAAGCAAAGACCTAAGCTCATCCCTGAACAGATATTGTAAATCTCTCTCCAAACATGATGTACTAGAGCATTGTTAAGGTTTGTCCATTCCAATACCCCAAAAGTTCATATAAGGGCCTACAAGTCAATATTTGTTACGAGTAATAGTCCAAAGAGCTTTTGCTATAAGCAATCCACAAACAGGGAATCACATTATCATTATATTGCTTAAAAAAAAATTATTTTAAGTAGTTGCGAAGGTGCCTTTAACCAAGTCTATCATCAGTATTGATGTAACCTTTGATAGCCGTCCATGTTATAACTTATTGTTGGGGGTTACGAATCCATGCCAACAACCTAATGTCAATTGATCCTTGGCTTCTTAGTTCTGAGTTAATTGACTATAGAGGGGAACCGGCATAGGTACCCTCTGGAGTAGGTGTCTTGATAATCATATTAATGGAGTTAAGAGATATAAATGATAATGGGAGGTTGGTTATTAGGATGTTATCCAGGTAAAGGGAAGTATGAAGATATTATCTTTAAGTTTAGGCAGTTACGATGAAAGAATGCTTAGTTTTATTTGTTACTGCTTTTTTCAGTACACCCTTGATGGTTGGTTCTTAATTTTTTATCTGCAGGTGAGACCCAATCATATCATTAGGATGTTCAAGTTAGTTAAGGAAAAGAAGATTCCACTCATCACAGTTACATTAGGTGACGCAAAACCTCTAATGTCATTAAATCACCAAGTGGGATCCTGGAAGTAGGGTCGTCGATAATTCCAAAAGGTAGGACTTGAACCAACATACTAATAGATATACTTTATTTTTTTGGGAAACATTGGTGTACTACCTTTCATTGCCTAAACATGGGAGACATATACTGAGAGAGTTATTTTATATGACCTTTTACAGTTATTTTTATTTTACAAGGACTTAGCTTGAAATAAGGGTTGGGAATTGATTAATTCATTTCTTTGTTTGTTTTTTTTTTTTTTTCCGAAGAAGCATTGCTTATGTTTGAATCCACAATAGACATTGCCTTCATGTAGCTAGCAATATGTTGTCTAAATTATGAGATTGTGGCTATTACTTTCATAATCAATAAATGTCTAACTTTTAAATGCTTTGCCTTATTTGCAGGGGTATTCAAATATAACTAATTATGATTATGAGGCTAAAAGCATATGGATCTTTAGCTCAAATGGCATAGCGCTTGAGAATAAAAGTATTTATATTAAGGGATGGTTATATAAAAATGATTTAATTCTTTATGACTTTGTGCAATTATCTCATTCAATGTTTTTTTTTGTGACAGGTAAAGATTCTTGATATCCGCAACAATTTTGGCTGTGTTGGGCAGTTGGAGTATAGGCAGGTGGTACACTCTGCCTATTTCTCTGTAATATCGGGCACAAAAATCCTTACCACTTTGAACGATAAAATTTGATTTTTTGGATCCGGTGAAGTTTATTACCTTGATATGGATATGAATTATTTGACTGAAGAAAATTCTAAGGAGTATAAGGAGATGATTGTTAATGATGTTCCAGGAAATCCAACACCGCACACAGCTGTGTGGGATCCAAAGGTTAGTTATTGTTTTTTACTTTTTTCTAATGTATGATTGTGTACATTATATTAATTTGATCATTAACTCCAAATATATTTAGCTGCTCTTATTGAATGCTTTGAGTTGTTATTGAAAGATAACTAATTCATCATGCTTTTCCCTTTATCTATCTCTCTATAAATCTTTGGACCCCTCCAAAAGAAGATACCCAATCAGAATTTAGGGATTTAATGATCATCATAGAGTTGGAGCACACTTAAATATCTTCAATCCCCAAAAGTATAGCAAATCTAAAATCTTCAAGAGCAGCTGAGAACAATCCACAATCCTCCTCTTGGTTCACTCTTAAAACTCTGGAGTAAGCAAAAGTAGGAATGCCATTTTCCAACCAAAAGATTCCCCCAGTTTTATTATTATTTGATGTATCACAAGCAATATCAAGTATATCCATATGCTTTTTTGATGCTTCTATCCTTTCGTTCTAATAGTAACTTTATGTATTTTAACCTTATGTTTTACCCCCCAATCATTGTATACCTCTATGTTAGTTGCTCCAGAATTTGTAATCGGAGAGTTGAATTTTCTGACTGACCAGTTTCCTTATCTTTTGTTGAACAACTTCTAGCATGTTATTTTACTTCCCAGGATACTGTTAAGGTATGAACTCGAATTATGTTCGAGGACATTTTAGATCGAGTTATTTCAGTTCAAGGATTAAAGACGAATTAAAATGGATTAAAAATGAGATTTTCAATGTTTAGATTGGAACTGGTTAAGATCGATAGAAGTTTGAGCTGGCTAAGTATCCTGAAGATTCGAACTGGTTAAGTTACCTGGAGTTCAAACTGGTTATGTTGCCTGAAGACTCGAGCTAGTTCTATTAGAGTTTGTGAAGATGAATTCAAAGGAGGTCGAAGTCGTTCGAACAAGAATGGAGCACGTTCGAACGAGATTCTCAAATGTTACATTTTGCATTCAAAGACCGAAGAAGTCGTTCGAACGAGATGGGATTTCGTTCGAGCGACCAACATACTTTCTAGGTCTAGAACCTTAATCGCTAAAGACGTTCGAACGACTTTGTATATCGTTTGAACGAGATTGTGCCAGGTTGCATTTATGAGTTCTTATGAGATGTCAAGTTTTTCCTCGAGATCCATTCCACTTGTATTTAGTCCTCAAGTATATAAAGAAGACTTATGTTATTTTGTTAGCCTATCTTTTCCCTGTGAGTTTAATTTTAAAGACCTTGAATTTGAGAAACTCCATTAAAGCTTCAGAAGCTTGGAGAGATCGTTCTAACCAATTTGATAATCTTAGTAGATTGTTTGGGGAGTGATTTTTTATTCGAAAAGGATTTTTACTTCCCTTCTTTGGGAAACCTTGTGTTCTTTATTGTTCTGTGTTTCTAAGTTTGATTAATTGGCATATTCCACGTATTGTTCTTATCGTTGAAAAGAGATTAGCTACCTTTATTCTTAATAATTGGTGTCAGAGCAAAAATTATAGGGCTTGTGAGGTAAAAAGCGATGGCCGATCAAAAGAAGTTGAATATCAAGGAGTTTAATGGATCAAATGTTGGAGTGTGGATGATACAGATTGAAGATTACCTCTATCAGAAGGATCTTCATTTACCACTGGGTGTAGTTGAGATGATGCCAGCAGAATTCAAATATGCTAAGTGGGCACGATTGGATCGCAAGGTGCTTGGAACCATTAGGTTAGCGCTATCATTTCTGATTCTGCACATGATCTCCAAAGTTACGATAACAAAGGATTTGATGGATACCTTGTCCGCTAAGTACTCGGAACCATCCGGGGCAAACAAGGTACACCTTAAACGATGCTTGTTTACTTTGAAAATGAAGGATAATGGTAGTGTGCAAGCTCATATCAGTGAGTTTTATACCATTCATTCTCAATTAGAATCCGTTAAAATTACTTTTATCGAGGAGGTGAGAGTGTGGGCTCTTTTAGGGTAGATACCTGAGAGTTGGGAAGTGTTCATTGCAGCTTTGAGTAACTCATCGGGAAAGGAAGATATCAAATTTGACACTATAGTCTCATTGATTATGAATGAAGATAATAGGCGTAAAACATCTAATCCTTCTGTGAGTTCAAATGGTAGTATATTGAATGTCGAGGAAATAGGGAGGTCTTATAGAAAAGGGCCAAAATTTGGAAGGGGTCGATCACAGTCAAGATTCACGCCGCCCGGTGTGTGTTGGACTTGTGGAAAGAAGGGTAACTTTAGGCGAGATTGTAATTCTTCTTCTTCTAAAAGATTTATGATGAATAAAAAGATACAATGAACATTACTGAGGAGGTTAGATCTGGCGAGGCTCTACTACTATCTTGTGACGATGTTAATGAATCTTGGATAGTTAATTCGGGTACATCTTTCCATGCTACTGCGAATGTAGGTTTTCTAACTAATATTGTTAAAGACAACTTCGGTACGGTCTTTCTTGTAGATAAGAGTGTACAAAATATTACTGGAAAGGAAAATGGTAGGTTGTCGCTGCCTTCAGGGGGAACGTTGGTTTTACAGAATGTGTTACTTATACCCAAATTGGGGCGTAATTTTATATCGGTTAGTAAATTGGCGGATGAAGGCGAATATGTGAGTACCTTTGGTGCAACCTTTTGGAAGGTTACAAAGGGAGCTATGATAGTAGCTTGAGGCTTGTGATAAGGAACGTTGTATACAACGAAAAACATAATTTCCACTATTTTTGAGGCCATTCTCGGGATTAATACAAGTACGTGGCACAAACGGCTCGGTCACATAAGTGAAAAGGGGATGAAGATAATGGTAACAAAGGGAAAACTAGAGGGTCTTGTTGAGGCTGATCTCAAGTTTTGTGAATAGTATATTCTTGCAAAGTAGAAGAAGGTCAGTTTTAAATTATCTAGAAGATCAAGGAAATCGTGTAAGCTAGATCTTGTACACACGGATGTTTGGGGGACAACCAAGGTGTCTTCTCTTGGTGGTTCTCATTATTATACTACTTATATCGATGATGTTACTCGTAAACTGTAGGTCTACTTCGTGTAAAATAAATTAGATGTGTTCGATAAATTCCAGAGGTAGGGTGCTCTAGTTGAAAATGAAACCAGTTTAAAACTGAAGTGTCTCTGGTCGGATAACGAGAGTGAATATTGTAATGACAAGTTTGAAGACTTTTGCACATTAAACTGGATTTGGAGACAGAAGTCTATTCCTGGAACACCACAGTAAAATGGTGTTGCAGAACGCATGAACTAAACAATAAACGAAAGAGGCAGGAGTATGAGACTCAACGCTGGATTGCTAAAGTGTTTTTGGGCAGATGCGGTTAGTATGGCAATGTACTTACTTAACAGAGTGCCTTCAATGGCTTTGGACTTTGGACTTCCTGATGAAGCTGGTAAAGAGGTAAACCATAATCATTTGCGTATTTTGGGTTGTACCTCATATGTGCTCGATAATTCAGATAAAAGAACCAAGTTAGATGCAAAGTCGACAAAGTGCATTTTCAGTAGATATGGTGGTGATGAGTTTGGGTACCGATTTTGGGATGCGAAGAATCGGAAAGTTATCCAGAGCCATAATGTTATATTCAATGAGGAAGTCGTATATAAAGAGTTAAAGGTATCTATGGAAAAGAGACTAAGTAAAGCAGCGGAAAGTGCCGACATTGAAGATAATGAACCCTCTCGAGAGGTTGATGAAGAAGTCATTGTTGAGTTCGATGCACCCGATAAAAATGAGGAACCTAATGATCTAGACATTCCAATAGTACTTCGAAAGGAACAGAAAGTTGCAAGAATTCCGGAAAGGTACATTAATTTTTTAAATAACTTGTTAATTACAAATGGTGGTAAACCTAAAACTTACAAGGAGCCTTTAGATGTGGAAGCTAAGAACAAGTGGGAGTTTTCTATGGATGATGAGATGCAGTCATTATCAGCAAATCGAACTTGGGATTTAGTTCGATTACAGAAAGGGAAGAGAGCAATTCACAACAAGTGGGTATACATACTAAAGTACGAATCTGACGGTTTAAGGAGATTCAAGGCTAGACTTGTGGTAAAGGGTATTCAGTAGAAAGAAGCCATTGATTTCGGTGAGTTCTTTACTGCTGTTGTAAAAATGTCTACAATTCAGATTGTGATGAATATAGTTACAGTTGAAGATTTGCATCTTGAGCAACTAGATGTCAAGAAAGCATTTATTCATGGCAACCTTGATGAAGAAATTTATATGAGGTAGCCGGAAGTGTACTCTGGGAAAGGTAAAGAGGATCTTGTGTGTAGGCTCACAAAAAGCTTATATGGTTTGAAACAAGAGCCGAGAAAGTGGTATTTGAAGTTTGAACAATTCATATCCATAAATGGTTATTCGAAGAGCAATGCAGATCGCTATTATTTTATCAAGAATACAGGGAACTTGTATATTATTCTACTTCTATATGTAGATGATATGTTGGCAGCAAGTACCGACATTGGAAAAATTATTAAGCTGAAGGAATAGTTATTCCGGGTGTTTTCTATGAAGGACTTGGGTCCAGTAAAACATGTTCTTGGTATGCCTGTTACAAGGAGCAAAAAACAACAAGAATTGAAGCTATCTCAAGATGAGTACATCGACAAAGTACTTAAGTATTTTAATATGGATGCTTATAAAGTTGGTAGTACACCATTGGGAGGTCACTTCAAATTATCAAAGGATTGTTGCCCGAAGACGTAAAAGGATCGCGATAAGATGTAAAAGGTTCCTTATCAATTCGTGATTGGTAGTCTAATGCAGGCTATAATATGTACAAGACTGGACATTGCCTAAGCAGTGGGAGTTATCGGTAGGTATTTAAGTAATCCGCAAGGAACATTGGAGAGCTCTGAAATAGATACTGCGGTATCTAAAGGAGACTCAAGATATGGTATTATGTTATCGGGGTTCTCAATTATGCTTACAAGGTTCTGTTTATTCTGATATGGCGGGTGACATGGATAGGTGGAAGAATACTGGTGGTTTTGTATTTACATTGGGATGTGGTACGGTTACATGGGTTTCTATGCCATAGAAGATTATAGCTTTGTCTATGATGGATGCAGAATATGTTACAGAAGCTTGCAAAGATATGGATTGGTTAAAAGGGTTGATAAAAGAGCTCGATAAAGAACAATATTCTCCTAAGCTGTATAATGATAGTCAAAGTGCTATGCACTTAGCGAAGAATTCGGTTTTTCACTCTAGGACCAAGCACAATAATATTCGATATCGTTATATTCGCTCGCTCCACGAGGAATGTGTATTGAAGCTCGTGAAGATTTATACAGATGTGAATCCAGTCGATATGTTTACGAAGGTGGTGACTTTTCAGAAGTTGAGAACATGTACAACTTCTGTGGATCTTTAAGAATGAAGGTCCGGGTAGTCCGAGCAATTCATTCGAAAATCTGGAGATGGGTCATGATAGATTCGATTTTAAGTGGGAGATTGTTAAGGCATAAACTCTAATTATGTTTGAGGTCATTTTAGTTCGAGTTATTTCAGTTCAAGGATTGAAGACGGATTGAAACGAATTGAAAATGAGATTTTCAATGTTTAGATTCGAACTGGTTAAGGTCGATAGAAGTTCGAGCTGGTTAAGTATCCTAATGATTCGAACTGGCTATGTTACCTAGAGTTCGAACTAGTTATGTTGCCTGAAGACTCCAGCTAGTTCTGTTTTAGTTGCTGAAGATGAATTCAAATGAGGTCGAAGTCGTTCGAACGAGAATGGAGCTCGTTCAAACGAGATTGCCAAATTTTAAGTTTTGCATTCAAAGCCGAAGAAGTCGTTCGAACGAGATGAGATTTTGTTCGAACGACCTATATACTTTCTGGGGTTGGAACCTTAATCGTTAAAGTTGTTTGAACGACTTTGTATGACCTTCAAACGAGATTGTGCTAGGTTGCCTTTGTGAGTTCTTTTGAGACGTCAAGTTTTGCCTCAAGATCCGTTCCACTTGTATTTAGTCATTTAGTGTATAAAAATGACTTAGGCTATTTTGTTAGCCTGTCTATTCCCTGTGAGTTTAATTTTAAAGACCTAGAATTTAAGGGACCCCATTAAAGCTTGAGAAGCTTGGAGAGGTCATTGTAACCATTTGATCATCTTAGTAGATTATTCGGGAAGTGGTTTTTTATCCGAAAGGGTCTACCACCTCCCTCCTCTCGGAAACTTTGTGTTCTTTAATATTATGTATTTCTTAGTTTGATTGATTGACATATTCCACGTATCATTCTTGTCGTAGAAGAGAGATTAGCTACCTCGATTCTCAACAGACACTGGTTGAAAAAGATATTCAGATAGCTACAAACAATAATCTATATTTATTAGTATGTTAGTATAAAAAACCTTAAAACTAAATCTTTCATTACATAAGAGCCCGAAACCTCAACTTTCACATCACCAAAAATGTATTTTTTGCATTTCAAGGGCTTTTCAACGATGATTGCATGCACGTGAAGCCTAGAATAATTTAAAATCTAATGCACATAACTAAAAATGTTCCTCATTTATGCATTTATCTGCCATTATGCACTTGTACATTCGTGCGTAGCACGGGCTCATAACCTAGTCTCTATATTAAAATTGGGCAATATTTTTGCCGCTTTGGATAGGTTTGCCCTTATGTCTAGAGACAAAGAAGGGCTTCGATGCGTTGTTGATTCCTCATGAATTTACATAGAGGAGCAATTTTGGGATTTCAAGTCTTAAGCCCAAAATCTAAACAAACTAATCCCGACACTAAAAACTAAACTTCTCTTCACCGATGCTTTCTTTTCCCCCTAAAAAAAAAACCCAACAAAACCAACGGTCTTTCTTTCCCTGGAAATTTAAACCTTCTACTTTTTGGAATCCTAGGATCTCATTGTCTCTCTCTTAAAACAAAGGTGCAAAGTTTTGGGTTCAATTTGAATTCCTCTGATTTAATCTAATTTGGGGGTAGCTTTAGATTTTCATTGATTTCTGTTCGATATGTTAGGTAATTGTTTTCAGATTTGTTGGCTTTATCAACACGGATTTGGGGGTTTTACTATTTGATTTCAAGGAGCTTGGTGCCCGATGTGTTTGCTGCTATCTTGGTGCATGATTATTAATGTAGGGACTTGTTCCTCGAGCTATGGGACACTCGACCTTACTTATCACTCGATCTCTGGAGTACTCGATCTTATCCAGTACCAGACTCACGCTTAAACAAACACGTTACATACACGTCAACAGTTACACATCGACCACGAACTCAAGTAGAACGAGGGTCATCCACAACAGATGTAAACAAAACAAGTCAACATTCACTCGTCTCCCACGAGCTAGCAGTTATACACTCAACTGCATATGACTCCCACTTTTTGGAAAACTGCTTTATGCACGATGTTAAGCTGAGAGCAGGGTCTATAAAAGGGAAGAGCTCCTAAGGAAACAGGGTGGGTCATCAGACAATTCTATGCATACAATTATCTGATCTCTAGTTATTTTTTCTTAGATTAACACTTGTAATTAGATTCTCTCACTCTCTCAAGCAATAATACTGCTTTCACAAAATCCTCCACTCGAGGTCGAAGTTCTTATCTATTTACAGGTTTTCCATGCTAAATCCCATGTGTCAACTGTTATCTCTTATTTAATTCTTGGTATAGTAGTTCTTTATTTAAGGATCGATTTTCAGCTAGTTCGAGCTTTACAAAATCTGGTCCCCACATTTGGCGCCGTCTGTGGGAATCGAATAGTTTTTCCATGTTCTCCAAAGCCATGCTGATATTTAGTAATAAGATATTCTACCATGGTGTATTCCAGACATCAAGAATCTGGAGTTTAGCATGACAGCTCCTTGCAGCCTGATTCGTTAGCAGAATTATGAGCGAACCTTAATTTTGTGACTGAGACTCAGAGTAATATCAAACCCCAGCATCAATCATACTTCAATATGCATAATCAACACTGGCGTGATAAAGAAGAAGAAGATGATTGGAAGAAGTTTTAGATTCAATCTCAGCTTCAAATTCTAAACTCGATTTAAACTTCAGCCCGAACAACTAACATTTTCAGCTTTAGCTCATTTTTACCTTTAGCTCTCTTTCAGCTTTAGCTCCTTTTCAGCTTTAGCACTCTTTCAGCTTTAGCTCGCTTTCAGCTTAAGCTCGTTTTTAACTTTAGCTTGTTTTCAGCTTTAGCTCTCTTTCAGCTTTAGCCCGCTTTAAGTTATAGATCTCTTTTAGCTTTAGCTCGCTTTCAGTTTCTGCTCACTTTCAACTTCAGCTCGAGCATCTTAGCTTGATTTTTTTAGCTCAAGCAACTTCAGCTCGAACAACTAACATTTTCAGCTTTAGCACATTTTTAGCTTTAGCTCTCTTTCAGCTTTAACTCCTTAACTTTAGCTCTCTTTTAGTTTTAGCTTCATTTTAGCTTTAGCTCTTTTTCAGCTTGTTCTCTGTTTTAGCTTTAGCTCATTTTTAGCTTTAGCTCTCTTTCAGTTTTAGCTCTTTTCAGCTTTAGCTCTCATTCAACTTTAACTCACTGTCAGCTTTAGCTCATTTTAGCTTTAACTCCTTTTAAGCTTTAACTCTATTTCAGCTTTAGCTCGCTTTTAGCTTCAGCTCGTTTTCAGCTTTAACCCATTTTCAGCTTTAGCTTGCTTTCTGCTATAGCTCTCTTTCAGCTTTAGCTTAATTTCAAATTCAGCTCGAGCATCTTAGTTTGATTTCTTCAGCTCGAGCAACTTCAGCTCGAACAACTAAATTTTCAGCTTTAGCTCATTTTTAGCTTTAGCTCTTTTTCAGCTTTAGCCTTAGTTCTCTTTTAGCTTTAGGTCATTTTCAGCTATAGCTCTCTTTCAGATTTAGCTCCATTTTAGCTTTAGCTCTTTTTTAGCTTAAGCTCATTTTTACCTTTAGCTCTCTTTCAGCTTTAACTCGTTTTCAGCTTTAGCTCTCTTTCAACTATAACTCATTTTCAACTTTAGCTTGTTTTTAGCTTCAGCTCGCTTTTAGCTATAGATCTCTTTTAGCTTTAGCTAGCTTCGGCTTTAGCTCACTTTCAACTTCAGCTCGATTTCTTCTGCTCGAGGAGCCTTAGCTCGAACAACTAATTTTTTTAGCTTTAGCTCATTTTCAGTTTTAGCTCTGTTTCAGATTTAGCTCGCTTTCAGCTTTAGCTCTCTTTCAGCTTTAGCTCATTTTTAGCTTTAGCTCTCCTTCAGCTTTAACTCCTTTTTAGATTTAGCTCTCTTTCAACTTTAGCTCACTTTCATCTTTAGCTCTATTTTAGCTTTAGCTCTATTTCAGCTTAACTCGTTTTTAGCTTTAGCTCATTCTTAGCTTTAGCTTGCTTTAAGCTTTAGCTCTCTTTCAGATTTAGCTCTTTTTCAGCTTTAGCTCTCTTTCAGCTTTAGCTCGCTTTTAGCTTTAGCTCATTTTTAGCTTTAGTTCATTTCCAACTTTAGCTCTCTTTTAGCTATAGCTCGCTTTCAGTTATAGCTCTCTTTTAGCTTTAGCTCGCTTTCTGCTTTAGCTCCTTTTTATCTTTATCCCGCTTTCAGCTTTAGCACATTTTTAGCTTTAGCCTATTTTTAGCTTTAACTCTCTTTCAGCTTTAGCTCATTTTTAGCTTTAACTCTTTTTCAGCTTTAGCTCCTTTTTAGCTTTAGCTCTCTTTCAGCTTTAGCTCCTTTTCAGCTTTAGCTTTTTTTCAGCTTTAACTCGCTTTTAGCTTTAACTCTCTTTCAACTTTAGCTTGCTTTCAGCTTTAGCTCGCTTTCGGCTTTAGCTCGCTTTCAGCTTTAACTCTCTTTCAGCTTTAGCTCGCTTTTAACCTCAGCTCGGGCAACTTCAGATTTATTACTTCAGCTCGAGCAACTTCAGCTCTACTGTCCAATATGGTATCAAGGTATAGATAATACTAGCCGAGACCCTGAGGACTCAGAAATCTCCAGGATTGGGGCCATAAAGAGCCTCAGTCTGCAGGATCAGTATCCAATATGGTATCGAGGCATAGATAATACTAGCCGAACCCCTGAGGAAATACAGATCCGAGGGGGAGGCCATAAAGAACTTCTTAACCTGCGGTGGCACCCTAAAGCACAAGTAAGGAAACTTGCTCGGTGCCGATAATCCCAGCTCTCCAATATAGTATTACGGCATAGATAATACTAGCCGAACCCCTGAGTAAACACAGATCCTAGTCGGAGGCCATAAATAACCTCTTAGCCTGTAGTGACAGCCTAAAGCACGAGTAAGGAATCTTGCTCGCTGCTGATAAGCCCAGCTCTCCAATATGAAATCAAGGCATAGATAATACTAGCCAAACCCCTGAGCAAACACAGATCTGAGGCGGAGGCCATAAAGAGCCTCTTAGCCTGCGGTGACCGCCTAAAGTACGAGCAATGATAATACCAGCTTGCTACCGCTATGCCCCCCTAAGTCTAACGGTTGAAACACAAATAATACTTACTTCTGTACCCGCGGGCTTATTCTAATTCGAAGGGTAAAACCGGAGAACAAATTACTGCATTTCAAGCTTTCATTCAACAATAAACAATGGAGCATCACAACAGCGATGAACGGTGATCGGTCTCCCTCTTATTTATACACAGGAAAGCACTCAATACAGGTTGTTCCCAACGCAGCCATTATTCACATCAGTCAATACGTGCATTAATTACTTGTCAAAGACATTAAATGCAACACAGTCATCAACAAGGTGTTCCAGATTCTCAGGGATTTCTCAGCTAAAGTCATTCGTGACTTCAGTTGCGAGGGGCGATTGTAGGGACTTATTCCTCAAGCTATGAGATACTCAAACTTAGTTATCACTCGATCTCTGAAGTACTCGATCTTATCCAGTGCCAGAATCACGCATAAACAAACACGTTACATACACGTCAACCACGAACTCATACAGAACGAGGGTCGTCCACAACAGATGTAAACAGAACAAGTCAACATTCACTTGTCTCCCACGAGCTAGCAGTTACACACTCAACTGCCTATGATTCCCACTTTTAGGATAACTGCTTCAAGCACGATCTCAAGCTGAGAGTAGGGTCTATAAAAGGGCAGAGCTTCTAAGGAAATAAGGAGGGTCAATAGACAATTCTATACATACAATTATCTGATCTCTAGCTATTTTTTCTTTGATTAACTCTTGTAATTATATTCTCTCACTCTCTCAAGCAATAATACTACTGTCACAAAATCCTCCACTCGAGGTCATGGTTTTACCTATTCAAAGGTTTTCCACGCTAAATCCCTTGTGTAAAGTATTATCTCTTATTTAATTCTTGGCATAGTAGTTCTTGGTGTAAGGATCAATTTCAAGTTAGTTTGAGCTTTACGAAATTTGGTCCCATAATTAATTTATAGGTCTGCCTTTGAGTACTTGATTTGGAGGCGTGTAATCATCAATTTAACGGCTTTAACGCTGTCCATTGGTAAGTTTTATTTGGTTTTCCTGTAATCAACTGTTGGATAAGGCTCTTAATTAATTTAGTATTTGTTGTTGTTGGTAATTGATATGCCTTACTATCTCAATTTTATCATGATTTGCGGTTTTTCTCTTTTGATTTACCTTGATTCAGCTGTGTTGCTCATGTTTCAAAATGGCTCATTTGTATTCTCAGCGTTAAATTTTTTGTGGACCTCAAACATAATTTCCGAGATATGCTGGGTTTCTTTGATATAACAAATCTCTCTTCGCGAATTCATAAAACAGGGTGTTTAAGGATAACAGATTTTTAACCAACACGAGTTAGTCGGTGTAGTATCAATGTATCTTTTACATACTGATCATACTTTTATATTTTAGGGGATTTGAGATACCTTGGTATTTTGGGGGCTAAGTAGTACATAGATTTTCTAAGATAAGCTTTAAAAGAGTTCTGACTATACTTATATATGACTATGAAATAATTAAGGTTGAACTCTCGAAAGGGCTCATGTAGTTGTTTCTAGTATTAGAATGGTTTCATGACAGCCTTCTTTACTTGGGTTTCATAACCCCTTGTAGTGTTAGCAATAAAGACTTGCATTCACGAGTGAAGTTTGGACTAATATCCTCATTTGAAAACATTCAAAAACTTTTGGAGTTGGTTCGACAAGTAATACCTCAAGCAGAGTTATACCATGAGTAGAGTTATGACTCTAGCATTTAAAGTTGGTTTAAGAAGTAATATGTCAATGGGGTATATTTAGTTTAATTTGCTTCTTACAGTGCCTTGGTATTTTAGTAGCTCTACATGCTTTATTTCCTTGATACATTGAACATGAACTTGCTAGGCGTTATGCTCATTTTAGTTTTGTCAGAGGATCCAAACCAAAATGGTTTTCCTCTTATATTACCCAAAGTCCATTTGATTAGATAGAATCAACTGGCTTTACATAGTAAGGGCCTAGAACCTGTTTATTGCCTAAACATTACCTAGCCATAAATGAGTCTAGATATTAAGTTTGCTACCATCTCCTTCTATCAATAATGTGATGTCTATTTTTAGCGTCGCCATATTTCCCATACTTAGATTTTTTTCCTTTGTTATATACAGGTTGGCAATGGTTCAAAGTAGTGTAAGAAATGAGTTTAATTGTAGAATTCGTGCTATTAAGGAGATAATGATGATGACGCCTGAGGAAGAGAGATTTGCGACATTGGAGTTCTCACAGATTGTGATAACGAGATTAAGGCACAGGTATTAATACTTCTAAAATGAAGTAATGTTGAAATTCTACTAAACATCAATGTTCTTCAATAAAATATTCGGTGGTCTATGGGCAACAACAGTCCAAGATCTTAGCTATAGTTCCGGGCGTGAAATTCGTGTAGCTTTTATTTTATATTTTGCTGCTATCCCGTAAATGAGGATGAAACATGCTTACTCTCATACTATAATTATCCAAGAAAACCATTATTTGGTTTCCATCGATTATTCCTAATGAGCTACTTTTAGTGGCTGGAATGTTTTCCAAATACCTGGTAACATTTTCAGGACATGGCCTCCTTATGGGGATTTAGGTTCACAATAGTTTCAGGAGGTTTATCTAAGGGGTATTATTCCCGCAGTTTTGTTTGTGGAGCAGTACCGGCTTTGGGACTAAATGCCATTCATCCGAGTTTATTTAGAATATGTTCTTGGCATGGGCTAAAGATACAGACCGTGGGGAATGAAAAACAAGTCACATATAGTCTTCAAAAACCAATAAGGAACCAAAACCTCCGCAAAGAGCCCAAGATTGGGGAGTTGTACTATAAGGCCGAAATCTAAATAAATATCAAGAAAGAAATGAAACATTGCATACCAAGAAAGAAATGAAAAAACACCGTCGAATTTGATGCCTTTATTCATATATTTGCAAAATCCTGCCAGAAAGAGAACACATTTTTGTTGGTGCACTAAACATCGCTATCACGGTAGTTCTTGGCTAACTGTATTAGTGTGTATTCATTTAAGGGTAGGCGAAAACCCAAAAGTGAAGGACCATAGTAAGCCAAGTATAATAGTACCTAAAAGAGGTCAATTTTGTTAGACCATTCAAGACTTATCTTTTTAGTACTTAGATTTTCTAAGATAGGCTTTAAAAGAGTTCTGGCTATACTTATATATGAATGAATAATTAAGGTTGAACTCTCGGGAAGGCTCATGCTGTTGTTTCCATTTTTAGTATGTTTCATGACAACCTTCTTTACTTAGGTTTTATAACCCCTTAGAGTATTAGTGATAAAGACTTGCATTCGCAAGTGAAGTTTAAACTAGCATCCTCATTTGAAAACATTCAAAAACTTTGGAGTTAGTTCGACTAGTAATACTTCAAGTAGAGTTATACTTCTAGTAGAGTTATGACTCAAGCATTTAAAGTTGGTTTAAGAAGTAATATGTCCATGGGGGTATATTTAGTTTAATTTGGTTCTTACAGTGCTTTGGAATTTTTGGTAGCTCTACATGCTTTATTTCCTTGATACATTGAACTTGCTAGGCGTTATGCTCATTTTAGTTTTGTCAGAGGATCCAAACCAAAATGGTTTCCCTCTTATATTACCCGAAGTCCATTTAATTTGATAGAATCAATTGGCTTTAGATAGTAAGAGCCAAAAACCTGTTCATTGCTAAAACATTACCTAACCATAAATGATTGCAAATATTAAGTTTTCTACCATCTCCTTCTATCAATAATGTGATGTCTATTTTTAGCGTCCCTATATTTCCCATACGCATTTTTCACATATGCCGTCATATTGCATGATTTTTGCTTTAGTTACAGCAACATGGGGTGATACTATCATCAGATTATATATTTATTTTTATGTAAGAGATATTTATTTACTCTTTAGGGTAGCAATGGTGCTCAAGATGATGTTGAGCAAGGTTTTTGCAAGTTCAAGATGATGTCGAACTATATTCAGTTTTATTTCTTTTAATCGATGTTAAGATTTATAGGCTTATTTCTACTACTAGCAAAAAAATTTAAGTTGTAATGCTAATATGGGTCTTCTGAATTATGTACTAGAGAAGAGTGCCTATCTTTTAAGTGATGTAAACCCCTTGCCTATCTTGTAGCGTCTCCTCCAAAATCAAAGGCAATCCTCCTACATTTTGTACTGCAGCTCCAAGGTAATTATCTTATTTCATATATTTTGTAGTAGCCTACTCGCAGCCTTTTAGCTTTAGTCGAGCACTCGAAGGCTACATCGAATCCTACCCGATGACCGAAGCCCTAATGAACTAAATAATCAAGCCCTCTGAGACTATTCGAA
>JACGCM010000278.1:0-11966 GCA_014058105.1 Kingdonia uniflora | reverse complement strand
ACTGAAACCGATCGCATAGGTGCCGAAACCGATCGCAGAGGTTCCGAAACTGATCGCGGAGGTACCGAACCGATCACGAAAGTACCAAAATGATCGTGGAGGGACCGAAACCGCTTGCGGAGGTTCCGAAACTGATCGCGGAGGTACCGAAACCGATCGCGAAAGTACCGAAAATGATTGTGGAGGGACCGAAACCGCTCGCGGGGTTCCGAAATGATCGCGGAGGTACCGAAACCGATCGCGAAGGTACCGAAACCGATCGCGAAAGTACCGAAATGATCGTGGAGGGACCGAAACCGCTCGCGGAGGTTCCAAAATGATCGCTGAGGTACCGAAAACAATCGCATAGTACCGAAACCGATCGCGTAGGTACCCAAACCGATCGCAGAGGTTCCGAAAATGATCGCAGAGTTACCGAAACTGATCACGGAGGTTCCTAAAATGATCGCGGAGGTACCGAAACCGATCACAAAAGTACCGAAAACGATCGCATTGGTACCGAAACCGATCACGGAGATACTGAAACCGATCGCATAGGTGCCGAAACCGATCGCAGAGGTTCCGAAACTGATCGCGGAGGTACCGAAACCGATCACGAAGTACCAAAAATGATCGTGGAGGGACCGAAACCGCTTGCGGAGGTTCCGAAACTGATCGCGGAGGTACCGAAACCGATCGCGAAAGTACCGAAATGATTGTGGAGGGACCGAAACCGCTCGCGGGGGTTCCGAAAATGATCGCGGAGGTACCGAAACCGATCGCGAAAGTACCAAAATGTTCGTGGAGGGACCGAAACCGCTTGCGGAGGTTCGAAACTGATCGCGGAGGTACCGAAACCGATCGCGAAAGTACCGAAAATGATTGTGGAGGGACCGAAACCGCTCGCGGGGGTTCCGAAAATGATCGCGGAGGTACCGAAACCGATCGCGAAGGTACCGAAAACCGATCGCGAAAGTACCGAAATGATCGTGGAGGGACCGAAACCGCTCGCGGAGGTTCCAAAATGATCGCGAGGTACCGAAAACAATCGCATAGGTACCGAAACCGATCGCGTAGGTACCAAACCGATCGCAGAGGTTCCGAAAATGATCGCAGAGTTTACCGAAACTGATCACGGAGGTTCCTAAAATGATCGCGGAGGTACCGAAACCGATCGCGAAAGTACCGAAAATGATCGTGGAGGACCGAAACCGCTCGCGGAGGTTCCAAAAATGATCGCTGAGGTACCGAAAACAATCGCATAGGTACCGAAACCGATCGCGTAGGTACCCAAACCGATCGCAGAGGTTCCGAAATGATCGCAGAGTTACCGAAACTGATCACGGAGGTTCCTAAAATGATCGCAGAGGTACCGAAACCGATCGCGAAAGTACCGAAAATGATCGTGGAGGGACCGAAACCGCTCGCTGAGGTTCCAAAAATGATCGCTGAGGTACCAAAAAACAATCGCATAGGTACCGAAACCGATCGCGTAGGTACCCAAACCGATCGCAGAGGTTCCGAAATGATCGCAGAGTTACCGAAACTGATCACGGAGGTTCCTAAAATGATCGCGGAGGTACCGAAACCGATCACAAAAGTACCGAAAATGATCGTGGAGGTACCGAACCGATCGCGGAGATACCGAAACCGATCGCATTGGTACCGAAACCGATCGCGTAGGTACCCAAACCGATCGCAGAGGTTCCGAAAATGATCGCAGAGTTACCGAAACTGATCACGGAGGTTCCTAAAATGATCGCGCAGGTACCGAAACCGATCACAAAAGTACCGAAAATGATCGTGGAGGTACCCGAACCGATCGCGGAGATACCGAAACCGATCGCATTGGTACCGAAACCGATCACGGAGGTACCGAAAACGATCGCATAGGTACCGAAACCGGTCGCGGAGGTCCGAAAATGATCGCGGAGGTACAGAAACCGATCGTGAAAGTACCGAAAAAGATTGTGGAGGTACCGAAACCGCTCGCAGAGATACCGAAACCGATCGCGTACCTAACGAAACTGATCGCAGAGGCTCCAAAACGATCGGGGAGCCAGCAAAAACGATTTTGATGTACTGGAATTGATTGCAAAGTTCCAAATATGAACTCTAAGGTAAAACAATATGATCACAGAGGTACCGAAAACCATTGTGGAGTACATCAATGGGAGGATGTAAGCCCAAAAATTTTGAATACTGAATTTTAAACAGCTACTACTGTTTAGTTGCTAGTCAGTGATAGGCCCTAGCATAAAACTGAACTGATGTAAGGTAACAAAGAACAGTTTCAGAATCGAGAATCAATTTAGTAAGAATCGGAATCGAAAAAATAGGAATTGACCCTCACTAATACATCACAATACATAATTTTGATGACAGGTGAATCAGTCACAATTCTAGTTACTACTGCACTAACAGATAGTTCAGAACTATACTTAACATAAAATAAAAACCTTAAATAACTTAATCTACATAAGATTCAGACAAAACTAAACTTTTTATGATCTCTACGTGTTGAACTTCGGAAGGAAGTTTATTATACATTTTTGGCCCTAAGTATTGGGGGGATTTTTATTTACCAAATATAACAGTAGTTTAATCCTTATCCACATTAGTTAAATCAATCCGACCAGAATCCAACAAAAAATGCTATTCAAAAAAATCCATGGAAAAAAAATTGATCCGAATCCATCCGAAAAAGATTGCAATCCGAATCCAAATTTTGACCCGAAAAATAAAAAGAATTCGATCCGTGTCCGAACCGACAAAAATAAATCCGGTCCGAATCCCGATTTAAAATCTACTATTCGCACAGGCCTAGTAGATTATAATGCTGAGACTTAATTTGTCCTCGTTTGAGAAAGACTAGTGATGATCGATTCTCGATACCGATTCTCGATTCCACCGTTTTTTGGCAAAAGAATCGGAATCGAGAATCGATTCTTAAATGTCGATTCTATCGATTCCGATTCTTTCCCTATCTACTACATTCAAAAACGATCTTAGAAGTAGCGAAATCAATCACGGAGGTACCAAAAAACGATTACATATCTCGGAAGTACCGAAATTTAAACGTGGAGGTATCGGAAATGATCGCTGAGGTACCCAGACTATCGCAGTTCCAGAACCGATCGCAAAAATACCGAAACCGATCGCGTAGGTTCCGAAACCGATCGTGGAGGTACCAAAACGATGGTAGAGGTAGCGAAAGCGACCTTGAAGGTACTGGAACGATCGCGAAGTACCCGAACCGATCGCGGAGATACCGAAACCGATCGCGTATATGCCATCAGATTTTGTAGATACTGAAACCGATCGCGTAAGTACTGAACCCGATCACAGAGGTACCGAAAACGATAAAGTTTCTCGGAGCTACCGGAAACATCACGTAGGTACCAAAACGATCGTGGAGTTACTGGAACCAGAGATACCGAAACCGATCGCAGAGGTTCCAAAAACTATTGTGAAGTTACCAAATACGATCACGGAGGTACCGAAAACGATCGTGGAGCTAGCAAAAACGATGGAGGATGTACTGAAACGAATTTGAATAATAAATTTTTAACAGCTACTACTGTTTAGTTGCATGTCAGTGATAGGCCCTAGCTTAAAATTGAAACTGGTGTAAGGAAACAAGGAATCGGTATCGAGAATGGGAATCGATTTACTAAGAACCGGAATCGGGTCGGAATCGACCCATCACTTAGAAAGACCTATATGCAAGTACAAAAGCAAAATTTAAATCATCAAAACTTGATAATGTGGATGAAGAAACACCAGTGTCAGTATTTTAAGACAAATCAATGTTGAATATTTTTAAATGATCAAACACTAATGAAAACACTTCAAAACATTTTAACTTACACTATTTTTTTATAGTCCAAATGAATTGGTTTATCTACCTGCATTGTAAAATGTCCACTTCAAACTAAGAATAACTATTTTCCTGACCTTCTGTTGTGCCGCTTGTTGAAAACTTTCTCGGTGATTGGTCTCGAGTCTTTCCGTGCATTTTTAACTCCACCGAAGCTGCTCATTCGCCTGTTAGAATCTGTACTGACCGTTTGAGATCTGAAATTTGATGACACAATTTGTAAAGAGAAAAGTAATAGCAAGGATTGTATGGTTCATAATACATTTTAAACACGATTGTTGAGACAAATGAAAAAATGCAGAAAGATTTCTCATAGCTATTTAACCAATCTCCAGCATGTGTTATATTTACTTATTTATTAATAGAAAATAATTGACGTGATCTATTGTATGTATAAAGTGTAAAGAAAACAATGGCAATGTCCGCAATATGATGAAAATACCTCAAAATTTAAATCAAATTAAAATTTAATAATCCATCGTCAACAATGAATTTCAACAAACACTCATAAAAATATAAACCACAAAAATATAGGCCTAATATAAGTACAAACAAATTTAACTCGTTTGAAATGTTTTCTAAAACAAATTTGTGTTATTCAAAGGTTATTAGAAGAGAACTATTTACCAATAATACATTAAACAGTTACTATTATTATGGTACAGTACATACCGAAATTACTATCATTTGATGAATATAGCAAGATCTAATTTACACTTGAAACACAATGAAATAGGTAGCTTTAACCTTAGACTTTGAGTAATGACTAGAATTCATCGACATGCTGGGAGGTGAAGTCAAACTATTTTAGACCATTATGGGATTTAGTAACTAAAAGGATGCACCATTAGAATATACAATTGAGCATCACAGTGAACACAGTTTAAACCTTTTATATTTAAAGGTCGATTTTTGTTACAAATTGATTTATTTTTCTATTTTAAGCAATCCTAGCAAGGTTTGTTTTTTGGTACTATTCAGGCGACCTGAGAGTATATTCCCAACCAAATAGCTTATCGTAGTATGAAATATGTAGCTTTAACTTTGACTTTGAGTAATGACTAGACAATTCATCGACAGTGCTGGAGGTGAAGTCAAAAGATTTTTGACCATTTATTGGATTTTGTAAGTAAAAGGATGCACCATTAGAATATACAATTGAGCATCACAGTGAACACAGTTTAAACCTTTTAGGGCCTATATTTAAAGGTCGATTTTTGTTTACAAATTGATTTTATTTTTCTATTTTAAAGCAATCCTAACAAGATTAGTTTTTTGTACTATTCAGGCGGCCTGAGAGTATATTCCCAAACCGCAAATAGCTTATCGTAGCAAGTATTTTTCTCTGTGTGGTTTTTGTTTGCCTACCGGTTTTTTTCCCTTCAGGCAACTGTCAGTTTTTTTTTACCTGTGTTAAGCTATTTGCTTTAGGAAGCTGTGGTACTTGTTGTGACCTGCTCGCTCGTGCATAATCAACCGTCCCGAACAAGCTGGCCTCCCTTCAATAACCATAGAGTTAATTGTATTTAACTCTTAGGTGAACGTACGAACATCCCTGTCATACGAACACAGTAATTAGATTTTTTATTATTGAGGTGATAATTACGACCCAACTGATTTATTATACTTAAGAACGGTGTTTATCCTTGTTCGAATACTTAGGTGGTTTTGTGAATTCCGTAAAACACAGTAACTGTACTTCGATAATTACTGTGGTGAATCATTGTTGAGCAGCCCATCCGGACCGTCGCTGTCACGGAGAAGCGAGGCTGAGCGGAGGAGTTGTCGGTATCCTGAGTGCTAAATACTATATATCTTCGTAGGCTTTTAGTGGAGGAAGATCAGCAATTTACTGACAGTTCTCCTTGCCTGAGAGGCCTGCACTTTTTTGTTTTCTATGCAGGTGGACCAACGGCTTAAGTGACTTCGAACCACTACCAGTGACCAGGGGTGGGTCACTTGAACGGACAAGATCACCACTGCACTGATTGTTCACCTCCGGAAAGCGACCACGCTCCTTGTACTTTGATCTCGGTTATCTTGCAATAACTGCCTACCTACTATACTGGCCAGCTGGCATGCTGAAGGCTTCATTCCTGGTGCTGAAGACTGGGAGGGGAAAGGAGAAGGAGTTGAAGTCCTTCTTACCAAGCTTATGGGAACCCTCCTACAGCCACAAGTTGGAAGGGCTGGAGGGGTTTGCATGCTCCTTACCAAGCCACAGGGACTTATCATTTCTCCATGACCTTCGCCCAGACATAGGGAAGAACGGAAACGCTGAGAATTTCAATGAACCTTTCCCCATCCAGATCATTAGGTGGTGGAAGAAGAATACATAAAATAAAATAGGAGGGTAATTAATTGTGGGTCAACCCGTTGGGTTGTTGTAATGCTTTAATCTCTATTCCAATAACAGTTTGGTTATAGCCTCCTTTAACTCTCCGAGTGGCAAGTATATTTTCCCATAGCCGTTTTACATAGTTAAGCTTAAAAAAAGGTTCTTAGCTACAGTTTTTATTGAAGCCCTATGTATTATATATCAATGGATTCTGACTAAAAGCAGAATAAATAAAATATAGAAATCTCACTTATTCTCACTTGAAATGTTCATGTTGTATGTATCCACTATATACAGACAAACAACATTTAAATGGCCCACTTTGTCTCAAATTTAATATACCCTAAGACTAAGGGTTTTTATTGGGAAGTACAGAAAAAACCCCAAAATAATAAACCAAACCAAGCTTGCCGGCAGCTGTGCCAAAATTACTGGTAAACAATGACTTGCATTTTCTTTCCAGCTGGCATGAGCCACATCACCCAAGATTGAAACTTTTAGGGTAACAGTACTATATATAATGCTTGGCTCTCTGCACGATACCAAATTCGATTAGTTTTGATGAATTTTCAATGCAATGAAGAGCGGGCGGCATTTTTTGCTCGATGGAGCGCTTTGGTCTTCATAAGCCTTGTAAGCGCGTGATCGAGCGTTTACGTACTCGGAGGGTTAAAGATTAAGGTACCTGGCAGGTCGTGCAGAGCTGCTGCTGGTGGGCAGATTCGAGTGTATGCTTTGTCGTGGAGTAATGGGAGTCATAGCACCTATGCCTCGGCCTGGAAGAGCCCCATAAGTACTTGACCGTTGTATTCCTCCAGCTTGTGAACGCCCACCATAGCTTTCCCTGTCTTCTGATTGGACCGCGCTGCGTCTGAGCTTGAACTGAAACCAGGCTGCTTCAATAAGCTGCCTCTTTGCTTTGTTCCCGAGGCAGTCCTGGTAAACACAGTAAACAAAATAACGTTAATGAAAATAAGAACAAATTTACAAATTTAAACTAGTTATGACGAAAAAAAACTTTTAATGATATGCATTAGTGACTTAAACAGCTGACATAACTGTAATAAGTTTTACGTAAGAAATATTTGTACACTGGATCACATATGATGAGGTAGATCTCTTGGAAAACTAGGAAGCATCATATTGTGGAAACATCAAACATTTATATGACAGTTTGCTACTGGATGTGAAAGTGAAGGGTGTACGAGTGAATTTGTTTTTAAGTTTTAGTTTTTATTTGCATGTTTATTGTTTATACATGTTTTGTTTCAGAGATGCTGAAGGGCTAGCCAGCCAGCTGGGGACTTAGGTTGAATTGGGTGTTTTTGTCATGTTTTAGGTTTTCACCTGAGGAAGAGATCAGATTCCAGATCTCAAAACAAGTTGTGCTTCCACGGCCGCTTCAGGAGTTACCTATGGACTGCTAGTTTATTTGTAATAATAAATATGCAATTTCTGTTGGCAGAGAGATATTCACTGTAGCTTGCCCGAATCTAAATAGGAAGTGCTAGTGATCATTCCCTTTTGTCTTTGTATCGTCAGTTGAGTAGAGACAGTGATCTGCTTAACGGCTGAAGTAGCCTCCTTGGACTCCCTACTAGTTTACAGCGATCCCGGCGTACACTTCCGTGTGCGCTCTTAAATGTCGATTATCATCCAGTGTAGCCAGGCTATACACAAGTTTTTTTTTATCGGCTTCGCTGTTCGGAGAAATAAGAGTTAAAAACTGTAAATGGCCATTATTCTATAACGGAAATTTTATAACTGAAACTTGGTACAAACGTTTCTACGGCTACAGTCATGCCAATTTTTTTGAAAATCGATTACGCCGTTCAAGAGATAGGAACTGTACATCTTTGAAGTGTTTTTGAATGGCCGCCATTTTAACACAGAAAGTCTGATTTGGCCCATTTTAAAATTTTCGGAGATATTTTGATGAGATACAAATTTGCTGAGTTTCAAGAACATTGGTTAAGTAATTCACAAGTTATCAAATTTACAATCACACACAAAAACACACAAATTTGACAATTTTACTGCTATCCCTTGTAATAGGACTTCACTTACTATATTCACATTCACTCATCAATAAATTGAAATACATTCAATTTGACACCTATTTTATAAAAATAGTCTAACTCTAGGCTTTATATTTTGGCAGCCATTTAGATGGATGCAATTTGTTTTTTGATCCTCTGGGCAAAATGTCAGCTTATCCCCATCGTTCTTACTCTATACGTTAAGATTGTTTTTGATCTCTGTCAAATGTCAGCTTATCCCCATCGTTCTTACTCAATACGTTAAGACAAAACGATAGACACCACTCCCACTCTTCTATCATCAAGGAGCTCATTGGATCTTATTTTCTAACATTGTACATGGACTGTCATATATTTAAGTGTAGTTTTGTATGTAAAATCAACTTTTCTGGCCACACATACAAAGTTTGGTTAAAAATGAGCAGTGGTATCTTTCTCCTCCGTAGGCTGTCTTGCTTTCAAAACAGAGGTATTCTTCTGACGCTACTATGGCTGTATCTTCCCCTTTTATCCAACTGTCCTGATATGTGATACTAATGAAAGTTATAAAACCAAGCACCTGTTTAAGCTGCATAAGAGAGCTATTCGGTCATCTTTGGTCTAGAATTAAGGAAGTCTTGTAGGTCTGTCTTCCATGTTTTAAAGAGGTGTCAAATCTAAGCTCTTCGCGAAGTGAAGACTATTATGGTCTGTCAAATAAGTAAACTAACGAAATAATTGATTTAGTTGTTGAGCCTCCACGTTTCTTTCAATCTGACACTGCAGAAAGGGGTATATCCTAGAGCTCTTAAAATAAAAAAAGTTAGCCCTATTTATAAAAAGGTGAAAAATCGAATCCTTCTAGCTATTGTCCGATATCTTTAGTTCCAATAATAAGTAAGATATTAGAATCTTGTATTCATCAGCAAATGAATAACTACTTTATTAAAAACAATCTGTTTGTGATCAACAATTTGGTTTCATCGAGCCGAAACACAATTAAAGCATTAGACAACTGGTAGAAAAGATCTTACTAATAGTATTGACAAAAGGCATTTGACTGTATTTCTCATGAAATTTTAACTAATAAACTTTTATGCTATGGAATACTGGGTAATGAACTACAATTACTAAAATCTTACCTAAGTGAGAGTCACAAATGGTTGTCCAAGGGCGAGATAGTCAAGTCTTCAACAAATAAAAATGGGAGTTCCACAGGTTTCGATATTTGGCCCTCTGTTGTTTATTATTGCAGTAAATGACCTTGCATCTAATGTTCCCTGTTCAGCGGTGTTATATACTGATGATAACACTTTGTTGAATTCAAGTACAAAAAATTTGGAGTTAGGGGCCTACTATTAAGCAGGAAGACCAAGCATTCAAAGCTGCACTAGCTAGAATGGTTTAAATCTAAGGTTGGTTGTTAACCAGAGTAAAACCAAAAAATTGTATTTTCCTAAGTCAACCAATCTACAAAGAAAGTAAGCCTGTAAAGTTATTAGGAATTTACCTAGACAGTAGTTTAAGCTGGAAGTATCATGCCCAACAACTTTGTAAAACACTATCTAGAGTTAACTTTTTACTTCAAAAAATTAAGATATAGTGTTTTAATGAATATGTTGTAAGTGCATACTACGCTTTTTTTGAGTCACACTTGCATTATGGGATTACTTTGTGGGGCAACTGTTGTAGCGTCCAGAGTGTTTTTATATGGCAAAAAAAGGCTCTGAGAACCATAAAAAATGTTCCGGAGAGAGAAACATGTGCCCCTATTTTCAAAGAATTAAACCTATTTACTCTATGGGTAAAATCTGAAAACAGGACATTTGCTGCCCACCAATAATAATTCTCGTCTGTGAATATTTTTGACCCCAATATATGATAAAATCCTAGATCGAACTTATTTAGTCAATAAAAAAATGTTTAAAACATAATTTGGTTGAATACGTGAAAAATACATTGGCAAGAATGATAAGACATGCACATTTAATGCAAAACCATGTCCCCAGTTTTGGTCTTAAAAGTCTTAAAAAATGCCAATATTTTCATAATTTTTATTTTCATAATTGTTAAGCTTACTTATATTTTAAGTCCCAGTTATAAAGATTGCAAAAACGAGATGCACAGAATTTAAAACAAGCATTTGTTTATACTAGCGGTAGTGATCGGGAGAAGTTGTGTCCCCAGTCATGACGTAATGCTGGGTTCTTCAGGCGGGAATAGTTATCGCCGCTGAATACAATAGTTACAGCCGACCGGCGGTCAACACGCCGCGCTTGCCAGTTGTCCATCGAGCTAGATGAAGGTGGAGTACAAATGAACACCCGATGGATTTTTGTTAGATCAAGAAAGAGTATTTTGTAAAAAGTATAATTTTTGTGTTCAGTTTTTTGTTTAATGTTAGGTTCATGCATTATACTTGACACGCATAGAGTCAAATTCTTTAAACCTCATATTATTTTAAGGGAAATGGTATGTTTCAAGACCATAGGGTAAGTGAGGTGTTTGGCCTCTATGTTGTATTCTTTCAACTACAAGAATGAAATGTAATGGTGGTCACGTAATTTGGGTCACAAAATCTGAGAATCTGAGGTGTGACCTGCATTAAATTGGTTGGTTTTTGTGACCCAAATTACTCCTCTTATGAGTTTACAATGTTGATACAAATTTATTTAAAGCAACTGATGATTGGTTTGCACAAAGTTGGGAATTACATTAGTAAAGCTGACGCAGCTTCACGCAGCCAGGGTTCTGTGATGAGAAAACTGTTGTTTTACAGTGTGACCCAGCACTACTGAATGATGTTTCAGGTAATAATATTTGACCACGATTGGGTCTATTCTGTTAAATATACAACAGTATTTCTAACCACATAGCTTTGCAAGGTTAGACCAAGTTATCTTACTTATGTACAATAGTAAGTGTAATGTGCGTCACGTGACCTACATTACTGTAATGTCCGTCACGTGACCCACATTACCTGAAATTTGGGTCACACTTGTAATGCTGGCACAGTTATAATTTCAACTGCTGCTTGAAAATTCCTATTAGTTGTGATAATTGAACTTTTTTAACTTGACCTTACTAATGTAATGTACAGTACAAAAATATTTACAGTCTCTAAACAGTCACAGTTACTGACAAGGACTTAAAAGAACACCAAAATAACAATGTTGATTTTTTTTTTCTACTCAACTGTTACTATCTTGTACATATGTCAAATGTTTTGGCACAATTCTTTCCTCAGGTTTGTAAGGCTCCTGAACTGTAAAACAACACTTTAAAACCCCTATGAAAACTTATGGTGTCTTGGTGTTAACTAAAAATTACTTGTGTGACCCAAATTACGCGAATAGTGGTTGTTTCAAGACTCTTATAGTGTTTAGGTTATATTAAACTTTTTTAAAACAATCATCCTACCTAAGGAGTCTACATATCCAAGGATTCAGAAAGGTAAGACTATATAAATATACTTCTATAATTTTCTCACTAGCTGGGGACAGCAATTGCCCTGTTTTCAGATTTTTACCCCTATATATATTGCTGTACTTTAAATGTAAAAGAAATGCTTGGTAGTCTAAAACTCAGACAAGAAACACATGGTTACTATACTAGGAAAAAGTATATGATAGAAAACAGTATCGTTAGATTAGAAAATCCAGAAGCTGCCACATATACATGAAAGTCAAGCTTTTTAATAAGCTGCCAGAAACATCGTGGGCTGTAAATGAAAATAAGTTTAAAAATAGAA
>JACGCM010001447.1:0-207781 GCA_014058105.1 Kingdonia uniflora | reverse complement strand
ACATCAAAGTGGAGAGGTTGAAGCCCAGTCTTTTTGTCTACTTATACTTTGAGTGATCTTTTGATGCTACCGAAAGAATTGTTTATAGACAGAAGTATAGAAAGAGGTTAATATTATGTTTTCATTAGTTTAGCATCAACAACTAAGTTTATAGGTTTTCCTTGCCCTCTTCAAGTTTAGTCTTATTCTGTATTCAATTTTTCATTTAACAGGTTTGTCCCTCAATTGGTCTTCCTCTGATTAAAAGGGTACTCTACAATTTTACTCTCGATGAGTTCTGCCCAGATGCAGATGTTGTCCCAGGTGTCGTCCTAGAATCTTTAAATACAGAGGTATAATATTTTGAGTGCTTTTATGTTTTAATATTTTTAGAAAACGTGTTTTTTTTTATCAAATAAAGATAATTTAGCCTTTGTATCGATGAGAATTCTTCTAGCATGTGTGATGCAAAGTATTTGGTGAAAGCTTCAAACATAAGTTGCACGATAATCATTTACAATCTAATGAATCATTGATCTCAAGCGATGTCATAATGTTAGCCTATATTTACAAAATTTGACTCACCACCCATCACAAACCTTAAACCATACTCCAACCTAACTTATATCTCAATCTTAGAATCTTTTGATGGAAATATATTTCTCACCAACTTTATAGGCAACCTTGTTGAATTAAAAAGGTTGGTCTGGATTAAGAAAAAGAGTAGTTGGCTTTCTTCTTTTCTATGTTGTTCTGACCACTATTTTTTTCATTTGTTTTCTTCTTAATGCCATTATTTTGTGCTTTATAGGACACAATCACATTTGATCTTATCTTAAACCTACCCCCGTGGGTTTTACCGCTGTTGATCTCACTTACATTTCTCTCATTTCTTTTTTGGTTGTTTGTGGTATTCTAGATACTTTCTTTACTGGTTGAGGCCACATTAGTATTATCCAGAACTATGTTAACTTCTTTCGCTTTGTCTAAGGATTCTCCTTGCTCATCTTGTGCTAGCACTACAAACCTGTTGACTTGAGCTTTGTGTGGGCTTGGAGAGTTTCTTTGAACTAGGAATAATAAATCCTTCCTCATCAACTTCTTTCTTTCGTTACCTCCCTTAGGCACTTTCTCGGGTGTCAGATTGGGTTTTTTCCTACCTGATAAACTGTATCAAATTGGGTGTTATAGTATAATAGAGAGTTGTCGTTCTTCAGGGATGCATAAACCAAATCACAATTCTATTATCAAATTACTTAAAAAGAAATTGCAATTGATAAATAACTTACATTGATTTCCCAAGATTATCCAATAAAATAATATAAGTCTCTCTGGAAGAATACCAAAATTAGCTACGATGGTTCCCCAGAGAGTAAAAGATAATTCTCAACTCTTCTCCTCTATCTCTTTATCTCCTAACAAAAAGTCATATTCTCACTCAACAACTCCTCATTTTCAGGAGATCTTTTAGCTAGGCTTGACAACCAAGTCTTCAAGCAGCTCCAGCAGCTCCTGTAACCTTCTCTTCACTAGGTCATCTCCAGCAGTATCCTTTAACTTGTAAAAGTTAGGCTTTCAGGTCGTGTTTGATTGCAATTGTCTTATTACTTGTAATAGTCAAACATACTTCAATTAGGCTCATTGAAACATAAAATAAGGTCCTAGATAATGTAAATTGAAGGACAAATATAGGCATTTTTCATGCCTATCACTGCCAACATTTTTTTTTTTTGGAATACGGAAGTTCGTTTCTACTAACATTATTCTCACAACTTTGATTTGCATGTCCAAACACACTGTAATGCGTCACATTACTGTTGCATCCAGTATTTGATGAACTTGATTCTCGAAGGTTTATGAATATCAGACTGAGACTGCTTCTATTCATTGTGTGGTGTAGGATGTGATCAAAAACATGAAGAAATTGACCCTGATGCTCTTCACAAGAGTTTTGTTCTTTAGGTTAGTCTTCATTTATCAATATTTTCTTCTAAGATATAAGGGTTATCTTGACAATGTTATGTTCCCCACGCCACATTTTCTTTACCTTTTTTCCATTTAACCTGCAAGATTTATATTTTGGTCTCACCCCCTTCCTAAAAGAAAAATTCAAACCGATTATATTAAAAACACAAAGAGAAAAAAAAACTGAAGTGAAGGACATTGACAAGATAACACTTGAATAAAATATGGCTGGTGCATCAACATCACCATCAACATGATCTTCTTAAACTATTGTAGGTAATGGCGGCAAGGAGTCCTAATGTGGGACTAGAAAGAGCATTAAGAGGACATGCTCCCAGGCAAGCCTTATAATGGATAACATATTTTCCTTCTTCAATTTCAATTGTATAATCTATTAATGTAGTACATTAGTTAGCTTACTATTTTCAGTGAAAATAAAAATTGCCCACTTTCTGCCACTGCAAAGTCTGAAATATCGAAAATGACTGATTACATCGGTTTCTCAAAAGTGAAAAGTCGCCATCGTCTTAAGCTCAATAATGTAAAGGCAATGGAAGCAGCAGTTGCTGCAAAATATTTTACTACTCCTAGATAGCAAAAGGGCATCACTAATGCAGATCACTTTTGAAGTGTTCAACATCCAAACGTTAGTGTTGCAGCCTCAAAGTCTATAGTAGTAGCAAAGGCCCTTGTCTTTTGAAGTCCAAAGAAAAATAATAATAGAAAGAAGGTTTTGCTAGAGTGTGAAGCTCCAGTGACAGAAATTTGTGCTAAGATGAAAAAGCTTGAGATAAGGTGTCTGGGAATTATTCTAAACCGTGGAGATCGAATGCACGTCTTAGGAGTACATCTACAAATGTATTGGATTCTTCCAAATAGCAGTTGGACAGTAAAAAAAATAGGATTGTTGTTACTAGAGACCGCAACGAGCAGGAGGTAAAATCATTCACATGTATGCAGAAACAGAATCCATGATTACGAAAACCTGGTCTTCAAGGGCCTGAAAAAGGGGTTGATAGTAAATCTGGTAATAGCGTAATGGATATTGATAAAATATTAAAGAATAGTTCCCAAGATGTTATCTCTGTATCTGCCAGTTCTTGGAGTAATGAAAAAAATGGAAACCAAAAACCACTATTACCAATTTCATGAGCTCTCACCAATATACATGGAGAATGCACTAAAGATGTAATTGGCTCCATATCTAATAATGTGAGGGGTTCATGAAAAAATGATTCTTCGTTGGGGTTTGATCAGGGTTCGTTTTACAATACCCTTGTGCATGAAGTTAAGGATGGGATCTAAAAGCAACTACATGCATACTCCCATTTTGAGTAAGTTATTGCCGAAGAAGGCAGGGTATCTATAACTGAACCTGCAGCGGGGAGGGGACATAATTATATATTATTACTATTAATTCTGGTATATGACCTAGTGAGACAAATGTTATCAAATTGTAGATCCAAGGATTGCAAAGCGCTTGAAATGCCAAAAGATCAATGTGAGCTTTCTATGTGAATGTCCGCTGATTAAAAGGGTACTCTGCAATTTTACTTCCGACGAGTTCTGCCCTATTCCATCCTAGTAGCTTTGAATGCAGAGGTACAATATTTCGAGTGCTTTTATGTTTTAATTTTTTGAAGTGTGATGCAAAGTATTTGGTGGAAGCTTCAAACAAAAGTTGCACGATGAAAAAAAATACAAATTAGGGCTACAATCCCTAAATTAAAAACCTAAAATCAAACTATAGCTTTTTAATTACTCAACTCAAAATGTACGCTAGCTCGCATGGATGTATGAATCGATGTGTTAGTATTCTTTTAGTGAGTTTACGATCCATATATCAAGGCTTATTAAATACTACTTCCAAACTTTAGACATGTCAATCAACTATTACCTAAACTTGGTCTAAAATTCAAGTGTGTATTTGCAGTGGTATTTCAGCATACACCCTTTGGTCCCAGTGGTTCGAATGTGGGGATGATGCCTACTCGTATCCTTTTGGGGAGGTAGACGACCATATTATTGTGGAGTATCCTGTTTTGCACTCGATTACCGATATGCCCATATTAAGATTGTGATAAGGTCACAAACTTACAGAGTTCTAAATATCAGTAAAGCCAATCAGATTATGACAATCGTAAGACAAGATGTTTTGATTTTGGGTGAGAGTTATCTTCGTTGTCCATCTGTATTTCATAATGGTACAATAATAGGTGATTCCAGTTTGTATTCCAATCTCATTGAATATGGTCCGGGTACTAAGAATGTCACTCTTTTCTGCGGTTGCCCTTTTAAAGTATCAGAACATTCAGGGGTATCTTCTTGTCGTGATCCAATAGATAGCACCAATATTAATCTTTGCCTCAGGGCTGAATCTAGTTTAGTGGAGCTAAATCAAAACACTTTTGAGTGATGTGGTAGTATTTTCATCCCAGTTCGTGCCTCGTCTGCTCATCGCAGCTCATGATATTTTTAAAGAAGGATTTGAAGTGAAGTATGATGCTAACAATTATCCAGACTGTGATCACTGCACCAAATCCGATGGGAGTAGCGGAACCACCAAATTTAATAATAATTTTCACAGTTATTGTCGTGACGGATCTTCTCAAAGAACGACCTGTCCTCCATCAGGTACCCTATATACATTCTCTTTGCTAAATTTCACCTTTCAATGGTTTTCTTAGGAAGGACGGAAACCCCAATAAATAGTGATGTGACTAAGGTTAAAGGCTTTTAGAGTAATTACTTAAAACTTGATTGCTTTCGTAAGGAACTCGAGCGATTGTGATTTTTATTTTATTTTTTTATTACACCCCATATACGATGCATGAATTTTATTAGTGTTGTAGTAAGTAGGATGTGTTTTACGAGTACAGGAAGAACAACAGTCTTTGAAGTGGTAGAGGAAACTATAAAATAGCTCATGCGCATATATTTGCTTCGTAGCCTGAACATTCTGGATATTATGTTTTAATGTCAAATGTTTCTGTAGTATCAAACAAATGGCACATACAATTTTCTTGCTCTTAGGTATTATAATTCTCTTTTCTTTTATGGCTTCTACGGCGGTCGTCGAGCACACCCTAGTGGTAAATATAGTTTATGATTATTATTTTTCATTTGTTTTATTATATATCTCAATGCTACTCAACGGAAATTGCCACTACCCTAATTTCATTTCCTTTCAATCACAGGTGGAGAACTTGACCGTCCGTAAACTGTGCGATGAGAAAGTTATAGTAGCTATTAATGGGAGCATGTCAGGTCCCACCTTACGACTTTCTGAGGGAGACACACTTATAGTTCATGTCCACAATCATTCACCGTACAACATGACCGTTCACTAGTAATTTGTTCATTCACAAAATATCAAATAAAAGTCACTGATTAACGTCTTTTTATTAGTAAAAATAATGCTTACGTAAAATCGGTGATTCAAATGCAGGCATGGGGTGTTTTAGCTACATTAGCGCGTGGTTGGACGGACCGGCTTATGTGACTCAATGTCCCATACTACCAGTAAATAGCTACACATACATCTTCCCCATCACTACACAGGAGGGAACGGTATGGTGGCAGGCCCATAGTGCATTAATGGTTAACTTACCAGTCTGTCTTAGGCACATAGATGGGAGAATTTCAACAAATTCAGGATAACAAACTGGAATATTTCTTCGAAATGATTCTGACTTATTGTGCATAGTTAATCACAAAGTATCACTGTTCATGTACACTGATATTTGAAGCTGATTACTTTTTCTCTTTCTGGTTTTTTACCCCCAATACAGGAAAGATGAATTTTTTGTGTTGTTCATTTGATTTGAAAGAACTCTACTACAAATTAAGACGGGGGACTTCATTTAGTTCATTACAATGCCATCTAATATCTGATTTCAGCCATAAAGGAATGGAAGTAAAAAATGTTGTTGGATGTCCTAAATGAGATTTGTTAACTTGAATGTTATTTGCCAGAGTTGTTTCTTTGCAATTTCACCACTGAGATGATCTTGGAATCTATGGTTTAACAGTTCTAAAATCTCTGCAGGGAACCTTTACGCTAAAAAGGAAATAAGAGGCTATTTTAAAGAATGGTACAGAATATGGAATATGAAGGCAGATTATATACTCCATTAACTATATCTGGATACTAGTCTCCACGTCACAAGGGGTGTTCTCCAAGTCTCTTCTTATATATCTCTAAAAAAATGCTATAAAGATAGACAATCATTTATTCTAGGTAATAAACTAACTTATAGAATATATGTATAAATCAAATATAGTATAAACATAATTGTTATCAGTAGGCAATATATGAAACTCATAAAGAAAATGAAACGCCAGAGACTATACGCAAATCAGTACGTCGCAAGTTGGATATGGTCAACACAACAACAATAAATAACAAAACCGATGAAGACAAAGAAGCTCACAACAACAGAGAATATGAAAATACTTAAGAAAAAAATGATAGCAATGATAGTAAAGACCGTAATGGTGAAGTTGAATCAAAGAACGATGCAGAAGCACAATCATAAACAAGTTTAACATCTACTTATTTTTATTGTTTTATGCCCAATTATTTTTCAACTTTGGATTTATAGCTTTATTAAAAAAAATTATAATAATATAATACAATTCTTACAATAATTTAATTTTAAGGCCTAATTGTACATTTTGAACACTTGTGTTTCAATGATAAGTTAAACTAAGATTTCAGTCATATAAGTTGTATCTACCTTTCTCACGCTCTTCTCTTTATAACAAAATTTCAAATTATTGTAGGCACACGCTATCGTGTGTGCCCGATTGCTAGTGTATTATGAATTTTGTGTGTATTTTATCGTTCTGGATTTTATTAAAAAGCAAAAAAATTGGTATCTATTCGGTTTCTTCATGTATTTTTTGTAAGATTACTTGGTCGTCTTTTTTCTATTATTTGCAAAAATGAGTAATTATGTGGGTTAAGGCGCGTGGACGAAATCATCATTGCGAACCAACCACGGTAGTACTAGTTCATTATTATCCAACAAATACCAATTAATTAAGTAGAATAAGTTGAAAAGTAAAAAAAAAAAAAAAAAAACAACTCAGTCTGACTCGGTGAAAAAACAAACACCCCTAGCTCATTTATACACGTGTCACTAGAGGGCATCTAGAGGTTTCACTTTTTCTTTTTCCAGACCGACATTTTCCTAAAACCCTAAACCTTACGCATTTCGACAAACACCATCAAGATTAATCTCTCTCTCTATGGATCAAATCACATCTGATATTATCGAAGACATTCTCACAAGGATTCCAGAGAAGTCTCTCGCTCGATGGAAGTGCGTTTGCAAACCTTGGATTACTATTATAGAAAACCCTAAATTTAACAAGATTAGATTTACTCGAGTGACTCAAGTAGATGAATCTCTGAACGAATCTGATATTGTAGTTCTTTGTAACTGTGGATCGCATAAAGTACTCAATAATATGTATTTGTTTGAACACAACGATGACTTCACCAAACCTGCCAAGTTCAATGTTAAATCCAATATATTTGGTAGACTTTGGGTCATGGGTTCCGTCAAAGGCTTCTTATAGTTTATCTAATAATAGTGGTGAACGTCTAGATACAATCAAGAGACGATCAAAGTATTCGAATTATATATATAATCCCATTACAAGAGAATGTATTCAACTTCCACAAATTACCTATCCCACTGAGCAGGAGGTCGAAGTTTCTACCAGATTTGGTTTTGTTGATTTGACAAATGAATTCAAAGTAGTAAAGGTTATTTCTTGGGTAGATGAGGTGAATTTTAACGTCCAATCAGAGGTCCAAGTATACACTCTAGGGTCTACTTCTTGGAGAAAAATTGAAAGTGTGTTATTCTATAATATGACTATCGATATGGCAGAGCTCTTAAATGGGTTACTTCATTGGCGAAACAAGGTCGACGGAGAAACGGTTATTACGTCATTCGATCTTAAGTATGAAATTTTTGGAGTTGTTCATACTCCATGGAGTGTCTTTCAACAGAATCAATTTTTTCTTGGGGTGTTAAGAGGGTGTCTCTCAATAGCAGATTGTTCTCTTGAAGATCGTATTGAGATATGAACGATGAAAGAATATAATGTAAATGAATCTTGGACTAGACTATTTTCGGTGAAAAAGAAGAATTTTGGATCATGTTCATTTATGGTTAAGCCTATTGTATTTCGAAAGAATGGTGAAATTTTACTACTACAAAATCACAGTCATTTATTCTCTTACAACCCAGAAAATAAAGAATGTAAACGTATCGATGATGGCTGTGATTGGATTCAAGTATGTTCATACACCTCAGCATCATTTCACTCGAGTCAGTACATCGAAAGGAAGAGCAGCAATGCAAAATAAGCTTGTAAAAAGAAAAGATAATGGTAAGGTAAATGTGTACGTTTCAATTTATTCAAGTTCCATTAACCCATCTTGCATTTAGTGTTAAATGTGCAATGAAATTTGATCTTTATATGCTTTCTTTTTGTTTGCCTAAAATGTTAGACATAATGAAAATATAGCACACGATTTCTTACCCAGGCTCACGATGATAAAGAACTATGTTGATAAGAAAGAAAATTTACTTGTGAAGTTTGAGAAGAAAGAGATAATTGGATCTTTATTTAGAAATTTAGATAATCTTTTGTATTTGCTTAGTAAATATGAAGTTTTGTAGGACTTCGGTGATATCCATACCTGACACACAAAAATCTACGAATGCATTTTTTATTTTATTTTTGCCATTTATATGGTCTTTCATAACAGTATTTGGATAGAGAAGTCCAAGTGAAACATGGGTAAAAGATTGTTGTGTTTGCATTCAAACCCTCTCAGTTGCTAAATTTTCTGGCCTGGACATTTATATGTGCCATCCAGAAGTTAGTTTCCCATTTCTTCACTTATTCACTCCTAAGAGAAGACCATCTTAGCTCTCTCTCTGTGTTTACTATCAGTGTTTTTCATGTATTCAATTCCCATATGATTGTTGTCTCCCCCTCTCTTTGAGTTCACCATTAGCGTCCACAATTCTATCGTTGATTCTAGTTACCATCTTGCTTGTTCTTACCTTTTTTTTTTCCATTCATTTATGATGTTACTGATCACCATCTCCATGCCCTCATTTCCCTTCTGAAGTTTTGTGAAAAATTATATTCATTAGAAGATACTTGGATGTTTGTAGAATAATTGTAGGGAAGTTAGAATCCTACTCCTCTCACATTGTAGCAAGAAACATATAATCCAACCATTATATTCAACAATAAAATATTTGTTAATGGACTCTCTACACCTAAGGAAACAAAAAGTCTCTCTTGTTAGAGCATCTCTAGCAACGAATGTGGGTTTGGGTGTGAATTCTGAAACCCTGGCCCACCAAAAACACAACTCACACCCGACCTCTCCCAGCAACCAATGTGAGTTGACGCGTTTTTTCTTGGAAGAGATTAAAACGCCACGCGGTATTCCTTTTACCGTTGCTATCACTGTTTAACCCAAATCAAACCCATTCGAGTTATTACAGTTTTTCCTCCTCTCTTTCTTTCAAATCGAAGAAAAATTTCCCAAATTCTTTCAAAACACAATACAGAACCAAGAGGAAGACCCACACCCCAGTACATTACATGGGTTTAGAGTGACAAGAGATCCAGAGCCAGCCGTAACTCGGTCGAGGTCCGGAAGAAAGAAAAAGCGAGTAGAATTTGAAGATGTCCAACAACCTATACCAAACCATCCCAAGAAAACTATCAGCGGAGGTGTATTACCCAACTCCCAGAAAGCGTCATGCATATCTATTACACTGACAAGGAACTCACGGTAAGTTTTAGTGTAATTGTGAATTTGTTATTTCTATAAATTAAGTGTTTGACAAAATGTTCAAATGAACGGAATCGGGATTCGATGCGTCCGCACGGCACATTCACATCGGTGATCAAAGTTTAGAAAGATATTTCTACAATTCCACCTGTAAGGGATGTCGTGGTAAATATATTTGGGTTGCTAGCCGACAACTCACACGTTTCTGTTGTTAGAAAAATTCAAGATTAAGGAACTAATCTTCACCAAAAGAAAACAATTACCGAACCAAGCAAGGAGACGCGCAAGCGCTTCTTGAAGATAGTCAAAGCCTCTCCAAAGGTGCAAGAGAACTCAGCAGCACTATCTCCGAGATTCAACAAAGCTAGACCCGTTCTATCACTATGTGCTTGCACTGCACAAAGTGATCAAGTTTGTTTCACCTTTCCTCATTGCCCAAAAAATGAAAAGAGAAATTGAGAAAGAAAAAAAAAGTTGTTTTGTTTTTTTCTCTGTATTATACTCACCCGAGAGAACTCTATAAATAAGAGTCTAAAAAAATTTCCAGTTCTAAAACTGTTTAACTAATACATAAGTATTAATAAGTCACACTTACTCCCGATTAATGATATAACCAGTTACAGACTCAAACAGACATAGAAGTCCAAGAGGTTGTCTGTTACAGACCCAAGCCCACTAAACCCATGCCCCACGACCGCGGCAAGCGTGCAAAGTGTTAAGTGTGCCTAATAAAACGCTTAAATGCGCCTCAAACGCCCATTCGCCCACGCCCACGCGCTCGTGCGTGCGCGTGTCGCGCTCGAGTAGACTTTAAATCTAACTAAGCAATAGAGATATAAAAACTAATATAAATTACTTTTTATTTCCAATGTGGGATAAAACATTTTAAAATCATATTTTGAAGTTAAAACAATTCCAACAATCCCCCACTTGTTTTAATTTAAAAATAACAAACATAATTCCCCCACAAGTTTAAATAAAACATAAACAAGTAAATAAAAATTTGGGCATAAAGGCAAATCATGTGCATATATTTAGGTGTCTTGAGGACCGGAACCTATACATTGTAAAACATGTCTAAGTTTATCATGTCAAAAGTTAGTGGAGTGCCCTTGAACTAAAATTGACAGAAAATATTAGTGGACTTAAGCCTTGAACTAATAATCCTATTTGATAAACATGACATGTCGTACACACATAATTTTTAGATAAACAAATAACTTTTGAGCTCAACACTTTAAAGTCCGTGTTTAATCCCTTTCTACTAAGTGCTCTAGAGACAGTCTGTCATCTCATAGGAACTGACTAGATTCTACACTTAGAGAGGTAAGTTTACCAAGAGTGATCGGTAAACACTCCAATCCAAATGGATCTTTTAAACTCATTTGGAGAACAATCCCAGCCTTACACATTTTACAGAGTAAAAATCACTAGAACCATAGGAATAAGACTTTATATAAAGAGATGTGTTTACTACAAATTATTAACTCACGAGTTTGTTTTCCCATTGAACCTCTACAGGTTGGGTTTCCACTCGTAGAAACTATGTACAGACTTCCAATCCCATTCCCCTCGATGTCGAACTAATCATGTCTCTCCCAAGGCCTTTTGATAGAGGATCTGCCAAATTTTCTTTGGACTTCACATATTGAACGGTCATGACTCCGTTCTTAATAATCCCTCTGACATGATTATGTTTCAGACGAATCTGTCTTGATTTCCCATTATAAGTCTCGTTGTATACTCGCAGCAATGCAGCCTGATTATCATAATAGATTGTGATTGCCGGCACAGGCTTTTTCCAGATGGGAATATCAAACAACACTGATTTCATCCACTCGGCCTCTTCCCCCGCAGAAGAAAGACTAATGAACTCCGATTCCATAAAGGAATGAGTTATGCAAGTTTGCTTTTTGGATCTCCAGGAGATCGCACTTCCAGCTAAGGAAAAAATCCATGCAATAACCGATTTTGACTCGTCTGGATTCGAGTTCCAAGTCGCATCACAATACCCTTCAAGTACAGCTGGATGTCTCCCATAATGTATCCCATAACCCATTGTACCCTTAAGGTACCTTAAAACTCTGTATAGTGCATCCCAATGCTCTTTACCTGGGTTACTTGTGTACCTGCTCAATTTTCCTACTGTATATGCAAGATCGGGTCTTGTACAATGCATAGCATACATTAAACTACTAATGATTTGGGAGTACTCAAGTTGAGCTATAGGTTTACCTGCATTCTTCTGCAACTTTATGCTTTGATCAAATGGAGTAGGAGAAGGTTTAGACTCATATTGATTAAATCTTCGCAGAACCTTCTCGATGTATTTGGATTGCGTAAGAGCTATCCCATTGTTGCTCCTGATAATTTCAATTCCCAGAATTACATCAGCCTCGCCAAGATCCTTCATATCAAACTTTGAAGACAAGAAATTCTTCGCATTTATGACTTGATCATTGTCGATTCCAATGATAAGCATGTCATCGACATAAAGACATATAATGACTCCACTAGTGCCATTAAACTTGCTATAGACACAGATATCACCACCATTAACGTTAAAACCATCAGCAATCAGCACTGTTCTGAACTTGTCATGCCACTGCTTAGGAGCTTGTTTTAGTCCATAGAGAGATTTGATCAGCTTACATACCTTTTTCTTATTATTATCCAGAACAAACCCCTCTGGCTGAACCATATAAATTTCTTCGTCAAGATCTCCATTCAGAAAAGCGGACTTTACATCCATCTGATGTATGACAAGATTGTTCAATGATGCAATAGCTATCATTAGTCTTATTATGGAGATTCTTACCACAGACGCATATGTATCGAAGAAATCATAACCCTCTCGTTGCTTGTATCATTTTGCCACCAAACGAGCCTTGTACTTATCAATTGAACCGTCGGGTCTAAGTTTCCTCTTGAATATCCACTTACATCCAATCGGTTTGCTCCCTGGAGGTAGATCCACTAATGTCCATGTATTGTTGGACATTATAGAGTGAATCTCATCATCAATTGCTTCCTTCCAGAACATTGCGTCATTCGAACTCATTGCCTCAGAATAAGTACTGGGATCCTTTTCTGCCATGAAAACATAATCAGGACCAAGGTTTTTAGGTATACGAGGTCTAACACTTCTACGAGGTTCCACCAGTACAACAGTTGCATTGCTTCTCTTGTGTGAACTCGAAGACTCAACCCCCACAGTTTCCTTATCCTTCTTAAGCGGAAAAATGTTCTCAAAGAAATCAGCATTTGTTGACTCAATAATAGAATGAGGTACTGGAGATTCCAAATTCAGAAATTTGTAAGCCTTGCTACTCACAGAATAACCAACAAAGACGCCATCCAACCCTCGCGGTCCAACTTTTGGAAACTGAACGTGTGGTAACTTGACTTGAGCTAAGCATCCCCAAACTTTGAGATAATTCAGGTTAGGCTTTCTCCCTTTCCATACTTTATAAGGTGTCTTTCCAATTGCTTTATGAGGAACCTGATTCAAAATATGACACGACGAAAGAAGAGCTTCGCCCCATAGATTAGATGGAGCACCCGAACTGATAAGCATGGAATTAACCATTTCTATAATAGTTCTATTCTTCCGTTCTGCAATACCGTTCTGTTCTGGTGTCCTTGGAGCAGACATTTGATGGTGCACCCCTTCAGCTTTGCAAAATTCTTGCAAACCCGTGAATGTGTACTTTCCCCCTCTATCGGTCCTAAGAGTCTTTATCTTGCAATTGTGAAAGTTCTCGACTTCAGCTTTGTACATTTTAAACTTGTCAAAGGCTTCATCTTTAGTGCTTAAAAGAAAAACGTAAGTGTATCTCGAAGCGTCGTCAATGAATGTAATAAAATATCTGTTTCCATTTCTGGACAGAACATCTGTCATCTCACAGATGTCTGAATGTACAAGATCTAAAACCTTTGATGATCTCTCAGCAGATCTAAATGAGGTTCTAGTAACTTTACATTTGCTGCATATTATACATTTTTTGTGGGTCTTATTATGTTTTGGAATTAACCCATTACTTGCCATCGATTGAATCAATTTATAGTTTACATGACCCAATCTACTATGCCACAATTCAGAGGACTCAAGAATATACGCAGAAACAGATTCATTCATTACATTCAATTTAAATATTCCAGAAACAGAATAACCCTTACCAACAAAATTGCCATTTTTTGTAAGGATCATTTTGTCAGATTCAAACACAATTTTGAAACCATGAGAACTGATGAGGCTGACTGAAACTAAGTTCTTGCGAATCTCCGGAACGTGATAAACTTCAGTTAAGTTGACGGTCTTCCCAGATGTAAATTTGAGATCTACCGAACCCTTACCAACGATCTTGGAAGTTGAAGAATTACCCATGTAGACGTGCATCCCATCCTCCACAGGTTCATAAGTCACGAACATATTCTTGTCACAGCAAATATGCTTTGTTGCACCCGAATCAATCCACCAATCCACTTCTCCTCCAACCATATTTACTTCAGACACCATCGCAATTAATTTATCTTCTTCATGTTGTTTGCCCTTTCTAAAATGACAATCTCTTGCAAAATGGTCAGGCTTGCCACATACATAGCAATAAGATTTCTTTTTGTCTCCATTTTGTTTGGTTCCTGGCTTCTTCTTGAAGTCTTTCTTTATCGGTTTGAAATTATTCTTTGAATATTTCTTTTGCCCTTCAACCTTCTTTGGACCTGCAGATTCAACAACATGTGCTTTTACAGCAACATCATTAGTCTTTTCAGTTACCTTTTCACGATTACGAGATTCTTCTTCAACCCGTAGATGATAAAGAAGATCATCCAGAGTGATGCCCTCTTTCTTGTGCATCATTTTCTTTTTGTAATCTTTCCAAGCAAGAGGCAACTTGGAAATAATTATACTCACATGAAAGTTTGCATCAATTTTCATCCCAGCAGAAACAATTGAGTCAGTAAAAACTTAAAATTCTTGTACCTGCTCCAGAATCGGTTTAGAATCAACCATAACATAGTCTATGTAATTACTGACTTAAAACTTTTTGGTGATGGTTTCATCAGCAACATACACAGTCCTAATACCTTCCCATAAGTCTTTTGCATTATTGGTCTTTTTCTTAAACTGATTATATAGAGCATCAGTTAGAGAATTCAGAATATGGTGACGACACAAATAGTCATCATCTTTCCATTTCTGAATTTTCTCTAGCGCCTTTTTAGCAGCATCGGACAAAGTTTCAGCAGGTATAGTGGGACAAATATCAGAAAGAACATAAAAAAATTTGAGTTGCTTCAGCAAAAACACCATCTTATCCTCCCAGCGATAAAAATTATTTCCATCAAAACGGGTCGAGTCATTTAAAAATAATCCCATCGAATTGGTTGGTACAATAGCCAAGGAGTTAAATTCAGAGACTAAATTGTTTGACATATCTTCAAATTGTTAGAAAAATTCAAGATTAAGGAACTAATCTTCACCAAAAGAAAACAATTATCGAACCAAGCAAGGAGGCGTGCAAGCGTTTCTTGAAGATAGTCGAAGCCTCTCCAAAGGTGCAAGAGAACTCAGCAGCACTATCTCCAGGATTCAACCAAGTTAGACCTGTTCTATCACTATGTGCTTGCACTGCACAAAGTGATCAAGTTTGTTTCACCTTTCCTCATTGCCCAAAAAATGAAAAGAGAAATTGAGAAAGAAAAAAGATGTCGTTTTGTTTTTTTCTCTGTATTTTACTCACCCGAGAGAACACTATAAATAAGAGTCTAAAAAACTTTCTAGTTCTAAAATTGTTTAATTAATACATAAGTATTAATAAGTCACACTTACTCCCTATTAATGATATAACCAGTTACAGACTCAAACAGACATAGAAGTCCAAGAGGTTGTCTGTTCCAGACCCAAGCCCACTAAACCCACACCCCACGACCGCGACAAGCGTGCAAAGTGCTAAGTGCGCCTAATAAAATGCCAAAAAGTGCATAAATACGCCTCAAACGCCCATTCGCCCACGCCCACGCCCACGCGCGTGTGCACGAGTCGCGCTCGATGCGAAATATCTCGCTAGAGTGCACACACTCCTAGAGTAGACTTTAAATCTAACTAAACAATAGAGATATAAAAACTAATCTAAATTAATTTTTATTTCCAATGTGGGATAAAACATTTTAAAATCATATTTTGAAGTTAAAACAATTCCAACAACTGTTCCCGTGTACAGAGATAATGGTCACTCCTCTCGATTTCACTATGCTGACATCATTGTCAATCGGCCGATATCCGACGCAGGTACCGTATGACGAAGCATGGAGTATTTTATCCAATGCGAGGCAATTGCTCCCCAACATTGATTCTAGCCATATAAAGAGTGGGAAGGTCAGCATTTCATACTTAAAGACGCACTTGACCATCGCAGTAGATCGGGATGATGATATTACTATTGCTCGTACTTTTATCCTCTTCATGATGGGATATTTGTGGTTCCAAACGGCCAACAACACCCTCCCGCTTGGATATCTCGTGGTCGTGGCCAATTTGGACGAGGCTGCCCAATATAACTGAAGTTCTGCTATTCTTGCTTGCCTGTATACCATGGTTTGGATACTGCAGTCACCACCGGGGGTGCCATCACTGGATTTCCCAACCTCTTGAGGTACACTAACATTTTTTCCTTATAAGCTACAAATCAAATATATTTCAATAAATGTCTTAAATATAATGTATAATTATTTTTTATGTTGTTCTGAAATGCAGTATTGGCTCTACGAGTATTGTGGGGTTGGTAACCCTATAGTCAAGGAAGAGGTTAAGTTCTTGGCCTATCCGCACCTCAAAGTATAGGAGAGGGGGAACGAGAGGAAAAAAAATGACCAGGCAACGAATCTGTAAATTCTAGGCAGATACCACATTGACCACTGCACTATTAAGATGATCACCTGGGAACCTTGGTTAGAGTCTGCGGTGTCTGAGATAGAGGGCGTACTGACTGCAAAACTCTTATCCTGTAAGGCGATGCCACTTCAAGTACCAAATGGAAACTACGAATATTACTTGGGGGATAGATGCAGGAGTCAGTTAACTGACGAGACGCGTATTCATTTGGATCCTCCACTTAGCATGTTGCCACATATTAGGCCAGCGACTTTACAGGAGATGAAACAGGCCATATTCCTTGACTGTGAGCAGTTTGTGATAGGGGAGGAGTGAGAGACTTACACCTCATACTGGGCTGAACAAACTTCAGAGGTAGGCCACCTGTTAACAGATTCCCAGAGGATGGGGAATATAGATTTGTTTGGACCCACTGCACTCAGGGCTGGTATTACACCTGTGGTGGTTACATCAGCGTCGATTCATAGCTTGTCCCAGAACTTCAGTTTGCCTGGCAAGCCCGAGAGGCCAGACCCCGGGTGGCACATGGAGTAGACAGGCGTGAGATGCTCCCTATCCACCGCTTGAGGGACCTGCCACCCATATCTTCTTCTTACGATGCAAAAGAGTTGTGGCACCCGACTCATGGTATGCGGCGACTCGTCCTTGCAGAGTCTGCGCAGGACAACCAGAGGCTGCAGGAGTTGACTAATGAAAATGTTACTCTGAGGAGGCACTTGGACAGTCTAGACGACCAACTACATGCGTATGTAAGTTATTTTTTTATTTTTTTCTTAATGTCATATTTATTTTGTTAAAAGACTTATAAATTTTCTTTGTCCCATTCAGGACCTAGGGCTGAGGAGAGGGCGTGACGTACAGGTGGTACCGCTACCACATGGAGGTGGCTCGAGGGCGTGGCAGTATGGATCTAGTCTGCGAACTAGGGGAGACAGTACTAGCTACAGGGGGTGGGGTACTGGAAATGATTCTGAGTATATATAGGTATTTTTGATGTTTTTATAGACGATGTAGATGCTCAGCTATAACTACTAGTATTTATTCTCTCGTGTTTCTGTTTTGTTTCTCTTTATTTATTTTTTGTAATCTAAACTGTAGTTTAGCTAGAATAGTTTTTGGGAGAGTTTATGTGATGTTCATTAGCCATGACTATCTAATGTTAAAATTGATTGAAGTTTTTAGGTTTTTGGTAGAGTTTTTTCAATGTCTATTCGAATAGACTAATGGTCTGTTCGAATAAATTTGCACAATTTTGCACAAATTAGCACTAAGCAGTTTTATTCGAATAGAACCAAATTTTGTTCGAACAAAATTTACACTGAGGTCGAATATAAACAGAGATTTGGCGGTGAAATGAACACCGCGCGGTAAAGAAATACTGCACGGTGTTCATTTTACCGCCAAATCTCCGTTTTAAGACCCACATCTTCTTCCCATTTTACATTTCTCCCTTTTAAACTTCTCTCTTCTATTGGAAACATATTGACCATCTGGTATTATACCCTTCTCTCAACTCCACAACCTCAAATATCTTCTTCATCATCTGATTCATCCATTGGTGATCCTCTAGATTTATCGGCGTCGTCCTTCTCTGACAATCTTATCTTTGATTGTGCGGCGGCAATTTTTGTTCTACACCAAGTTGCAATGAACATAGTAGTATAGGATGCAACTTCGAGTCACAGCGGGAGTGTCATGGGCCATAAGGATAAGAAAAAGAAGCAAGATCACCCATTGGGGAATTACAGTATTATACAGAACTAATTCAAGCCAAATTGCACATATGAGCCATGGGAATTTCAGTAACGTTTTTGTATGAGTAGAGACATGTTTATGCGTCTATTCGATGGAGTCGTTGTATATAATCATTACTTTGTCCAGAAACCCAATAACGCTAGTACTATAGGGTTATCAACGTACCAAAAGGTAGTCGCAGCACTACGTTTCCTAAGCTACGGTGTTGCGGCAGATCTTTTTGACGAATATATCCGAATAGAAGAAAGCACAACCTTGTTATGTGTGAAAAGGTTTTGTGTTACGGTTATACAAATATTTGGCGAGGAATATCTTCGAGCACCAAACGCGGCTGACGTCGAAAAGTTAAAAGCGATCGGAAAGTCATGGGGATTTCCCGGCATGTTAGAAACCTTTGATTGCATGCATTGGATATGGAAAAATTGTCCCAAAGCTTGGCACGGTCAATTTACTAATCATTACCCTAAGGCGACACTGATTCTTGAAGCGGTAGCTTCACACAACCTTTGGATTTGGCATACTTTTTTTGGGTTACTAGGATCTAACAATGATATCAATGTCTTGCAACAATCACATCTTTTCACCGACCTGGCCGATGATATCGCCCCACCTTGCAATTATACAATTGCCAGAAAAGCTTATGATATGAGGTATTACCTAGCGGGTGGCATATACCCCAAATGGGGAATACTTGTCCAAACCATATCCAATCCGGTTACAAAGAAACAAAAATTTTTTGCTCAACAACAAGAAAGTTGTCGAAAAGACGTAGAACGGGTGTTTGGGGTTTTACAATCTCGGTTCAATGTTGTAAAAAATTTGGTTAAATTGTAAGAACCCGAGGTTTTAAGCAATGTCATGAAGACGTGCGTGATAATACACAATATGATCGTCGAAGAGGAACGAGGGCATTCCCATCATACTTAGACTACAATCCGGCCGAGCCCTCAACTATCGAAAGCTAACGGTTCGATATTGTATGCGAACGCGGAATGATAAAATCTTTTATATCGAAAATGAACCGCATTCGAAGTCGAGAACTGTACTTTGATCTAAAAGATGATCTAATCGAGCATTTGTGGGCCGTGAAGGGAAATCTTCAAAGTTTGTACTCCATTTCTTGTATTATATGCGTGTTTTTGATGTAATTTAATACTTCTTAGTTGTACAAGTTTATTAAACATGTTTTTGATATTGCATTAATCTTGTATTTTTCTTAACACAATATTATCGGCAATAAATATTTCGAAAACAAAATTGCATTCTTCAATAGCAAAGTACATTATTCAAACAATTATATTATTGGAAGGTAAACTACATTCTTAGAAAGAAAACTTATATATACAGCAAAGTTAAATTAAATGTCATCACCACTTCAAGTACCTGGTCCGCTCCTCTTGGCTAGACGTTCAATGACCTCTGCTTGCCTTTGCAGATAGTATTGCAATTGATGTCCAGAAAGAGTACTCAGGTCTTTCTTCATGATTTTGTTATCTTCCTTTGCTTGCTCGAAATCCATTTTGGCTTGCTAGTGTTGCATTGCTTCTGTTCTTCTTTTTTCATTTTCTTCTTTCGCTTGTCTCTTCTTCAACTATAGTTTATCCAACATTGTTTTATACCGCTACCAGATCCAGCAATACCATCCAATGCCTTTTGTGCTGCAAGGTTCTTTCTATAGATTTTTTGGCCGATGGGCCTGTTTTCACCCTCATACAACGAACCATCTAAGTCAGAATTAAGGCCCGCGGATTGAGGTATAGGTGGGTCGTTGGGGTCCTCCGATAGATTGTTTGATCCGACCGAGTTCCCCGGAGAAGAATTGTCCGATGTTCTTCTGGCTATATTTCTTGGTATATTCCCCGCATGGTTCAACTCATCATCCCTTAGGTTGCCCATCGCGGTTCTCGCGTCAAAATCTTATACGCTTTACGATGTTTGAAGTCATTGCCACCATTCAAGCCTTAATAGATCTTGTGTGCATCGTTTTCCTACAATTCGCAAAATTACCAAATACAAATAAATAACGTGTATATCCGCGAGAAATAAATGAAATTGAGTTAAAGGAAATCAGAACGTACCCGATCTTCTTCTGTTTTCCCGCTGTTATTCCTAAATCGTTCTTGAGCAACTATCCCCTTGTACACCACACATTGTACATTAAGGGTATACCACTGAGATTTGGTTAACCCATATGATCGTCATGTGGGGCACTTGGGGTCTCTGTTAAAGGCAATGTTGACATTTTGATAGAAAGTAAAACTCTTTGTGCAGCATATAGTCTGGACAGAAGCTGTTACCCACGCCCTTGCGAGACACGCAAAGTTTGTTTCCGTCCAATGCATTACACCATCATCCGTCTTATCCAAAAATTCAGCATCTTCTGACACTTGCACGCCTTGTCTTTATTTTGTAGGTGTTCTTTTCTTTCTTTCTTCCTTTTCCTTTTTCTTTCTGGGGCACCGCCGCTTCAACGGGTATTGACGCATTTGTGTCACTTTGACTGTGCTGAGTAGATTCACCATAGAATAGGTAGTTCTGAAAGTAATTTGGATGTTGAAAACCTTGAGGTTGAATGAGCGGATAGGGTTGATAGTACGGGCTAAACGCCTGAGGTTGTGGTTGAGAAATTATAAATGGACTTTGATATTATCCATAACTGGGATCCCCTTGCGACATGGTAAACGGAGGTAGGATCTGTGATTGGAATTGAGGTTGAAATTGCGATGGGTTTTGGTAGAGGTATGAAGTAAATTGTAATGATGGGTGTTGAACGAATGGTGTTGAAGGTGGGTTATGGGAGGATGGGGGCGACGGTGTAGAGTTATTACTATTTATGTCGGAGTTTGCCATTTGGGGAGAGTGTAGAGGTTCTCCTCTGCTCTGCAATTGGTTTTGGAGAAGAAGAAGTAGCAAGGGAATGATGAAAGAAATAATTGAGTTTGGTTTACCGTGCGGTAAACCAAACACAACCAAACTCATTTTTTTTTTGGTGTGGGCACCTCACACTCTGTTGAGTTACTGTAGCACCACGTTTGCTCACTCACACTCACTCACACCTTGCTAGGACACTCAAAGTGTGAGTTTGAGTGTGGGTTTGCAAACCCAACTCAAACCCACACCCTGCTGCAAGTGCTCTTACCACTTTTTTCATCCATACAAATGTCTTTCTTTATATTTTATATTTTATATTTTAATGTATATTTGACTTTTATATTCAACACTCATCTCACCTTTGGAGAACATCAAAATCATCTCTCCTCAGTTTCAATAGTAACTAATGTTCTCTCCATTGTTTATCAAGACTTATCATCTTATCTGTTTATCTGTTTATTTTGAGGGTTTTTTTTTTTTTTTTTTTAATCTTCTTTAGGAGAAATTCCTAGATTTGGGTTTATCAATAGTTTTGTCTAGCAAATCTTTTATAACTACGTTTACGTGTTCTAGTTTTGTTTCTTCTCATCTGAGTGCTGTTAATTTTGCTTAGTTTGAGTAATGAAGGGTTTTATGGCTTTATCCCGTGATCTTATTTTCTGAGTGAAAATGTTTGATGTATCCTACGACGTGGTTGTTTTTCATTTAATGTTCTGCGTGTGTGAAGTGTCCAGATGAAGTTGGAGGATCTTCATACCCCTTGAATACCATTTTATATTGAACTAATTTCCGCTTGGCTCCATCACTGCTTAGACCTTGTCATCGTCTAAATCATATTAAGTTCGGAAAACAAGAGTATGAAAAGAGATTAAAGGACTTTTTTTTGTCTTTTCGTTTCTCCTTTATTGGGTTGAACAACATAGATAAAGGGAGAAGATTGGTGCCCGTCTTTGTCTTTAAGTGGTCACTTGGTTGGTAAATCCCATTAGAATCGGCAATACACAAAGCTGCCAACTCTTGAAATATGACCTGCTCTAACTATTTAAATGCTCTAAATGAGTGTTTTGTCCTGAACTTGAAAGATATCTGCTTCACTATCTTTCTCCTTTTATCTATTTCTAAGTCTTCATCCCTCTCCATGTAGATACCCAATCAGAATTGAGAGAATTTATGACCTGCATTCTGATCAAACTTATAAGTCTTGAATCCTTAACATAATAGCAGGCCTGACACCTTCAAGAATTGTTGTTAGTAAAGCACAATTTTCTTCATGCTCTTCCAATATTGTTTTTGAGTAGGCAAAAATTGGAATGCCAATTTGAGAAGACCCCCACTTTTCTTATGGTTTTGTGTATCACAAGCAACATCAAGTATTACCAAATGCTTTGTTTAATGCTTCCACCCTTCTTTGATAACTGCTCTAGGAGTTTTCACCTTTGATCTTACTCCCCACTTAATGAATTCCTCACTGTTATATGGTGTACTCCGGAATTTATAATCAAAGTTGAATTTTCTGACTAACTAGTTTTATTATCTTCTGATGAGCTGATCTTTTGTTGGAACTGTCTCAAGTTTTTTTCTTCCCATATAAACAGTGACAACAAATCTGTTTTGATGATCTCTTTGATACCTGAGTTAAGATTCCCCAATTGCATCAGCCAGTTAACTTCTTCATCCCATGCATTAACCTATTTTGAAACACCTAGTACTGGACCATATATGTTTTGTAAATACGCACTCGTGTGTTCCGCTTTCTTCTTTTCTGTCACAAAAGAAGCAATATGCTTCATTTATTATTCAACATCTCAATCTGCTCTAAAGCCTCTTGTCTTCAATCTATCTTTCAGTGCCAGCCAGATAATAAAAGAATGCCTAGACGTGGATATTTTGTTCCAAACCAGCCTGTACCATGGCACTTTGTTCTTGTGAATTCTGAGTTTCTCCCAGGCAGATGTAGTTGTGAATTCCCCATTCTGTTAGGTTTCCAGATAATCAGATCTTCATACCCAGATTGAGGTTGAACTGTGTTTTGAACTTCCTCCCAGACCTGGTATATCTGATCTTCTTCTAGAGTTTGGGATCTTCCATTTTTCCTCATTACTCATCCCAGATAACATTTTACTGGTTTGACTGAATTTCTGCTTGAGGATGCTGCCATTAAGCCAGGGATCATGCCAAAACAAGAATTTTTCACTATTTCCAACTATGAATTTGCAGTGCTCTAGCATGAACTCCCATTTTTTCAACATAGATCAGGCACCTTAATATCCAGGAGCTACATTCTTTCAAATATGTGTCCCTGATCCATAGAGTCTACAAATTCTTTTAACCTGCCACTAAATGTAATAGATTAAGCAAATTCCTTCATACGTTTGATGCCCAATCCTTCTTGTTTTGGTAAACAACTCCAAGCAACGTCTGAGATAACTTTTGTATCAATGTCCCTAGGCCGCAAAAAATTCTTGAAAATCCTCTCTATTTTTGTTATAACAGTTTTTGAGAGTGCAAAACACCTCATCCAGTAAACAGAGAAAGATTGCAGAACACTTCTTATGAGTTCCACCCTGCCACCAAATGAAAGAAACCTGTGTTTCCAGTGTAGGACTTTTTTCTAAATTTTATTGATAAGAGGATTTCAGTCTTATCTAACAGTTTTGAGGCTAGGAAAGGCAACCCAAGATATTCGACTCGAGGACTTTCTTGTCTGAATTTGAGAGCACTACAAATTTCATCTCTCAAACCCCTATCAGTAGATCCGGTAAAGAATATAGAGCTTTTGGCAGGATTTATTTTCAGACCTGATAGGTGTGCAAATTCAAATTTTAACTATGCCTCTTAGTTGGTGTTGTTTCCTGTTTAGACAACTAACTGTATAAGATATAGATCTCAGTATTTATTTGTTTCTATTCGTGTCATCTTGTACCCTCGTGAGAGAGAACTAACTTATCTTTCTTTATCTGCAAATGTTATTAGGGGTACTTTTGTAGAATCAAACAGAAACCTTGATTAAAATGAAATACTTCTTAGCAATAGTAGGATCCTTTTTTAATGCAATTGGTATGCATTTATGTGCGATTATTGTACAGTATCATACCCAAATCTTGCTATTTTTTTAATCAGGTAAACTACCCTGAAAAGTTAATCGAAATTAGGGGCATAGTTCAATTGTTAATGCAACTGTTGAGACCTGTGGATCTTTTTGTGGCTAATGCATCCCTCTATTGTTGTTTTGAAGGCAATAGATTGTGCAGTTTGGAAGAAGCCGGTCCGCAGGAAATGTTCAGGGGGATGAAGTTGCCTTAGATAGAAGTTATATCGATATTTTGTTTTTTGTCTACGATAACATCGACATGGTTGAAGCTCAAGATCAGAATGCACTCCACAGTTTTTAGTTTTTACTTGATACTTGTTGCCAAGATTTCAGATCTTGCTAAGTACTTCTTCCGGGAGTTTTTGACTTGTAAATAGTTGTTTGACGGTTTATTCTCACTTTTTTTTAGTGTACAGTGGATTGAGAATTTAGGTTTGGTTTGATTTTTGCACTTGATGTAACTCACAAAATACATCAGTATGTGTTGGAATTTTTCAAAACTTATACCTCTTTTGAGCCTTGAACCCATGACCTCTTGGTCATCTATTTTATGTGACTCCTATACTATAGCCTAAAGTTTAGTCCCACATTGTTTATAAACAATAGAGGAACTAAACATATAAGGTAGTACTCATGTGACATGTGTGTAACATGTGACATAGAGAGAGTGTATAGTTGTGTGAGTGTGTGAGAGGATTTTATACTCTATACACACTTGGACCTCTCTCAGGCGGCCCGGTAGGCCGTGTCGGCTCGGGCTCGGACTTGGAATTGGGATTGGGCAATTGGCTCTGGAGGCCTTGGGGGCCTTGGGTCCTTTGGGCTTGGGTATCCATAATCTTTTTAACAAAAAGTTCATTGGGCTTGGGCTTGGCTTATTTCTTTAGTCTTGGTCTTCACTTTGTTTTCTCCATCTCTTGAGGAGACCTAATCCTCAGGGACACGTCCCACACGTTTGAATAAAGAGAGAGAGCCGTTGGGCAAACTCTCTCTATAAAAACAACTCCTTACCACCTTCAAAATAACAGTAACAACACAACTCTTCTCTCTTCTCTCTTGTACGGTTTACCTGTGGTGCATACTTCATCTTACGTAGACTTCCGGGGTAACTGAAGTCTACTGTATACGTACGCTCGTTGTATCCTGGAAAGAGATCAGACCTTCGTTACCTTACCCGAGGTAGGTCGAAATACTTTTTAAAGAGAGTGCGACCCACGCCTCGAGCAATCACAACCTCTCTCTCTTGTTGTAGGCGCTGTACCGGTGTTAGTTCTTTCTGGCCTGAAACTGCTGCTGCGGTGGTGTTAGTTCTTTCTTGCCTGAAACTGCTGCTGCAGTGTTACGTTACCGGAGTGTAATAACTAAGTTCTTGTGCTACCGAAACCTGCCTTACCCAACAGCTCTTGCTGCCTGAACTTACGCTACTGATCGAACTATTTCTTGTTGCTGAACCAACATGTTACTCTAGTGTTAGTCCATTGCCTTATTACCGGAGTTTACCTAATATTTCCTGCCGGTATAACTGTTGCTACTCGTTACCAGAACAGCAACTGAGTTACTGTTGCTGCCTGAACTTGCGCTACCAATCCAACGAACAGCAACTGAGTTACTGCTGCTCTTTATTGTTGATGCTATATACCGTGCTATTGCTCAATCAAAGGGAAACAGGTTCATAAGACTTAACCTATTTATTTCTACAGTATGTAGATAAGCAGTTGTATATGTTCAGCTATGTTTTTAATGCAAGTTGTTTCTTAGAACAAGGATGTTCATATTTATTTTGTTTATTACCTTTGTCTACTGTTAACTCTTATCTGTAGTTATAATGTCGGAAAAAAATATATATCAAGAGATGACTAGTGAGCGTCTAGCACTTGGAATGCATGCTGCACCCGTACACTTTTCTTTTCTTTTTATTTGGTAGCTGTTGGTCTGTTGTTCGCAATAAGATCAAAATTTTGTTACAATTTTCAAAGCACATTAATATGAAAACATTCTGACAGATGTTTGTTTGCTGTGACTAATGAATTCTGAATACAATGAAGTAATAGAGACGGCCAATATAGTTTTTTATTTTTACTCGTGTGATGCGCTTCTATGACTATTCAGTCAGCCCTAAGTAGGGTCATCTATCTTCACTACCCTCGTTTACTAAAATACTGTGGAGAGGAGCCCTCCCTGGGTGTATATAACTCAAAGCAATGAGGACTCCAATCATAACAAAACAAAATTCTCTCTCAGTTGGTTTCTCTCCCACTCTCCACGATTTTCCTTCTTCTCTCTCCCTCTATCTCTCTTCACGGGTTTCTTTTTTCCTCTAATTCATTTTTCCTTTAATTTATCCTCTTTCTTTTTCTTTTTCTTTCTCTCTCTAGCTATATCTCAACTCAAAATTTAAAAGTTACGACAACACCAATTATAATCAAAATTAAACTTGAGAAATAAATATTAAGTCGATTTGGGTATGTGATTGTGAGAAATTTGGTTAAAATTCATGTTTATAATAAACTTTTGAGAATAAATTTACAAAAATAATTTTTAAAGTTTTATTTTATTTTTTATTTTTTTCTCATCTTTTCCCTATCGACGCTAGTGTCCCTAGCGTTTGATATGTTAGTAGCCTTCAATATTACCCATCAACGCTAGGCTCTAAGCTTGGAAACTCACGAGAATTTTTTTTAAAGTTATTTCCTATTTTTTCCCACACAACACTAGGAACCTAGCATTTTATATGCTTTAAAAACACAAGATGTATGTTATTTTATTTTTTTAAGCAAAGAGAAATATTATAAAGCGCATATCGGCGAGAGGAGGGAGGATAAACAAAGCTTACAAGGTTAGTAGCCTCTATCGGCTCAAAACAAGCAAAATGGGGGGAAGAGGCACCCCGGACGGCTAAACAATGCGCCTTAAAATACAACTACGATTAATATGTTCAAAACGGAAATCAACAAAACAATTAGACAGGGCTCGCAAAGCTGGAGCGAGTGTGAGGGCTCCCTAGGTCAAGTCATCGGATCGGTCTCTGAAGGCTCTGACCAACCTCTGGCAGTCAGTCAGCAGAAAACTCTAGACAAGCCATACCGCTGAGCTGCCTCAAGCCTCTAATCACTGCGATAGTATCTGCCTCTTCCGGATCAGATGCTCGAGCATGCCCGTAGCCTGCACAAAGAACAGATGTAAGATGGTTCTAATAGTAAACCCCGTCCCGCTTAGGTTGGCCTGGGTTGTCCAGGAGGCGTTCACCTCGATGATGTGCCACCCCTCCTAGACTATAGGTGGGAGGTTCGGGGGCTGTCGGGAGCGATGGACAGGCGCTGGGAGATCATTGAGACGTAGGTGTTTGGCGTGCTTCACGATTTCTTTTGGGTTCTGGTTTTTTTGCTCAAAAACAAGAAGGTTCCTGCTCATCCAAATGGCATACATAATGGAACAAAATTTTCTGCAATACAAAGAGATGTTAGAACCGTTGAGAGAAAGCAAAAAGCATCGATGGAAAATATCCAGTAAGGAATCTGAATAGGCCGTGAGACGAAATTCAATGTTAAGGTCAGATTCATACCAGATGTCTCTGATCTTGGGGCATAAGAAAAGTGCATGAGCTGTTGTCTCCGTTTCTGTGCCGCACCGGGGGCAGTTTGTGTCCCAGTCCTCATTGCCATGCCGAGGTTAAATTTTGTCGGGATGCCATTCTGGATCGCTTTCCAGAGGAACAATTACAGACAGAAAGGTACCTATAGCTTCTAAATAAAATCCCAGGACAGACCAGAACGGTTTGCGAGGAAAGGGTCCGGAGTTGTACTGGTGGTTGGTGGGGTAGTGTGGTGGTGAACAAATTTCACAGTGAGGATGCCATTCTTTTCTGGAGTCCACTTAAGGGTATCTTTTGTAGGATATTTGCTGAGAGGAATGGAGATAATACGGTGCGCAATGTCCGGGTGAAAGAGGTTGAGGATGAGATGTGCTTTCCAGGTCCTGCTCTCAGACCAGATAAGGTCCGCTATTCTGGTTGCGGCCCGGGATAGAGGAGGAGGCCCCGCAGGGCGGCCGAAATGGATTTTCCAGAATCCATGGCTCGAGCCAATAATCGACGCTCTCCCCGTTTCCTATATGCCAGCATAGTTCCAGCCAGATGATATTTCTGGCTTTTAGCACTCCTTTCCAGATCCAGGAGTCGCTGGGTTGAGCCATGGCAAGCATCGAGGAGACTTTCGGAGAATATTTGGCCTTTAAGTTGTAAGCATCCGGCTCTTTTATAAGACACCAGAAGAGTTTCGCAAGCAAGGCCTGATTGTGAGAGAGAGCAGTACAAATGCCCAACCCGTCAGTCGTTCTATTTTTGCATATGGATTTCCACTTGACTAAGTGTTTTTTAGGGTTGCCTTCTTTGTTAACACCCCAAAAAATCTAGCGTTCAGGGTGTCGAGCTGGTAGCACGTCTTTTTTGGAAGGGGAAAGATGGACATGAGGAAGGTGACAAGGTGTATGTTATAGAAACACAAGTTCAACACTTTCAATATTTACCCATCAACGCTAAAGGACCCTAGCGTTTTGTATATTATAGAAACACAATGCCAACAACTTCCAATATTACCTAGGGAACTCATAAGTTTATTTTGTTTTCAACCTTTTGTTTTGTTTTTATCATGGACGCTAGGTCTCTGCATTAAAACTTTAAAAATATGTTTTTAAGGCAAAGTTTTTGTTGGGGTTAGTGTAGGTGAGATTAGCAAAACAAATTTCTAAGAGCATCTCCCAGCAGTTGAAGAAATAGGTGTGGGTTGGGTTTTGTTGTCATTTCACACTCCCAACCCACACTTTTGAGCTCCCAGCCCATGATAAAAGCGAGTGTGAGTTGCTTGTGTGGCGTTATCAGAACTCAACCGGGTGTGGGGATCTCACACTCAAATGTGAATTTTTGGTGGATTCATGTCGCACCCTTCTGAACCGTGCGTTGGGTAATGGACGCTCCAGATTGAGCTACGTTGAGAGTTTTTTTTTTTCTTTTTGATTATGTTGCGCAGTTTAGAACTGCGCGTAGTGACGCCACGTGGTTTAGAACTGCGCGTTGGGAATTCACCTTGACTGTTGTGGAAATATGTTGGATGGATTGGATTGGATTCACCTTGAAATTCATTGGATTCACTCTGTTAACTGCTGTGGATGCTCTAAGACTAGTGAGAACAACTTAGTTAAGTTAGAACGAACCCCGTCAAGTATGTCGCTCACTCTTTATGCACATATCATCAGTGCCTCCAGACGCATATATGTCAACAACTCCACATTTGCCTAAACCCTAAATATCTAAACCTTGCGCATTTCTACACACACCTAACAACATTGGTGAATTTGTCTCTCTCCCTCCATGGATCGAATCACATCTGATATTGTCGAAGAAATTCTCACAAGGATTCCAGAGGAGTCTCTCGCTCGATGTAAGTGTGTTTGTAAACCTTGGATTACTATCATACAAAACCCTAATTTTAACAAGACTCGATTTACTCGAGCCACTAAAACAAATGAATCTCTGAACGAATCTGATATTATACTTGTTTGTAACCGTGGATTGCCTATAGTACTCGATGCTATGTACTTGTTAATAGACAATGAGGAATCCATTAAATCTGCAATGTTTGATGTTGAGCCCAATGTGTTTGACGAAACTTGGGTTATGGGTTCTGTCAAGGGCTTCTTATGTTTATCTAATAGTAATGATTATCTAGAATTCGGGGATGAACAAGCGTGTTATTTAAATTATATTTATAATCCCCTTACAAGAGAATGTGTTCAACTGCCACAAATTACATTTTCTGTCGAGCATGGAGTCGACATTGCTACTGGATTTGGTTTTGTTGATTCTACTAATGAATTCAAAGTAGTAAAGGTTTTTCTTGGGGTGGGGAGTCGGAGGTTCAAGTATACACCTAGGGTCGACTTTTTGGCGTAAATTTGAAAGTGAGTTTGTTCTTGAATACGAATTGTGGTATAGCAGAACTCTTAACGGTCACTTCATTGGTCAAACAGGAACGACGGAGAATCGGTTATTACGTCATTTGATCTTAAAAATGAAAAATGGGGGGTTGTTCATATTCCCGAGAATATGGTATTGAAAGACCATAGTTTTTATCTTGGGGTGTTAGGAGGGTGTCTTTCGATAGCAGATTGTTCTTTTGAAGATCATATAGAGATATGGATTATGAAGGAATATAATGTGAATGAATCTTGGGCTAGATTATTTTCTGTGAGAATAATAGCTTTGGAGTATTTGCTGAGGTAGTTAAGCCTATTGCATTTCGAAAGAATGGTGAAATTGTACTACAGTACAATAACAGATATCTATTCTCTTACAACCCAAAAAATAAAAGATGTAAATCCATCAGTAGGGGGCCTCTACAGCTTATTAACAAGAGTCCTTGTCCGCTTCAAGTATGTTTGTACAGTGCATCATCATTTCACTCGAGTCAGTACATTGAATGGAGGAGCAACGGTGGAAAATGAACTTGCTTGAGTAAAGATAATGATAAGGTCAGTGTACATGTTCTAATTTATTAAAGTCAGCATTATTTTATGCTATTTGTGCCTTGAATTATAATATTTGTATGCTTGTTTTTTTTGTTTAATTAAAATAATGATAGGTTAGTATAATGAAGAGGCAATATATGATTTGCTACGCACTCTCATATGATAAAGAATTTTTAAAGACAAAAATAAAATTTTACTCGTGAAGTTTGAGAAGAAAGAATTATATGATCTTTTGCAAGAAGCGCATAAGGCTTTATGATTGCTTAATATTATGGTATCTACTATTATTTTCTGTTGGATTTTCAAAACTTATAAAGGACAAAACAAATGTTTTAAAATCACCTCATATGGGTTTGATCCCTCGACCTCTTAGTCATTTCCTAAAACTCTTTTTCATTCACCTCTTTTGCTTATGTAAGCCATGTGACTCTTGAAACTTGGGAATGCATATTCATATAACCTTTGGTTTGTATGATATGTATGTACATGTGGTTAAGAGAGAGTGTACATGTGTGTGAGTATGTAGGAGGGTTTTTATACCCTTAACACACTTGGACCTCTCTCGGGCGGCCCGCCGGGCCGGGCCGGCTCGGGCTCGGGTTCGGGCAATTGGCTCTGTAAGCCCTTTGGGCTTGGGCTAAGCTTACATTATTCTTTTTATTGAAAAGTTATCCAGTCTTTCTTGGGCTTGGGCTTGGGCTTAACTTTGACTTGACTTACCTGTGTTGATTACACGTTCTCCCCCAACGGCTAGTAGGGACCTGCTCCGAAGGAATGACTCCCCACGTACTCACGAAGAATCCAGTAATCATGGCAAGTAGAGTAGAAAACAGGAGAGAACGTTATAAGTAAAAACTTTATAAATACCTCGCTAGTCACTCCCAAAAACACAAGGAAACAATACAATTAAATCTCCCTCTCTCTCTCTCCTGATGTTGGGCTCTCTTCTTCTCCTCTCTTCCTCCGTTTTTTACTCGGTTCGCTGAGTCGTGCATACACGTACAGTCTTAATGGTATCGAGACTTGCACACGAGCTCATGTTGATTATATGAAGAGATCAGATTGCGAATAAACTGTATCTTGGGAGTAGGTCGAAATACTCTTTTAAAGAAAGTGTGATCGACAGCTGAAACCCTTGGTTTACTGTTGTCATATCGGTTTTGTTGCTGTGTATTCAGGAACATCAAAATAAGTATGCAAATCAATACTGTGTCGGTGCTGAGAATTGCGTGTTGGGTTCTATCCTTCCAGTTCTTCAACTTGCTGCACAATAAAGAGTTACAGTCACGTTTCTTGAGGAAAAGCATATCACAGGGTATGTAATATTTCTACAATTTTTTGTCGATTATATTCTTTTCTTCATAACATATTTGGAAAGAGATCTATCCCAAAGTCTAACGAGAACCCGGAGTCTATGATTGATTGTTTGTCCTTTCAAACCTTTCGATCCCTTTCAGTTTGGCATAGTTTGATTAGACATTTTTTTCTTTCATATCCAGAAGTAGGTCCCATCTTAATTTCTTAGTGTGCCTTCACAAGTTCATGATTGATTTAGTATGCCAATTTTATCTCTGACCCCCCCTTGGAAAATCTGGTACGAAGTGATACCTTATATGACAACAACTTGCCATTGTATGATGACCAAACAGGTGGTAGATCTATTTTTGGGAAGAGTACGAAATTACAATTCAGAGCTTCTGAATGTTAATTAGGCGTACTGTTATCACACACTTTACTTTGTATTGTGAAAAGGATCACAGGTATGGTTGCCCACTGTTTTAATCTAGAGCTACATGTATTAAAATTATGGAGGAATACTTGGGAAATGGAAAGAAAGATACTAATAAAAGAGCACTTCCTGCAATTATCTTTGTTTTGTTGCCTTGTTCAGAAGTTGAAATTGCTTTTCCTGTTAAAATTTAAATAGACATTCTATATTGATGTACTTGATAAAGTTTTACTTTACTGCGTTCGTCACTTGCTATGCTAGAGGCGACCACATATACAGGATTATACTATTTACTTTAGCAACATTCTAGCGTTCTTTATGTTGTAATGACAACATAGCTAGATGTGTTCTGATATGTTGATGTAGCTTGTATTGAATCAAATGGACAGGGGAGTTATTAACTTAGATGTAATGGATAAATTTAATTTTGTCTTAGCTGACTGTCAACAAATCGAAGCCGACAGTGCTCAGAGGCGAAGGGACAAGAGATCAGTTGAATGATCTGTGCAGTGTATGTTGGAGAGACATACATTTTGTGATGCAGTTTTCTTCAGAATCCAGATGGAGGGGCTTTTTGGGATATGCCACGTTCATCTATCCCTATTGCGATGCACAAGCGTGTTGTAAGTCTATTCTGGATCAAGAGCTAACTGCTCTGGCAAGAGTTTAAAAACCTTCTGTTGATGTGTAATATGCTGAATGGGGTCCATATGGTGACAAACATATCGAACATATTTGTTGTGTTGTTTTTAATGGTATGATTTCTACGAAAAAGAAGAACGAGTTGGTCTGAATTCTATCATTTGCAAGGAACAATATGGTAGGTGTTATGAACGGCCATCACCTTTTCGGCGGGCCATACCAAATTTTGCAGTAACATTTGGTGAAGACTTTGATAACCTGGTTCGTGTTACAGCCCAAATCTCAAATTTTAAACACCTTAAAAACAGTACACACCTGTATTTGAAGATTGTCTCTTTTCGGTTGGATGCGATCACACCGCGACCTCTGGTAGAAGCATTTCTTTCAACTTCAGGTGAAGTCTCTCACTCACATTAGTAGAGTGTGTTCGCAACCTTGGCTTCATATTATAGGAAAAAAAACCCATTAATTTGTGTATGCTTCACTTTACACGCAGCAACTAATGAATCTCCGGAATAATATCTCGACCTGCAGATGGAAAGCTTGTGATACACGATAGTATTTATAGAAACAACGATTCAATCGGGGCTGTAGTGGCTATCTCAGGATCTCAAACCCACGCTTTCATCTATCCGACCACCATACAGGTACCGACCTCGTCAAACATACACGTGAACACATTACGTCACAACTATGGACAACTACACATTTTTACTTATTATTCTTGACCTCTACATCAACAGCTCGATTCAACAAACACCATGTCATTAATAAAGCCGTTACAAGACAGAAGGATCAGACCGTTACACAATCAGTTCAATGACTCATCAAATCTATATTGTAATTTCCATTATTAAGAATAATAATGGTTATCAAACGGTCATATTATAAGACCTATAAATAAGACTAGAGAACTACAAAGAAGATATATGAATCTCTGACAGAAACTCTATACTAAAAACTATTCAAAGCATTTTTTGTAATAGCTAACAACTACCAATAATATATCTTTTTCTAAATTCTCAAGAGAGGTCGTAGTTTTCTTACTAACACTCTGATTATCATTGGTGTGAGAAAGTAAGTTCGGAATACGAAATTAGGCTCTTACATTTTGCGCCGTCTGTGGGAACGAAGTATTTAACTACAGTTCTCATAATCAGCTGATACTCTCTTCATAAAATGCCGCTTCCAAACCAGAGTACGCCAATTGGCCCAGCAGAAGGAAGCGCTGCTGTCCTAGCAGAGTTGCAGGCCACTTTGCACTTCGAGACAGAAAGACGAGCCATTTTGGAACAACAGCTGGCAGATGTGCGAGATGCATTGAAAGTTTTGTAAGGACAATAGATCGCAACCCAGAAGAACAAAGACGTGTCAGCCACCTCACGAGTTTCTGTTCGGAACAGGCTAGGATCCCGAGCCAATAGCCTGGGAGCTGATCTTCGATCCAATCATAATCAGCCAGAGGTCGAGCTGATACAGATACAAGGAGTCCTCCAAGAAGTTGATGGCGTTCCTTCTAAAGTCAGGCACGCAAAGGACCCACCCAAGGGAAAAGTTCGTATTCCAACGCGTGAATGACTATGTGAAGAAAGTGGTAACCACATTCCTTGAGAAGCACACATCCCACGTCAGACCATCATAGATCGTCATTACGTGACTCAGGAACATGTCAAAAAATGCATCAAAGAATTATTTGAAGCTCAGGTTCAAACTGCTAAAGGCATCCAGAACAGACTACAAAAAAACTCGATTGTTCAGTAACTATTGGATGGTGAAGTTCCTATCGATTTCCATGCCCCGAAAATACAAAAATACAGAGGAACTGATCATGTAGAACACGTCCAAGAATTCCAAGACGCTTTAGGCTTGCATTCTACGTCAAACCACATTCTACGCCGTCTCTTCCCTACCAGCCTCCAGGGCGAACCTTTGCGATGGTTACACCCACTGCAAGAAGGGTCCATTAAAACTATCAAACAGTTGCGAGAACTTTTTGTCAAGAACTACTCGCAGAGCAGAGACAAAGAGGAGAATTTGTATTCTCTGCTCACCCTTAAGTAGATGCCAGGAGAGAAGCTCAAAATATTTACAAAGAAATTTTTGGAGTTGGCCAGAAAAGTAGACCGACTTGATCAGAAAATTACTATTTCGGCCTTCATCAACGCTTTACTTGTGGATGGAAGAGTAAATGAGCACCTAATTCTTAACAAACCTACGACCTTGGAGAACATGATTGAAAAAGTAAATAGATATATCGATCTCGAAAGGATTGCATCCGAAAGATAGAAGCCCCAAAAATCAACCTTGACAGCAAGAGATCAATCCACAGAACGAGATTTTAATCGTACTACAAATTACGAAGGAGACAGGAAACAAACCAAGTCTAATGACGATCAATAGAGAGGTGGTAATTTCCGAAGCCATGTCTATCCAAGTTGGTCGTCACAATAGCCAGCCTATATCCCACACTTCAAAGGGATAAATTCTTCTGCAATGCCCAATATCTTCAACCCATCGAAAGTAGACCATATTGCATACACCACAAAGTCTGACATCATGGCACAAAATATTGCTTCGGTTTACAATGACTTTTGGAGTATATATTTGCGGAAGGATGATTGCATGAGTACATCGTAGACGTCGAAAGTTATAAAAATGAGAGTTACAAACTTAATACTAAGATCGTACAGATAGAAGGAGTGGCAAAGGAAAAACATTTATACCATATTTCCCTCAGGTATTTTATCGAGACTCATACAGTTAACATGTCGATCAGATTCAAAAGACGACGTCTCGGCCAATGCCACGATTTATCCATAGTCGATAAAGAAGCTCGATTACTCCCCGCGTCTAGTTCTCAACGGGCAGGGATCTCTTTCAAAGATTGCGACGTTCGCCACATCAACTTTCCTCATCATGATCCACTTGTGATCATGCTGAAAATGAGAAATATTGTATTACATACAATGATGGTGGATACTGGCAGTAGCATCGAACTACTCTTCCAAAGTACGATTGATCAGATGGGACTAGCCGACAAAGTTCAACCTAATGGCATCGATATCAGTGGCTTCAATGGCTCCAAAGAAGAAAGTGTAGGAAAGATCATACTTCCTATTACTGCTGGACCAGCCATAGTTGACGTGGTATTTTATGTTATTAATGCAAAATTCCGTTATTTGAGAATCATGGGACGTTGTTGGTTGCATAACATGCGAGCCATCCCATTGACCTATCATTTGGCATTAAGGTTCGATTGGAATGGTGGCATCTAAGAAATCAAGGGCAGTTAAAAGCTAGCTCGAGCTTGTAAAAATATTGTTACCATTGTGACGGAACCACCAACACAATATATCATATAACAATTACAAAATACTACAAAGAGCACTACAGAGAACCAACTTCCAAATGCAGAAACTATAGAATACGTCGAAATCAGTGAAGACAAACGGGGAACTTACATTGGGACTCTTTTACCCACGACAAAGCGCAATATACTTATTCAGTTTCAAAAAGACAACAGTGACGTCTTCGTATGGACATTTCATGAAATGCCAGGCATTGATCTAAATTTTGCTTGCCATAAGCTTAGTATAAAAGATACACCTGAGGCAGTCAAACAGAAATAAAGAGCTTAAGCACCAAGACTGCGAGATGAAGTCAACAAAGAGATCAATAAACTCATCGAAGTTGGTTTTATTTGAAAAGCCAATTAATGGATCTCGAACAATGTAGTAATTCTGAAGAAAAATGGCAAGATTAGAGTATGCGTAGATTTTACAGACCTAAATAAACATACTCTGAAAGATAGTTTTCCCCTGCCTATCATCAACCATCTGCTAGACTCCACTGCGGGATACGAACTCTTATCCATGATGGACGCTGTATCCGGGTACAATCAGATACCCCTGTTGCCCGAAGATCAAGAAAAAATAGCTTTCATCACAGAACATGGATTGTACTGCTACAAGGTTATGCCTTTCGGCCCAAGAACGCCGGAGCCACTTACTAAAGACTGATGACTTAAATGTTCAAAGACCATCTCAAAAAAATGATAGAATTTTATATTGATGATATGCTGTGTAAAAGTCTCAAGAAAGAAAACCATCTCGCAGATTTGCACACGACCTTGAAAATTCTTCTGTCCTATAAAATGAGGCTAAATCCTGACAAATGCCAATTCAGAGTCTAGTCAGGAATTTTTTTGGGATATTTGATTAGCAAGCAAGGCATCGAGGCTGATCCAGATCGTATTCGTGCTTTGTTATCCATGCCTTCTCTAAAGATAAAGAAAGACGTACAAAAGATAGCTGGCTAGATAGCACAAATAAATCGATTTGTTTCCATGTCTTCAGATCGATGTTGGTGGTTATTTGACCTTCTGCGATAAGGGACAAAAAAAGGAAAACCTAAAAAAACCCTGAGATCGAGTGGACAACAGAATGTGAAGCAGTGTTTTAGAAGCTAAAACACTATTTGGGAAAACCATAAGTAATTAGTACACCCAAGGAAGGAGAAGAGATCACAATATACCTCACAGTTACTGATAACTTACTAAGCTCAGTTCTCATACGACTTGACGAAAAGATGGAAAAACCCGTCTACTTTATCAACAAGACTCTTACTCCAGCAGAAACACGATATACTAAGATTGAAAAGTTGCTCTTAGCTATCGTCTAGACGTCGCAGAAGTTGAAGCAATATTTCCAAGCTTATTCATTTTGAGTAATGACAAATTACCCCTTACGCGAAGTTTTATCCAAAAGAGAAAAATCTAGATGAGTCCAGCAATGGTCGGTTACTCTGGGTGAGCACGATATACGTTTCGAACCATGACATTTTGAAAAAGGCAAGCAGTAGCAGATTTCCTTGCAGACTTTCTAGTAGAGGACCCTGATTGGGATGAAGATATCACTGAGATAAATGAAGAACAGTTCGAGAAAAAATTAGATTAGATATCCAAGAAAGGTTGGCGTCTTATAACTGACGGTTCTGCCGAACCAGCTGGGTCAGGTATCAGGATAGTTCTTATCACACCTTCCAATGACAAAATTGAGAAATCAATCCGACTCAACTTTGAAGCTACCAATAATGAGACCGAATACGAGGAACTAATCCACGGATTGGATATGGCACTAGAGATTGGTGTGCCCGAGTTATCTATTTAAATGGACTCCTTATTAATTGTGAACCATTATACAGATAAGTATCAGAAAAATAGAAAAATGATCGACTACACTGCAGCAATAGCTGACACAATAAACAGATTTATAAAGGCTACAATCGAACACCTGCCTATTGGAGAAAATAGACATTTTAACTCCCTTACCTATCTTGTTGGAGTCCTCGGACACCAGCATCAATATCATCAGCTCAAATGCCATTAATACTGGGGGCAATGAAGAGGTCGAAGACGATTGGAGATGAGATTTCCTCACATATATTAAGCCAGACAATAAATTTGATGGCGAACTCCCCGAGGATGTTAATGGAAGAAGACACTTGATAGACAATGTTAAACGATATGCCATTGACAACAACCTCCTTTACAAAAAATTGGTTACAGGGCACTATCTCTAATGTTTATCTGATAAAGAGGCCCAAGCCTTTCTACATGACTTATACGAAGGCACTTGCAGGTCCCATACGGCAAGACGGTCCCTAGCAAACTGAGCTATTACTTAAGGAGTATTTTGGCCTAAAATGAAAGCTCAAGCTATCAAATATACCAGCAAGTGTGATGCTTGCCAACGATATGGACCTAAAATTTGAGTTCCATCTTTAGAAATCCATTCTAGCAAAGTTGTCTAGCCATTCAAAAGATGGGCCCTCGATCTCGTAGGAGAATTCCCAATTGTACCAGGAAAATAGAAGTACCTCCTAGTAGCAACAAACTATTTCACCAAGTGGGTAGAAGCAGTTCTTTTGTGTCAAACAAGCGAAGACGGAGTCATCAAGTTTATATGGGAAAATATTATAATACGGTTTGTCTGCCCCCACCCCATCAAAATAGACAACGGACCACAGTTTATTGGTTCCAAGGTCGTCAATATCCTCAGCCAACATAACATCATCCACTCTCCCTTTAATCCGTATAACATCATCCAACATAACATTATCCACTGTTGGCATGTAACATGAACTGGATCAACAAAATATGAGACAGAACAGTCATGAACTTGGGAAGGTACCATCAAGCTTTAGCAAGGTCATATAACAAACGAGTTCGATATTAAAGATCTCTTCCTACAAGAAATTCTAATATACAGAAAGGAACTCAATGCAGGAAAACTTACAGAAAATTGGGAAAAACCTTTTATCATTGTCCGCAAAAGCAGAGTTGGCTCTTGCGAGATCGTCACAGAGAATGGGGATCGAGTCCCCAATCCTTAGAACATAAAGAGATTAAAGTTATGTTGCAGAAAGAAATCTATCATAGTGTACTATTCTACTATTTCTCCCAATATATACGTCGCTCTTACATCAATGAAATACTTATGCTTGACCGACCTACATTACAGGACTATTCTACTATCTCATACAGTACTATTCTACTATTTTTTCTAATTGTGTGCGTTATTCTTACACTAATGAAATATTTGTGTTTGACCGACCTACATCTTAGTACACTTCTACTATCTCATACAATACTCTTTTATTATCTCTTACATTTTTGTACGCCGTTCTTATATTAATGAAATACTTATGTCTGACCGACCTACTTTACAGTACTTTTCTACTATCTCATACAAGTACTTCTATATACAGAGCACATCTACAATATCACAGATAACCAATAGTTTACCCCATTCTATTAAATTATAGATCATTTATTACTCTAGCCAATTCGATCTTCTATTACATTATAGATCGTTTATTGCTTAAGATAATTTGATCTTCTATTAGATTATAGATCGCCTATTGCTTCAGATAATTCAATCTTCTATCATATTAAAGGTCGGCTATTGGTTCCCTAATTCAGCTAATAGACAGCAGACTTCAAAACCATACTTGGTTCATCAAAAGTCAATACAAATACATACAGATCACTAATTCTACTATTAAGTCAAATTGTTCTACAACGTAACCATCACACTTTACTATATTTCAAATGATGATGAATGATTAATTCATTTTTTACTCAATTCCAACGCCTCCTCAATCACTTGAACTTTCAAACATCACATCACCACACAAACTTTCCCCACGCCCCGAAAGTCGCAGACGCATCAGTTCTGGTACCCTCACAGTAACAATTTGTCTTCTTTCAACAAGCTTGCTCTTAGTAAGAGAACCAATCCTTAACATAATACGATCCAGATATTTCATCAGCAGTAGCTGCATGCCACACTTCACGCCATTTACGATCATGCTGTCATGAATCGTATCTTTTTCCTTTTTCCAGCCTCTTGAGCTCAGACTCGAAAAAGGTAAGCACTGCCACCATTTCTTTATCATGCACTTCATTCACCTCAACCTTAACCTTGTCAGGCATAACGAGCTCTGTAATAATTCTCTTCGCCTCATCTAGCAAACTCTCCAACTTTGTACAGTGTGCCTCCATCACCTGCTTTTCCTCCACAGAAGCTTTATTATGTACTTCCATTATAGTCATGAATTCGTCCATTTATCCCCATTTAGCCATTGATTCCTCCATAGAAAACTAATTATGATCCCTCTCTACAACCTCTGCGTTAAGATTACGTTCAGCCATCACAAGATCTGCCTCTAATTTGTTCTTCAAACTATTCAGCTCCCCAATAGCCGTTTGATACTCCATAATGTTTAGCTCAAACACTTGAACTACATCTTCTAAATTCCTAATCTTAACCCAATGCTTTTTTGCTAACTCATTTACATCCTCCACTTTTTCTTACACAACGGCCAGTTCAGCCTCCTTTCTTTCCAACTGTTTGGTCAAATGACCCACCGTACCTTGTTCTTCAATCATCTTTGCCTCAATTTTTACATTTAACTCAGCAGTATTTTTTAATACTTCACGGTGGAAGTACAAATTTGTATTCAATTTTTCGTTCAAAATGCGCAATACTTTGCACTTACTTTGAACATCTGCCAGTTTTTCCTGCGTCAATAGTTTCAAATCGCACACAAAATAGTTTGTACATCAAAATAGTTTCAATCATTACAGATCACAATTTTACTCATAGCAGTTGTGTCTGATCGATTTTACGACAATAAATTACTTGTATAAGATCGATCTACACCTCTATTCATATCATCACAAACAGGACAGATTTATTCATCATCAAAACAGTATACAAATATTTAATGCATATGTAAGTTTCGGAGCAACATGGATAATTTACTTTCGAACCCTCGAGCTACGAGATGACTACCCCCCTATCTCTTCATCTCCTTGACCTATCTACTTGCACATCCAAAGGTGTTATAAAGGTCACCACCTCCTACTGGCGCTGCTTTTGTCATGACCGAGGTATCAGGTTCTCAACCTCCTCCTCGTCCTCCTGTGACAAATTTTGTGTCGGTCTAGGAGCTAGTTTTTCAATAACTTTTATCTCTTCATCCTTTGTAAACCACATATTTTTAGGTTTTTCGTTTCCTACATCGAAGTCTTTCCCACAATCCATCATATACTTCCTAAATTCCCTTTCTGCCCTTGCTAACTCCCTTTTATAAAACTCAATCACGCTCTCTATATGACATTCATGGTCCATTTGAGCTGCGAGCTTTGCTCATGTCGGATAGAAATGCTCCTTCAACATCATATTCGATCTATGAAGACGCCTACGCGTATCCTTCTGCAATATACCCAATTTTTTCAATTTCCCTTCTATCTTCTTTCTAAGTGTTGTTTCATTTGCCAGTTGATTTCCCAGTGAGGTATTTTGCTCCGTACTTTGCTTCGACACATTTTGCAACTTCTTTAACTCACACTTTAATTTGCCTTGCACTTCTATCTGATCTTTCCTTATTTTGAAAAACAAAATCCTCATTGCTCTTCGATCCTATATAAAGTCAAGAGCATCAGGTAAGGGACCTACGTCACCCCATATGATATACACACCAGCTCGAGCTAAACATTTTTTTGCCTCTACGCTATGACGATTTTGTGCCTCTTGAGCTAAAAACATAACTCGAGCTGGGTTAGGCACTACACCCCTTTCCTTTAAGAGCTCTGCATAAGCCTCCTTTAAACCCCACTCACTATCTACTTCGGCCTCAAAATACAGTGTCGGAGTTGCCAAAAGCTTTTAACACCTGGCTTTATCACTCGGGTCAGTAAAACAGGTCAAGTCTTTAGGCTTTTGTACTAAAACCCCTCTATCTTCCTCTTTTCTTAAAACCTCATCCCTCTCTATTTCTATTTTTGCGTATCTACACTGTAGATCATATAATTCTTTAAAGTTTTTTTTTCCGAATTAGATTTAAATTGTCTTATCTTATACTCAATTTTATTTAATACCTGTTACATACGTGTCACGGAATCCCTCGCTCTACTCAACGATTTATCTCCTACACAGATTACAAATTTTCTGTTATCAAACACAAGCAGGGGTACAATAAACTTATGGCTATCAAACTTCACAGTTTCAAAGCAAACAGAAAACAGTCTTATCAAAATTAGAACATAACAAAGTAGTTCTAAATAAGATACCACAATGATATTATTAAATGTTTTTACCAGTCTTTACCTCAAGCGAAGGCTCCACTTCAGTACCTACAGCTGGAATTTGTTCAGATTGAGGGAGGGGTAAATGGACTGAAGCAACAACATCTTTAACCAGTTCATCTTCAGTATCCGAGGCAAACAATATCTCATGGTACCTACCTGCTAGGCCCAGATTGATATCGTCCTCGGTCAACCCGAAATGATGATAAGATTGGATCATATGATTTATGCAACCCTTATCTTTTTGAAAGCTTTTGACAGAGTCTCCTCGTGCCCAGACAGTAACGCATACCGCTCTTCAATAGCCTTTGCCTCTTCTACCTTTAGGGGTGGCAATGGGTCGGGTTTGGGGCGGGTGGAGTAATACCATCCCCATACCCGCCAAATTACCATACCCCCATACCCGCCCCATTACCATACCCCCATACCCGCCCCATTACCATTTAACTTAAATGGGGAATACCCAAACCCGCCCCGTTTAAATTTGCCAAAACCAATCCCGCCCCATCACCCATTTAACACCCATTTAACACCCGTTTATCCTAAGTGGGAATCCCCAAACCCGTCCTATTTATAAAATTTTATAAAAAAAATAGAAATCACCTGTACAAAAAAAAAAAAAAAAACTAAACTAAATCAGGTGCATAGTACACACACAATAAAAGATCATGCAATGTGCTACATTACAGTAAGAACAAGCATCATAGAATGTGCTGCACTGCAATGGTTATATTCTTATCTTATCAATCACTTGAAATACATCAAATCAGAATTAAGATTGAAAATGCTGAGACTAATCTTAGTAACTTGTAAACGTTGAGACTTAATTGGTGTTTTAAGCTTCTGGATTATTGGAGACTTGGAGTAGTTACCTGAATTGATTAGTGATCTCTCTAACTTGCAAACGTTGTATACTTCCTGAAACAAATCACTGATATAGAGATTGGTTTGAAACAGATCACTGATGTAAACGTTGTTCCAATCGATTGGTAATCTATCTAATCTTCGTAAACTTCCCAATGAATGATGTAGAGGTTAAATTATAAAATGATCGCAGACTTAATTATTGTTCAAATCTTCGTAACCTTGAATTTGGAGGATGAAGGTTGAAATGATTCAAATGGAAATGAAGGTTGAAATGAATTTGGTAATTGGTACAGACTGATGTCTGATCACAGAGGTTGAAATGAATTTGTAGAGGTTGTGGAGGTTTTACTTGAAGGAAGTAAGAGAGGAGGAAAGAAGTGATTAAGTGAATTAAGTTACTCATATTCTCATAACTCATAAAGGTACTCATGACATATCATATATAATTGGGTCGGGTGACGGGGCCCCGTTTATTTAAGGCTAAAACCAGACCCGCCCCAATTAATAAATGAGTTTTTTTTTTACCAAACCCGCCCCATACCCGCTATAGTCATACCATACCCGCCTCATTAAGGGCGGGGCGGGGCGGGGCGGGTTAAATTGCCAGCCCTATCTGCCTTACTTTTTTTTTTCTCTATCTCTCTCTCTCCTTCCTGAGCTCCTTCATCGGAGCTATTTGAGCATCAAACCTCTGGGTCCTGGTTCCTCTTCTTAATAAAACTTGTCACTCCTTTTACCAATATTTAGAGCTGCCAATACAATACATGAGATCAGTAATATATATATTAATCATAATACAACAAATTGATAAAATCAGTACGTATATTCACTGTTTGCTCTTGAAACATCCCTTCGAGCTGCTTCGGCTCGGTCCCCGCCATCTTAAAAAACCTTTGTTCCATGTCTCTCAATTTGCCTACAGACTTAACATTAGTTTGGTCACTGCCTTCGAGCTCATGATGTTTCCTTTTCAGGGACCTCTTGTCTGCTTCTAGAGGAGCGACCTCGTTCACCACCTGCTGCTCTGCCACACCCACAATAACCAACTTATTACCATCTTTCCCTTGAACCACCCCCACAGTAGACTGAGAAGATTCTTGCAGTATCTTTTTCGGCCTCAGGAACTTCTAAGCCCCGCTCGTACTCCCTGATGGGGGCGAATGAATACCAATCGAATCCCTCAAAGGAAGAATGATCTTCTTCCCACTCTTCTCAGCCATAGCTCAATTCTTGTGAGCTCGTTGAACTTTTAAAACTTTGGAGTCTACCCTTCTATCCCTAAGGATATTCAACTCACCAAGTACTTGCTTCAACTCGGCCAGCTCAAGGGCTACGTAGTCGAACAAGCTTGTGTTATCAGGAAAGAATTTGGGATCAGGACCTGACAAAAAAAATCAAGGAAATGATTAGCAGCTCATAGAGAAACTGATATTCGGTCAAGTTAGCAGGCGTTACTTACTCGGATTAAAATATTTATGGTCTAGGTTGAGCGCTGGTTCATCTGGAACCTGCTTATAATTGCCCCCTACCCATACAAGATAGTCATTTCACGGTCTACCAGCAGATTTGAAGTCAAAAAACTTTGGCCTAGAAGAGTCACTAAATAGGTAACCGCTATTACGGGACTTGATATCTTCATTTTGTAAAATTTCAGCACGTCGGCTACTACAAACTGCTTTGCAGTCCCATTCTCTCTCCACTTCTCATTCAAAGCCTCACACACTCTCACCATCTCAAAAATATTCCCATTTAATTAGGTAGAGCAGCACTGCAATGCATTCATAACCCTTTTTTGAAAAAAGGTCCAAGGAATCCTAAGGCCATATATGACCTGGTCCAGATAGAACACAAAAAACCATCATTCGGGTATGCTATCCTCGACCCATTATAATACGTAATCTCTGCATCTTTACCAGTTCCTCTTTCCATCTTCCACAAATCCAGACTGGGCACTTGATAGTGTACATCTTTTTCCCCTTCTCCTGGTACCAAAGTCCTAAACCATAGACCTTGTTCCAGTACATAATTCCCCCAATTCCCTTTTAACTTCTTTTTTAATTTCAAATATTCTTTCCCTACATCTACTCCCTCAGGATATATGTAAAATGACTTATCTTTTGCCTCTGTATCATCTTCCTTTACAACATTACTTACTTCACTGGGCATGTCAACCCCTATACCTATAGCGACTTCCTTCTTATCTACAGTCTTATTCATACCGCCACAATAGTCATCTCTACCCAACGATGATGTTTCCTCCGAACTGGATGACACTATAAATTTACTCATATGCTTTAAGTTTTTTGAACTCATACTGGACCTACAGGTACACACAATCTTTAATCATTTTTTGTATCTCTATGATTCAACACTTGCACAATTACATGATATATCATACACATAGCAAAAATAAACCCCACTTCTACTTTTTACCCAGTCAAAGTATTTATTTTCAAAATTTTCTAAAATAACAGAAAATCAATTTCAACTTTCCCTCTTTTTCTCCAAAAATAGTTTTTTTTCTCTCTAGACGTTCATTACCTTACCCAAAGCTTTTAAAAATTTCTACTAAATACAGGCAAACAATCATGTTACAGCTCCCTATATTCCCAAATTTAACATCCCCAAATCAATCATATACAAAGGTGATGAACAAATAAACACATACAAAGAATACTATTTACTACAATCAAAATAGAGGAACAAAGTCTACTAACTTGTACTAAAAGACCCATAATATTCTACTTTGCCCACACCATTCACAGAGATTGAATTCTCCCTTTGTTTTTCCAACAAATTCCTTTTACCAGATGAAACTTTTGTTACAAGATTACACTCAGAACTTAAACGTTTTATCTCTCTAGAAATACTGGTTACACTACTTTTTTTTTCTCTCTATAACTGTAGATAATTTATGCGGGAGTGAGAGACGATTTTTTATACTCTCCATCGATTTTTGAAACGAAAACTCTTTCAGACACGTGTCGTTCACCTCTACTGTCCCTGCAGGCGCGTCTGTTTGCCTCACAACATCATCATGACTTCTGTAACAACGTTTACTATCATCACGTCTATTTTTACAATTTTGTCCCTCTTTTCCAAGACAATCTACACGATCCATCACCTTGCTTTTATACTCAACCAAGATCGTACCACAATATACGTCATTCCTATAAATAGAAAAATATTCAAAATTCAAAATTATCTGCACAGCTGTAAGAATCAGATAGTTGTAATCTATAGTATCTGCCATATAATTAGTTTAACAAACACATTGATCCTATTTTTTAGTCTGCAGATTCAATTTGCATTATTCTACATTCAACAGATAACAAAAATAGAATACTGCAAACATATTATTTTTCATTTCGAGCTATCAAAGTTCGAGCTTACAATTACATATAGTTACATTTAAAGGAGCCCAGATGATTCACTGCACCACATGGAATTATCTCCCCTCCTGCTGCCCTCTCGTCCTCTTCAGTCAGTTTATCTCATGTAATCTCTTGAACAACTTTTTCTCTCAAGGTTGCATCCAGGAGTAACTCACAGAACATATCACACCAGAAATATTGATCATACTTTGTACGTCTACCTTCGTCATCCAAACCGCCCAACTACAATGGCTACTCTGGTTAAACAGTAATATAAGGCAGCAGGCAAAAGTACCGCTCACAGAGTTTAGCCACCTTGATATATAACTTACCTCCCGCTACATGAGGAACACGCTAAGAATGTGTCCTCACCATGATAACTTCCAATCAACCAACAACAAACTTTTACTATAGCTGAATACAAGGCGTAACATCAAAGGATCAACATCTTATATAGCCAACATGAATATTTGTTTACACCATTAACGTCGCCTATCCAACAGATTTTGAGGGAATATATATTTTATGGGAATAAATTTTTGGAAATAAGGATATTAGCAAAATTTTGAGAATATTTTGACAACTAGTGCCTTCCATTTTAAGCAGTATATCCTCAGATCTTGTTCACGTGCTTCGCACAGATGATACATCTGCAAAGATAAAGTTCGAACATAATATTCAAGTACATCCAGTAGTAGCTCCAACCAAGAACCTATAGATGGATATCATTTACCTACCTACATCAAGGCATTTTCCAAAATAGTTTAAAAGAATTTCTACAAAAGCACTCCAGTCACCAGGATATTACAGTACAAGCTACACATCCTCTATCACCAGCAAGGAATACTTATAGCATGCCAGCAGCATACTTTGACCATTACCAAAAAAAATGACATAGTTCGTTAGAACTCTACCAACCTAATTCACGGAAGTACGCATATTGAAAAGGATAACAATGTTAAATACTATGGCATAATTCAAAGATAACAGATCAAAAATTCTACAACCAGTTCACATAACGCAATCCTATGTAATTCCAGGTTGACAGATCGCAAATCCTACAAATAGTTCGACAAAAGCATTCTTATTTGCCTCAAGTACTTCACCAAACGACCTCATTACATTTTCAAACTTCCCTTTAATTTTAGCCTCACTTCCCAATATGTTCTCATATACATACCAAGTTCATAACAGTTCAATTTATTTAGAGCAATTTTACCACAGTTTAATGTCTAGTAGCTCGTACCCATAATCCTATTTCAGTTCGACACAAATGCCTATCACCATATTTTTTGACCTCCAAAATTCTTTTATGTTATTTTTACTTTCTTTCACATCAATCAAATAGTTCAAGTTCCCATTCTCATTTTTTAGTTCAGAAGGCATTATATCAAGTAGACTATAGATATCTTTTCCAAGTTTGAATTGCAACATAATAGATAGAATAAGAAATTTTCATTAACTCAAATGTTACTTACATTTCTTCAGATTGATATATAAATTATATTACTTTCCAGTTTTTAGCACTGTTCTTCTACAAGAATGGCCCAGTCAATCCAGAAATTGAAAATCACTAAGGAAGTTAAGGTATCAGTGCCTGAACCACCCTTCAGGGGAAAGATCTTCTTCACGTCAAGGATGACTATTTTACAGAGGAAAAATATCCTCCACCAACGTCTCTTCCACCATAACCCCCACCAACCCTGCGTGACAGAGAAAGAAGAAGGGTTCTATTTTTTTATAGAACCCACTCACCAGCAGGATACCGACGAGACTCCCTCGGGCGAATGCCTGTCATTTCATCCTCAGTTGTAACAGTCTCCTCTGCCAGCAGACGCTTCCCATTCCTGTACTCTTCCTCCGATATCAACAGATCATGAAAGTACACCATTTGATAATAGTCATCATCCGCCTCCTCCACCTCTTCATATATCATACCATGGTAGGTAGGACGCACTGGAATTAGCGTAGGAAGACTCAGAGACTGGTTCCCAAAGTATCAGAATCGTAGTTCTTCCACTCTTACAAGAATCTTAGCCTCCCGAGATTATTGTCTGGTAGTCACCATCCTCTCACCAGAAGCAACGTTAGAGAGAAGAAAGGTTGTAGAAAATAGAAAAAGGATACAGAGAAGAAAGGTTACAAAAGCTATGGAGTCAAAAAAATACTTAGCGAGTAACAATTGCAAACAGCTAACCACAGTAGCATTTATGCTGCAATTAACATTAAAGATGACGTTTCAAATTCCTAACGTCAGAAGGAATTCTCATGCCACAATCTTAACGAGAGCCATTGGTTTTAGGAAACCAACAACCACAACTGATATTCATAAAGAAACATTGGAAATGATTCACCAATATTAATTACAACATTAATGATGTTTCTCAACCAACATCACTAGCCTATAATGTTTCTTGTACTCTTGGATGAGAGGGGGTGGTTGTAGTGGTTTATTTCGGATCTCAAACTCAAGCTTCATCTTCGACCACCATACGTTCACTCGACCTCATCAACATACACGTGTCACATTTATGGCACACTATGGAACAACTACAAATTTTTACTTATTATTCTTGATCTCTACATCAACAGCTCGATTCAACAAGCACTCCGTCATTAATAAAGCCGTTACAAGACATAAGGATCAGACCGTTACACAATCAGTTCAATGACTCATCAAATCCATATTGTAACATCCATTATTAAGAATAATAATGGTCATCAAACAGTCATATTATAAGACCTATAAATAGGACCAGAGAACTACAAATAAGATATATGAATCTCTGCCAAAAACTCTACACTAAAAACTACTCAGAGCATTCTTTGAAATAGCTAGAAACTACTAATAATATCTCTTTTTCTAAATCCTCAAGAGAGGTCATAGTTTTTAACCTATTCAAAGGCTTTCTACGCTAAACATTGTGTTAGCAATTGTTTATTTATTACTAACGCTCTGATTAACATTGGTGTGAGAAACTAAGTTCGGAATACAAAATTAGGCTCTTACAGGGCTCACACTATCGCGTGTGCCTACAATTATTTGATTTTTTTTTATCTTTGCGCCAAATTTAAAATATTTTAAGCAATCTCTCAAATATTAAGAGTAGAGATGGTATATAAATTAATTATTTTGTTGCAAGTGTCTTGTCTTAATTATTATTTGATGTAATAAATACTTAAGTTGTTTAATAGTACATTACTAGTACTACTCATGGCTCGCCACGATGATTACGTCGACGCGCCTTCGGCGCTACGTAATTATCCATTAACGTGCCTTCGGGGTTATAAAACCCATATAGACATAATCATTACTCATTTAGAGAGAGAAAGAGCAGATGGATAGTAGTGTTCCTACATATATACCACTCCAACATATGGATATAAAAAGAGAAACACTCATTTGCTTTAAAAGGTACATACAATGAATCCACTCATTTGCTTTAAAAAGAGTTTTGCCTGCTTTTTCAATATCTCTCATCTTTGCTTGTCCTCTCCTTTCTTTGAATAACAACATCTGATCTAATTATTCTTTACTAATTCCAATCGCATTATGCGTTATTAATTCAGACCATTTAATTTCCTTTTGGAAACTTCATGTAGTATTTTGATCTCAACCCAAGTTCAAAGTTAGAAAGAGAAGAGAGAGCTACTTTAGAATACTCTTATCCCTATTAAGGATTGTCTATTTTTAATGATCATATTCTAAGAATGAAAGAGACTCTTCATCCCTCCAAATAAATGTAAGACTAAGAAGCATAAACAATGAAATTAAGAGTTGAAATGGAACCTATTAACCATTATAAGAAATTTACTGATTAGATTTAAGGAACATAAATAATCTAATTTATAGCAACAAAGATAAATCCACAAATTTCTTCCATCTAAAAACCCATCAAAACTAAACCTATGTATGTTGAAATGCTGGTTGAATAACATGATCTAATTTAGTTACCATATTTGTTGGTTTAAGAGAACAGCTTTTATAGTGGGTCGATGAGAGTTCATGAGTTCCTTCCGATCCCTAGTCGAGACTTTGGAGTTCCCCTCTCTACCTGTTTTTGACTTACCATGAGTTTTGTAAATTGAGAGAGAGACATATTTCCCGAAGCTCCAAAAAACTCTCCCTCTCCTAACCTCATTTTCTGCCATACTGCGTAAATGAATCCCCATCGCCTAACTTCGTTTCCAAAAATGACTTTGTGGACTTAATCACACTCTTTAGCTTATGTCTGACTTCAAAAAATTTTGTAATCAACTCCCATCGTGTCGGGGTGCTTCGAAGTACAATTACAAAAGGCTAAAGCTACTAATCAAGTTTGCCACCACCGGAGAACACAACATCAAAACCGCTACCATCAAACCCCTAGATCTGAGAGTGAGTGCTTGTGGGGATTAAGTTCTTAATATATATATTGTACTCTCAATACCCCCTCCCATCCAAAAATAGTCATACCCAGACCCAGAGTCATCCTATTTTCATCTCCAAATCAATCATGAACAATAAACAACGAACCTCAGTTTGTAAAACCCCTTCTATAACTTAGGTATGAGATAATGCTATGTTTTTTTTTCTTTCTTCTATGTTAGAGTTATAACTTGCAGATTGTGGATAGATAAAAAGAATCCCATGAAAACCCCATAACCAAGTTTCTCAGGAACAAAGTATCAAATAATTACAATGATACTCTTGAGCTCAAGTTTCTTTAGAGGATGACCCATAACAGTTACAATAATACTCTCAAGTTTCTTCAGGGGATGACCCATAACAGTTACAATAATACTCTTGAGCTCACATGCACCCATAACAAAAAAAATCCCATGATAACCCCATAACCAAGTTTCATCAGGGGATGACCCAAATTCTCAATATGGAACTCCATGTGATGAAATAGAGGGGATAAGTGAGTCCTATCAAAATAATGTCAATGAGTTGAAGGTGATCTGTTGCTTATCATTTTTGTATAAATGATAAGCTCTACATTAAATGCAGAGTTTTACAACCATCAACGTTAAATTCTTATCGCTGTATGTACTTCACCCATGACTGCATTGAGACAACATTCTACGTGTAAGAAACTATTCCTCAACAGTGATGAGTTAAGATGTCACAATCATGTTATTCTCTATATTGTACACGCCATGTACATACTTGCAACAATAACAGAGTAAAGAGAGAAAGAAAAAGAGATAGATAGAGATAAGTTAAAAGGGTTTGGTGGTTTAGTATTTTCCAAACAACATGTTCGTTTTGTTTAGTTTGACTTTTTGAGTATGCTATAAGTCTACAGTGTTAAACTTATTCTGTGATTGTTCTACATTTTGTTCTATTGGTTTGCTTCTCCTTTGATTTGCTATTTACCATTTGTTCATCTGTACCAAAAAGGGGGAGAAATGATCCTGATAGGTAAGTCAGGTAAGTTATGATACCAGGATGATCCTAACAGATAAGTCAGGTAAGTTATGTTCTTTTTTCTGGATCTCTTATTTTAAATGAACGGTTAGGTGATGTATCTTGTTTAGTGTACAGGAATTTCAGAGTATATGCTATATAAGTTAAAAGTGGAGCTTTAAGTATGGATGTTCAGTGATTGAGCCAGTTCATCGAGTTGTATTTTTATTTCTTATAGTTAGTTCTGGTTTTGATACGAAATGAACCAAATGGGGAGATTGAAACATCCATAGTTGGAGTTTGTTTCATTCCGTGTCTAGTTTAGATGTCAGCATTATCTCGTGGTTACTCGTCGTCAGAGATTGTACCTTGAGCGACAACAACTGGACTGATACTGAACAGGTAAGTGGGTTTCTAACTCATTATTTTATAATATCAAGCCCTATGTATTTTTACAGAGTATGGAAAATGTAATAAATATGTTTTTTAAGATAACAGAACTTATATTCGAATAGATTCAATTTTCTATTCGAATAGAACTGAGAATATTTTTATTCGAATAGATTTTATTGTATTCGAATAAAATGCCTCAGGTTGTTTTTTATTCGAATAGATTGGTTCAGCCTGTTTTCTTTGTTTCTTTTTTATTTGAATACATTTCTTTTTATTCGAATAGATTAGCTCAGTCTGATTTTTATTCGAATACATTTAATTCTATTCGAACAGAGAACGTGATTTTTGTTTTCTTATAAAAGACAATTTTCTTTTTTTCATAACTCACTTCTTCCAAAACCTATTTTTCAGAGCTTGATATTTAGAGAGATGAAAGATTTTAACGAGCGATTCAACGCGAAGTAAAACTCAACTTAAATCAATCAGAGAGATTTAGAAAGCCTAATCCTTGATTTGTAAAGTTCGAGCGATTCAAGCTTTGTAGCTTTGGGGCGTTATCCGAGGTGAGGCGTTGCGAGAATGGAAGGACGTTGCGAGAACGTGTAATCGACTGTAATGAGTTCAATTAGAAGAGAGGTAAGCACAAGATGTGCTTATCGAGTTTGTAAGTAATTGAATACTTGTAATTTGATTTCAATAGTGGATTGTTTAGCTATCGGGTGATTCGACATCGACCTGTAGGTTTTTCTCTTGAAAAAGTTTTCCACAGGGTTAAAATTGTTTGGCATTGTCTTTAATTTCCAATCGTTTGTTGACATTAGATAATTGAATCGATTTAAACTAAGTTAAGCGTAGAACATTAATTCAAAGGAATTCGGACCTATCGATTTAGAACTAATTTATTCGAAATCGACTAGTCTCAAGCGTCTAGGAATTTCACATGTGAACCTTCACACGTCCTGGTAGAACCTATAAGCTATGTGAAAGACAACTAATTGAATTATAGGCGGATAGGAACATATCATCCCAATCTTAACCATTTGATCAAAGAGCTTTTAGACAAACATTGATATCATAAAAGGAAGAACCGTAACGATCGGAGAACCTACGCATATAAGCTATTATTTTCTTATTCCAACAATTAAGAAACCAACATAATAAATGCAGGGTATCCCCTCCAAAGAAAAACTAGAATTTCACAATTACTAAAGGAGATTGCATTTTAACAATCTGGTATCAACATGCAGAGTAAATATCAGTTTCAACATGTAGCAACCGGTGTAACTTATTTGTAGGTTCCCATTGTTGCAAGAAACCAATATTTATACACTGATGACTAAACAGAAAACTAATTTGTAGGAAATATAACTTAAACGAACTTGAGTTACCCTTACATCATTGATGAGTCACATCTATCTGAAGAAGAAATGTAGAAGAGATTCGTTACTCACTTAGTCTGCAATAAGTGGATCAATAATATTTTTCAACCATTTGTAATCTATAGCAAATCTGGGATCAGGCAAAATAAATCCAATTTACAAAGAAAAAAGGAACTCGTATACACCCCATGAACATCAGTACTATATGGGAATGGCATATACAAAAATTAAACATCTAGCAGACAATTAGAAATGTATCGCATATCATCACTACCAAGTAAAGTTATTATAATCACCTTGAAAGAAACCCGTGTTGCAAGATCTGTTTGTGTATCTCTGAAGCCAGATTCCACTGTAGATAACAAGGACTTCCCCACTGCTTTCTCTGCCAGCATCATAATATGGTCGATAACTGATGCCCTAGACATATTATGAGTTGGTTGATTATAAAACTTCTCCTGGTTTAACAATATTAACAATGAGATATTTCAGTATTGATTGAAAATATTAAGAATACACATAGATGTAGTTCAAGTTAGCTGATAGAATCGGTAACGGTTTAAGAACCCGATACTGGAAGAACTCTAACATGTGATAGGTAGCAGAGGCATTCAACTCATTGACAATATGCAGAGGGCGGTAAGCCCTAACCCGAAATAAGACTTGACACTTGGAGGCGGCAAACCTATTTTGATCATCATATATAGTTACATTCATTCACATATTGGAGGTAAAATCTTATGGAGGAAAATGGTCAACATTCGTAGATGGAGATAGAGACTGTTCTACTCCCATTTCCCCTATGAATACTTTTTGCAGTTTTTTTCTCCTGCAATCATAAGCATGAAGAGAAGAGAAGATAAGTATAGTTAAATATCTATGTACTTGACGAAACCATCAACATATATTTTGCTTATTTCACTTACAATGCAATTTACATAGGGGATCTATTATCATTACAAATAATATCCAGTGGAGCAAAATTGGCCAATATTGGGTATATCCCGATATCTTACGATATTTTTGTAGCGATATCTTACGATATTTTTGTAGCGATATCCTGCTTTCTATTATTTAATAGACTTCGGCTATTATTGAGTCGTAAGACCGGAAGCCGAAGCTCCAAGTCGATTTGGGTTTGCCACAAACAAGCAACAATTAAAGAAATACATAATACACATGTTTAAGGTGGTTCGACAAATTGCCTACGTTCATCGTACAAGAGAGAGAGAGAGTTTATTCAAGATCCCGGTTACAATCACTCAAAACCAATTAAAGGTTTCTCACTCAAGAATCCTGTCAATAGATCCCACCAAGGGATTGACTCTAAAAGAACCTAAGTCCCCATTTATATACTAGGGAAACTATTTACAATCGCTCAAATCTCGAGGCAAACAAGTGGTTATAAAACCATAAAAAAAATAGAGTTCTGCATTTTCGTTTGAACGAAATTTGAAGTCGTTCGAACGAAATGGGTGTCTGGGCGAAAATTCCAGGGAGTTGTTCAAAGGTCGTTCGAACGAAATATGACAGTCGTTCGAACGACTTGGGTACCTGGGCGAAAATTCCAGGGAGTTGTTCAAGGGTCGTTCGAACGACTACCAGACTCGTTTGAACGACGAAGGCAACATGCAACCCCCACAATTCTCCACCTCGGTGAAGATTTCCCCAACCAAACAAACCGAAATCTGAATCGAACATAGAAACCATCCAAATGGACCCAAACAAACACTCTCCACCATCAAATGTCCCCAAAGACCCAAACACACAAACGGCCCATGGAAACCAACCAAAACCAAGCGTCCCCAAAATGACCAAATCCAAACCAAACGTCCTGAGGAAGCAAAATCGACCAAATGTCCCAAGGAACTCAAAACCAACCAAATATCCCAAGGAACTCAAACCAACCAAATGTCACAAGGAACCCAAATCGACTGCACCAAATTAATTGTTGCCTACATACCGCCGTGGATCAATTTGCCCGTAGTTTACACAAATTCCCGTGAAGGGCCAAATCAATTTATATGAAAGAGACGCACCGTTCCCTTTCCTCTATCTTTATGAATCTCCATATCAAAAGTTCGTTTGTACCATTGTCTTGGAGACCTCTTCTAACTATACAACGATCTCTTCATCAATTGACACATGTAGTCCTCTCTAACAATAGTAAACCTACTCGGCTGAGTCATATTGATCTCTTCATTCAACTTTCCATGTAGGAACGCCGCCTTAACATCGAGTTGTTACAATTCCAATTCAAATGCGCTACCAAGGCCAATAGGATATGAATAGAGAAGTGTTTTACCACTAGACTTGCCTTGAAGCATAGTACCATCTTGAGATCCTTGTTTCCTTTTGTAGACCCATTTACCACCAATCGCCCTCTTTTCCTTAGTCAACTTTGAAAGTTGCCAAGTTTCATTCTTGCGAAGAAAATAAATCTCTTCCATCCTTGCTTCCTCCCAATATTTAGCCGTGGAAGGAACACCTTCAACAATCGGTAGTGCATGGGCAACCATGTCCTTCACCTTTGGAAGTACCATGTCCTTTATAAGTCATTCGGCTTACCCATATTCCTCTTTGGTTTACTAGTTATAATTGACTCCATAACCGGAGTCTCCTCATACGTACTACTAAATGTTTTACCATCTTCTGTGTCTTCATCATTTGGAACATAAACTAATGGCTCATCACCCGTTGTCACACCGGTAGATGACACCCCATTTAGTACAGAACTCCATGGTCACTGTAAAGACGCACCAATCTTCACCCGCTGCAAAACCTCGCTGGACATCTTTTATGTGTGTTCAGAGACATGAAACTTCATCATATATGTCTCATCAAAAGTGACATCTCTGCTCAGAATGATATTTCGGTCTCTCGTATCCCATAACTTGTAGCCTTTCACACCCTTCTTCTTACCCAAAAAAATGACCTTCCTTGCTCGTGGATCCAACTTACCATCCTTAACATGATAGTATGCCAGACACCCAAATATACGAAGAGTATCATAATCTGTAGCAGGTTCTCCCGGCCAAGCTTCCATTGATGTCTTACCACCAATTGCAGCGAAAGGTAACCTATTAACGAGGTAGTATGCATATGTCAAAGCCTCCGCCCAAAACGCCTTGCCCAACCCAGAATTGGACAACATACACTGCACCTTCACCAGCAAAGTATAGTTCATGCGCTCAGCTACCCCATTTTGTTGCGGTGTCTCTCTAACTGTGAAGTGTCAAACTATCCCCTCATCCCGACATACTTACAAGAATGGATCACTAGTGTATTCCCCAGCATTATCCGAATAGAGCACCTTGATCTTTTTGCCAGTTTGAATTTCAGTCAACTTCTTCCATGTCATGAAAATTTTTAGGACTTCCTCCTTCCTCCTCATGGTATATACCCATACACGCCTAGAAAAGTTATCCACAAAAGACACAAAGTAATATTTTTCCCCTAGCAATGCATTCTTGGAGGGTCCCCAAATATTAGAGTGAACATAATCAAGGGTTCCACGAGTACTGTAGATAGCGGTGCTGAACTTTACCCTTGTCTGCTTGCCAGAACATAGTGTTCACAAAAATCAAATTTGCATACATTTGCACCTTTCAATAGCCCCTAGTTTGTGAGAACTCTCAAGGACTTTTCTCCCGCATGCGCCAAACGCATGTACCATAGCCGAGTGGTATCTATGGAAGTGGTCTCATCCCTTTCTGCGGTAGCAACCTCACCAAGAACAGCTGTACCATCCAGATAGTACAAGTTGTTACCTCTTTTATGACCCTTCAATACAACCATAGCTCCCTTAAGAACCCTCTTTACCCCTTTCTGCGGTAGCAACCTCACCAAGAACAGTTGTACCATCCAGATAGTATAAGCTGTTACCTCTTCTATGACCCTTCAATACAACCATAGCTCCCTTAAGAACCCTCTTTACCCCATTCTCAGACACAACCTTGTAGCCTTTCGCTTCAAGTAAACCCGTCGAGATAATGTTCTTCCTCATCGTCGGAATATACCAAACCTTATCAATCTCTTTAACTAACACATTGTGCAACTTTAGACGAATGGTACATATCCCCATGATACGACAATTACCATCATTCCCCATCAACACCGCTCCACCTTCTAGCTTCTTCAAACTAGAAAACAAACCCCTTTCATGACAAATGTAATAAATAGTACCTGAATCCAAAATCTATTCTTTAGAATCAATAGCACATGCATTAGATGATATAGTCGAAGAGAAATCTGAATCATTACCTCTATTTGCCGTGTCTTGAACAGCATCTACCGAAGAACCCAATTTTTCCCTTTTCTTCTTCTCAACTAGCGCGGGACATTCATTTTTCTAATGACCCATTTCCTTACAGAACGCGCATTGGTCCTTTCCCAATTTGTTGATATTTAAACCGCAACCTTTCGACCTCGATCGAAAGTTGTTACTACTAAACTTCTTTTGGTCCAAAGACCCCCCTCTAGTCATCAATACCTCGGATGTCGACTCCTTAGACTCACATTTTTCTTTCCTCCGATACTCATGGTTTACAACCGCCGTAATCACATCCGAGTATTGCAATGAACTCTTCCCGTACGTTATCGTCGTAACGAAATGCTCATACACTTTGGGAAACGAGTTCAAGAACAAAAGTATTTTGTCTTCATCGCCAGCCATTTCCTCTAAATTTGTCAAGTCGGCTAATAACTTGGTGAAATCATTCAATTGCTCTGACATACTAATCCCTTGCCTCATAGTGAAGCGGTAAAGCTTCCTCTTCAAGTGAAGTCAATTTTGGATGCTCTTTACCATATACTTCTCCTCTAAAATTCTTCAAATTTTATTTGCCGAGGTTTCATTCATTACAAGGTATTTAATATCTTGAGCCAAACACGAGCGAATTTGACCACAAGCTCTCTTGTTCATCTTCTTTCAAACACTTTCCTCTACCTCATCCAACTTGTCCTCCAATACCTCATCTAAGTCCAATTGACTTAGCGCATCAATAACCTCACATCGCCACATGCTAAAGTTATTGGTGCCGTTAAATTTATCAACTTCAATCTTTGCATTGTTGAACATCATCGTTGTATTTCTTTTCGGGGCCGAAGAACTAGATTCAACTACGTCTCCCAAGTTTCCCCCAATTTTCATGAACTAAACAAATTCCAAAACCAAATTAAAATTGAGAAACCCTAAGTTACCTCAAATTTGTGCACCACCGAGGAATCGACCTCGCTCTAACACCAATTGTTGAGTCGCAAGCCCGGAAGCCGAAACTCCAAGTCGATTTGGGTTAGCCACAAACAAGCAACAATCAAAGAAATACACAATACACAAGTTTAAGATGGTTCGGCAAATTGCTTACATCCACCGTACAAGAGAGAGTGAGTTTATTCAAGATCCCAATTTCAATCACTCAAAACCAATTAGAGGTTTCTCACTCAAGAAATCCTCTCAATAGATCTCACCAAGGGATTGACTCTAAAAGAACCTAAGTTCCCCTTTATATACTAGGAAAACTATTTATAATTACTCAAATCTCGAGGCAAACAAGTGGTTATAAAACCATCAAAATACAGAGTTCTGCATTTTCGTCGAACGAAATCTGAAGTCGTTCGAACGAAATGGGTGTCTGAGCCAAAATTCTAGGGAGTTGTTCAAAGGTCATTCGAACGAAATATGACAGTCGTTCGAACGACTTGGGTACCTAGGCCAAAATTCTAGGGAGTTGTTCAAGGGTCGTTCGAATGACTATCAGCCTCGTTCGAACGACCAAGGCAATAGGCATCCCCACAGCTATTTCAAAGGGGCTTTATTTTATACTTCTACCAGGTTTTCTGGCCTTATGGCACCAATACACTCTTATAAATTATTTGTCAAAATGCCTTTACAGGGACATTTTGGAGGCAATCGGGCCAATAGACCTTCACAATAGCCTTACAATAAGTATATTCGGAGATTAGAATAGAAAAATAGAAAGTGATGATTTGTCAAAATAACGGGGAAATATACTTCCTAACTAATACATTAGAAAATTTGAACAATATCACTTTGTTTGGACTGTATGTAATTGGAATAACCTTTCGTGAAATTGATTTGAAGGGTAATAAGACCCTTCATACATGATGAAGGTACGAAAAATATGAACCAAAACCGGCTTGAATTTGCCTAATTAAACTTTTACTTTGTACAACCAACATATCAACAAGACTTAAAATATGTCTCTCTCTCTATATATATATATATATATTATCATGGTTGTTTGTTATTTAGGTGGTGGAGGAAGGTTGGCTTGGACAAAACATTAGGGGAAATTGCCCGTAAAAACGTCCGGGATTTAATCGGGAAAACATGGAAGAAATTGAACAAAGAGCGTGCTGCTTGATCTCCATTCCTATGGACCTTTGTAACTGCTGTTGTCCACAATGTCGAATGGCTCAATGTGTGTACTAGTATGGAGATGGCCATGGTATTGCCGACTGTGAAACAAAAGACCAAGTACACGCATTATTGATTGAAACCATATGAGTGTACATGTTTTATACTAAGCAATTAATCCAAAATGCTAACAACATAGTCATGTAACCATATAAGACATCTAAAAGATCTTTGTCTACTCATGTCAATAATAAGAGTGCAAGCCGTGCAAGAGATTGGAAATTAGAGTGAAATATCACTACTGGGTAGATTAGTTTACCTCCATAAGAGAGTTTGTAAATAGTCATAGTTTGCTTGTAAGAAAACGGATCACACTCAAGTATATTAATAAGAAACATTAAAATAGTAAACTTACATTTCCGTAAATCCAAGCAGATGCGCCGAGCCAAGTTGATCACCAAATGTAGACGCCGTTCCAAAATCCGCCGAAGGTGTACAGAAATTGTTCACTAATTTCTGCATTTGAACTCAACACGTCGTTGCTCCTGAAAAAAGGGCATAAACTGAACTTTAACTTTTTATAGGTCATGAAATGTTTACCCGTTTCTTTAGTCATAAGCAGAGGATTCTGGGGTTTAATGTCTCGAAATCGCATTGTTTTGGGGGCTGATTTTTCCTTTTTTGCTTTGCCTTTTGGGTTGTTTACAAAAAATTTCCCTTAGAAATCTTTTTATTTAGTGTTCAGCAAGATAAATTCCATATTATAGGTCTGTCCAATAATAATCTACCACCTCAAACACCACGATTCAGATGATGAACTCGACTAATTATCTGCTTGTCACATCGCTCAGTATGTCGCTTTAAACCGTTATTTTGAACAATGTCAGTGTTCCCCATATTCTAGTATGTCGCATTAAACCGTTATTTTGAACAATGTGAATGTTCTCTATATTCCTTTGATGACAGAAGAAACATCTCCAATGACATTATTCAAATACCTCAAGATTAAAGCACAAACTCGACCCTCTTATTACTCAAGTATACTCAAGTTGGATACTTAAAACCTATAAACTGGATCTCCTGGAACCCCAACCCAAAGTTTATTATCATTCTTAATTGTAATGGAAGCAAATCTCATCTGAATTCTAGCTATGGTGGAATTTTCGGAGTCCCTAATGGTTTGCCTATCCTTGCCTATAATGGTATAGTTGATAGCTCTTTTAATGTGAGGAAGTAGGAATCATATCCATTCATAAAGGGGTGCAGATATCAAATCTGCTAGGCTTCAATGATGTTGAGATCATTACAGATCCACTCTACATTCAACAGGTTGTTAATTTCATATGGAAATCCCCATGGAGATGCATTGCTGAAGATAGACAGATTCAGAAATGGATGTCTACTGCTAGATGCTCATACTCCTTTAACTGGAGATAAGGATATTATGCAGCTCATTATGTTGCTTCAAAAATGGATATTATTGTTGTTGATCACATTATATTTCCTCAGGAGTTTAGTATAGATCTTGTAAAAATTTGTACAGCTGATGCTCATAGATATAAATATCTGAAGTTGTAATTCTGTTTTATTTGATATATATTCTGGTGGGGTCTGCCTTAACCCCAGTTTCCCTCTCAAAAAAAAAGTATACTCAAGCTGGGCTAAGGCAAACACCTACAGCCTAAACTACAACCCTGAACCATAAATGTTTCCTTCATATTATCTTTGCTTTTCAAAAACCATTTGACATTTGGTAAAAAAGAGTAAACAGTCTGTTTTTCAACTTATGCCTCGTTAATCTGGAACATTACTTATAGAACAAAGAATTTGGTCCTGCCTCAAGGCCTGATCCTATAAGTATCGCAGTTGTCTTCCTGTCTTCCCAATATAGTAGAATGCAATCAAAGCTTGAGGAGACGATAAAGATTTGGAAGGGGAGGGGGAGGGGGAGGGCAGTTAACTTGATAGAACTAAACATATCGTTTCTTTAATTATCATGTTTCTACCATATTAAGCCCCTCTTGCTCTTCATTTTCCATCTTCACTATATCTTTCTTGAAGTAAAAGGCTGCCTCTTCATCACGGTTAAGCCCTTTATGCACTTCGGCTAATTGGTGTAAATGGCCTCACTATCATTGTAATTTGCGGCTCTTTTATACCACTTGATTGCATCTTCCAGTATTAATATGCAGTTGTTCTGCCTCGTTACAGTGAGCCATTACAATCCATAACCTAGAATCGTTTGGCTGCAAATACAGACTTTTTGAAATAGTAAAGTGCGCAAAACGGCGTTAACATCATCTCATATACATACCCAAGACCATACCAAGGGCGATAATCACACGGATTTATATCCACGGCCCGCCTGTCCACGCCAACAAATACTACTTGTTCAACTTAAGTGCCCGCCTAAAGTATATAACAAACTTTTCATGTTGCCCCTTCAAACTATAATAGTTCCCAATAATGCAGCAGGACTCTAGGCGGCATTTATCATTCAAGAACATCTTATGAGCAAGGTGACTCAAAGCAAGAAAATACTCCTTTGCATACAACATATTGGAGTACATATCCATGTCTTCTTTCCGATTTAGATCATTTTTGAGAAGATCTTCAAAGATCACTTCGACTTCATCGAATTCTCTTAAACTATATTGAGTTTTTACAATCTGGGCTGGGATGTAGTTGTTAAACCGGAAAGTTCATTGTAGATATTCGTACTTTGACAGGGATACGTTGCGCATCCTAAGTTATTGGTATGCACTACCAATGGTTCATGATATTAAGGTAATTTAAGATATCTGTAGTGGTGTATGGGCATTGCAGCTCCGGCAAGGATGGTTATTCACAGACTCTACAAGGACTCATCTCATCTCAATAGAATCAAGAAAACTACATTCAACCTGTATGGGCAAGAGAAAATCCTAAAACACTTTTACAAAGATATATTGAGGAAATAAATTAAAATTGAGATGAGAGATTGAATCAACCTTAACCATTAGATTGCTGTTGTTGTTGCTGTTGAGCACTAATTACTCTATTGATCTGTAAACTTGAAAGGAACAAATATGAGCTCTAATTATCAAAAGGTAAATTACAAGGTGATCGGTCCCCTACAAGTCAGGAATAATTAAAACCCTAAAGAGGAGAATAGAGGGGAACATCAATGTACCTTGTTTGTTGCTGTTGCTGTTGCTGTTGCTGCAGAGAGAGAGAGAGAGTTACGGTAATCTTCATCACATTCAATCATAAACAAAATAGGTTGGACGAAACTACGTGAATACCCTTTAAGATACAGTTTAACTTGGTATTTTAAATGGGTAATAACGGGGATCCAATACTACCCTTAAATAATCTAAATTTGACAAATGTGTAAAGCTATTTTAGACCAGAATATTGTATTTTGTTGGATAATAATGGATTCTAGCTACTAGAGGTAATAATGGGGATCCAATATTACCCTCTATTAATTTAAATTTGACAAATGTGTAAAACTATTTTAGACCAGAATATTGTATTTTGTTGGATAATAATGGATTCTAGCTACTAGAGATAATCAAGAACAAATGTGTAAAGTTATCTTATTAATGAAATTGTATCTCTGTACAAGCTACAAAGAGGATAACTCAACAAATGAGGCTACCTATCCTACTTAAACTCTCCCCATAAACCCTAAAGGCATATGTGCATGTTAGGAATCCAGTAGAACACCTCAACCCAATTGGGCTCCCACCTTGGGCTTAACCTAACTCCTAGCACTCCTCATTGGGGTGTTCCATACCAGGACGACTTGCCTCATCAAAACTTTTGCCTAGCAAAACCCCTTGGGAAAAAAACTGTACAGGGAAAGAGTACAATCTTATGCCCTGTATGGGTTGTGGACCCGTATACGTTGCCTCATCAAAACTTCCAATCAGTAAAACCTCCAAAGATAAAAACTACGCTACCAGGAAAAAGAGTACAAAGCGTATGTGTCCACATCAGGCTGGGACTACTCCCCCTGACGTCGATCTCCCCCGAGATCTATCATTCTGAGATATTAATAAATAAATCTTTTATATGCCGATTATGTGTACTAGCTACTTGAACGTAAGTGGTGCAAGAGTCTTCGTAAATAGGTTTGCAAATATGTCTTCTGAAATATCTTGAATAACGCCAATCTCATTCGCTTCTTATAATTCATAAGGATGGAATGGCTTCTGTGAAATGTGCTTCATTCTGTTGCCATTGATAAAATTGCCATTGACTTGAATGATGCAAGTTTAGTTGTCTTCATACATAGTCGATGCTTTATCATGGATAGAACATGCCACAACTTCAGTTGATGCGATGTGTCTTGGAGCGTAACCATCATTCTCTGCCAGCTTTATAAAGTGTAAGAATCTCCTCGTAGTTCGAGGATATAGCTACCACAGTCCACCTCATCGATCTCCAAGAATCTTTATGTATCACAGTACATAGATACATAGTCTATTTGATAATGGCCTCTATGTAGGTGTGAGAAGTATTATGTATCAGTGTACTTTATACTTTTACGTTTACTATTTCAAGTATAACAGACCCCAGTCTTTCATACTGATTAGATACCTCAAAATATGCTTGATCTCAATCCAGTGCCTTTAGGTAGGAACAGAACTATGGCAAGCCAAAGGTTTACTACAAATGAGTGATTGGGTCTAGTATACCCAGCTAACTATAACAAAACACCTCCTAGCACCAAGGCCCTAAGAGTTTCTTCGCCCATTAGGATGGTGGAAGATGTCGTTGTCCACCCCCATATGATGGACGATCAATAAACGACTTAGCATTGTGTGCTACATCCATACCGAAGTGTTAGATAACTCTTCCGATATATATTACTTGGTGTATGAGTATGCCACTACCAAGACGTTTGATGTGCAAATTGAGATGCTACTTGATTTCCCAAGGTCTTTTATTTTGAATTCTTTCCCAAGGTATTCGGTGGCTCTCGCGATTTTTCCCCTTGAAAGTTTAATGATATCCAAATCATTTAGTACAATGTTATGATGAATTAAGCTAATATCTGTGTTCTAAATAAGAACTCATGGAGATAAAAGAATATTTGCAAAGTCTTGAACCTTCAAATACTCAGTCAACTTACTATGTCTCATGGGCCCTGATTACTTCAAGTCAATAATAACTTTTCCAGTTTTATAACGTACACACCTCGTGTGTCGGGATTAATTTCTTCCAGAAGCTTATACCTCCTCAGGTGGCTTCATGTAGATATCCGTATCTAGTTTCTCATATAGATATATGATATTTATATCAGATGCATGTCTACCTTGTCCTCAATAACTTGACAAACTGATCAGTACCGAAACGTTATAGCATCCATAACCAAGAAATATGTCACATTGCAATTGATGCCAGATCTCTTAAAGATTTCCTGGGTAACTAGTCTTGCCTTGACCAAATTATCTTTCCGAGTTAATCACATTTCCGTACCTTTCCCATTTATAACCGACAAGCTCAATGGCATCACTTCGCATTATGCTTGCAAGCTGAGCTCTGTTTGGATTCCAGACACCCACTTTGGCCAATGTATAGCAACACATAGTTGTTTACAGGAAGTGGTTTTAAATATTTATCCTTGACGGTGAGCACAACATTGAATATGAATACATTGTCAACAAATGTCTACTGAACGATCCTATATTGTGCTTATTACAGACTTTTAATAGATCGAGATCTCCTTATTATCATACGTATGTGCCACCCTGGGTTAGTCTCGTAATGCATCAACTGGTCACGTAACTACTATTGTCTCGTCGATGGGTGGTTCCATCCTCAATGAACTAACTACACCATTAGTCAAATTTGACCTATATTTTGTAGCTCCCCGGCTCATAATACATTCTTCTAATGGTGCTCCACACTAAGCGCGAGCTTCAGATTTGTTTGCAGTACTAGTTTTCCTAGAACGTTATATTGTGTAGGCGTATTACTTGCAGGTACATACATTTACGGTACTTTAATATTGCCTATGAATGTGTCTAACTATTCATTTACAACCTATTAGAGGTTTGTAATCCGTTGAACCTTATTGTCACCTAACTTATGTATTGGGATCTAGATGAGACAACGATGATATTTTTAACTAATCTTGGAAACATCCTCAGCATTAACTGCCATATCTTCCCCCAATACTGGGAATATCGCCTCATCAAAGTGATAATTATTTGCCATGCAGTATATACGTCGCCAGTGGGTTTCAAATATCCAGTGATAAATGCGAATCATAACCCACATAATACCAACCCGACGTTGAGGGTCCCATCTTCATACATTGTGGTAGTGCGATTAGTACCTGTACGAAACATCCAAATATTCGTCGATGGGCGACACCAGGCTCTGACCCAGTTACTAGTCGATTTTAGAAAAAATAATTTGATGATTTCTAATGGGATAAACCATAATCAGTACTGCGGGAGCAAAAATGTAAATCCCGTACACTAGCCGGAAGTTGTGATCGTAATAGCAGTAACATAACAATTATCCTAAGTCGTTTGATTAGGTTCTCTGTCAATCCTTAGTTGGGTATAGTATGGGGTACACGATGCTCAATTATTTATCTTATTTAGCGGTAAAATAATCATCAAAAGCCTATGAGTCAGACTTCCAAGCCCTCGTTAAGTCACATCGATCGACTTTGATCGGTTAATCCTTAAACTGAGCCTATGATCGAATGATCTAAGTAAAAAGTCATGTGACATAATATTCCTAGATTTTATGAATCGGCAAACGTAAAACCATCTTCTAGATGCGTCTATTATGACCATAAATACTCAAGTGGGTCACTATGTTGATGGATAGGTCTACATGTATCTTCATAGATGCATTTAGAGCAAAGTTTGGAGATCCCACTCCACCTTGATCATACTAGGATGAATTAATAGACTTTCCTCAAAAAAAATTGTTACACGTACATTCTTTGGATCTTCTATCCTTTAAGGAAAGTTGAGATGTAATCCCGATAATCCTCCTCATTATCCAAGCCCTGAGGAGGGTATTGGAAAATCTTTCCAATAATGTGTTCTGACCTTACATAGAGTAAATGTACAAAACCTTTTCTATCATTTTCTCTGATAGTCATTATGTAATAAGCATTATCATGTATCTCCCTAAACTCAGTAAAATCTGGCAGGATTTACTAGTGTATAGAGTGGACTAAATACCTCGTATCGTACCATTATAGAGTAATGGCGTGACGCTCTCAGTTCGTTCAATCATGTTGGCCCTGCCAATGATATTCGTGCCATCCCCGATGCATAAAAAATATATTCATATCTCAAAAGTATTGAGTGTGTGGTACTAATCTCTCTTAGACATGTGCGCGACTCATCTGATTATCGGTCATGCTCAATGAGCAGATAGATCCATAGGCAGGTTGTATATAGTAGATCAACTATCATACATAGAATTTAACTACTTCCCAAACAATAAATTTACAAAAAAATAAAAGAACAATCTCAAATATAGGATATCAAACTAGTGCATGTCACGAACATTCTATTAAATTAAACACTGAAGAGTTTACAACTTAGTCAATAATAGAACTAATAAAGCAAAACTACTACTATATAACAAGTAAAGTTATTACTTGGCAATGCTCTCTAGGTGACATCATTCATATACTGAGAATTTACTAATGTTCATCCTTAAAACTTGATCCAATACTGCATTAGCATTATGGGAAGAATCTATGGTCACAGACTCTACTGTGGCGAGGTCTGTGCCAGCTATGATCACGTGATAAGTCTAGGGCTGATCTCTTTAGATCATATGGAGTATCTTGCAATCCCATGCCCTACTATCTCGTATCCATTTTAGAATTCTTCCTATTCCATTGGTCAATGGGTGAACCACTTATTCCCCTTGCCTTAGGTTACTGATGGCTAGAATTTTAATCTTGCCATTGTTACCACCTCTCGTCTATCTACGGTTGAGGTGACCCTGTTAGTAACTTCCCTTGCCACTAGACCCAGCATTGTACGACCCTATCACATACTTATTCTTAGTAGGCATAAGTTTGAGGTTCCTAACTAGTAGCTCAGTATTTTGTTCATAAATGAGGAAAACTTGAATTAGCTCTACGTGCACAGTGATCTATCAAATTTTTCCTCAGAAGCACAATATTTGAAGTGTAGAAAATATAATCGAATATTTCTAATATCTCTATTTACCTTACTATTTCTCCATGTGAGATTATAGTGGAGTTGTACTACCAAATAAAAATTCTACCGCAGTATAGGGTAATTCATTATCAGGTCTTCCTAAAAATTGAGGTAAGGGTATTGTAAGGGCCTACCCCTTGACCTTACTCATATCGAGCTATCTCTAGTTCGAACTACCTCCATATCAGACTTACGCACTCACATACTTTCCACATGACTTCGACAGTTAAACATTGCCACCAACTCTTCGAACGGATGAAGAACGTGGATCGAGCTCAAATAGAAAAACCAGAAGTCAAAGATATCTGTCTCTCACGAACTCAACAATTACTCAGTCAGCCGCCATTAACCACATTGTTCGGCGATCCAGGAGGATCTAGTGTGTTTTGAAGAATTGTCAATATCGTTCGAATGAGTTGGAGTGTCGCTCGAACGAGTTGATATGTTCCCTGGAATTTTGGCCTAGAGCCATATTTCGTTCGAACGACTTAAAGTGTCGTTCGAATGAGTTGTCATGTCCTCTAGAATTTGGCCCAGAGGCATATTTTTGTTCAAACGAGTTTGGGTTCGTTCGAACGAGTTGTCGAACGAATATCGTAATTTCAGCTCTAGTTTAAGAGTTTTAAATACCTTTTAGAGTTGGATTAGAGTTAGATTTTGAGTTGGATTATAACTAGGACTTGTAAACTTTATAAAAGGGAAAGCCTAGGCCAAAGTTAATTATCTAGAGTTTAGATCATTGTTTTATGTTAGATCTGAAAGAGTTCTGAGGGAACCTATGGTTTTGAGAGTTTTTCTTCCTGTAATTACTTCGTTCTCGAGTAATTGAATTCTCTATTTTTCTAAACCGATTGGTGTTCTTCGTATTTCTCTACTAACACAGGCTTCTCAATCGTATTGTGGATTAAGTGGTATCAATTTTCCAGTTTCGATTCTCGGGGGGTTAATTGTGGTGTATGGTCTCTACACGTGACCGTCTCAAGCAAACGAAGGAGAAGCTCGTGAGTCCGTTGAAGATCCATCGTAAACCTAATTCAAAAATGAATGACGATTTAGAGATGGGTGATTCTAGCGAGAGAATCACGGTATTAGAAACGACAGTTTCACCCCTAACTTCTACTATAGGGGAGTTAGTAGAATAATTACTTATCACAAACCTCGCATTGGATTCCATTTCGGCGAGTCGGCTAGGCCGTTCAAAAAATAAAGGGGTTATGGAGGTAGATGGTGAGGAGGACGTTCCGGTATTCGATGATTCCAGTGATCCCGAGTCCGTCAAGGAGCGCCCAGGTTCTAGTAATTCAACGAATCCTATGCGTAATCTTCGTATTGGCTTTAAGATTGAGATTTTAGTTTTCGATGGTTCCGTCGATGCCGAGAAATTAGATAATTGGCTAGATAGGTTGGAGACCTATTTTTTCATTGATGAATATTTCAACGCTCAGAAGATTTGTTTCTCTTTTTGAAATTCACAAGTCACTCACTAACGTGGTGGAAATCCTATCGGAAACGACATGATGTCGGAAATCTGAGTTGGAAGGAATTCAAGGTTTTGGTGAGGAAGCAATTCTATCCGATTGGGTATGAACAGAAGCGGTGGTATAAATGGAACAATTTACGCCAAAAGTTTGGGCAATCCATACAACAATTCACTACAGAATTTCATAACCAAGCGTTGGTTTTGGATGTTGATGTGGATGAGTACGACATGTTCATGAAGTATACGGGGGGTTTATCGGAGTCCATTAGAAGAGAATTACAGCTCTTCAAGGTGGAAAATATCAAGGATGCTGCCTTTAAAGCAATTGCCATTAAAGGTAAGTACTTGAAGAGCGACAAGAAAGGCGACAAGAACAAGTCAGGGTACAAGGCTAATTAGAAGTTTGATCAGAAAGGGGAGTCCAAAGGAGAGGGGTCTTCATTCAAATGGACTATCTATAGTCATTGCAAGGCTAATGGGCACAATTCCGATACATGTTAGAAACTTTACCTGGAGCTTCGGTCGAAGGAGAAGAAGGGCAAGAAAGATAAACGTGCACTAGCCGCAGCAATTATGGATCTTCCAAATTTAGATAAGCTAAATCCTAAGCTTACTCTAATGTTCAAGCAACCTCTAGTTATCGACGAGGCGAGTCGGGAAGAGTTTTTCTTTGTCAGCATTCAAGTGAAGCAGAGCTTAGTCGATGTCATTATTGATTCGGGTAGTCAGAAGAATTTAATTTCGGAGGCGGTGGTGAAGAAGATGGGCTTGGCTACTGTGGCTCATCCTAAGCAGTATGATTTGGGTTGGATTCAGAAAGACGCAGAGTTGAAGATCACTAAGCAGTGTTCGTTCAAGTTTACGATTACTGAGAAGTTTATTGACGAAGTGACATGCGAGGTGGTTCCGTTGGACGTATGTCAAGTCATCTTGGGTAGCCCTTATCTTTGGGACCGAGATGCAATCCTTTACCGTCGTGCTCGTAAGTATCATTTGGTGAAGAATGGGACTGAGTTTCATATTAATGCGTGCATGGAACATACCATTACCAGTAATTTGGTAACGGCAACTCAGGCGAAGAGGTTGGTTAATGTGAGCGGCAATTTTTTTTTTTGTTGGTACGACCGGTTCACGAGGGTCCGTCAGCTACAGTATTATCTACTTTGGCAATGTCTCCTAAGCAACAAACCGATATGGGGGAGTTTCAAGAGGAGTATGGAGACTTGTTTCTAGGCATAGAAGGGATGCCGCGCAAGAGGGATGTGAAGCATGATATCATATTGGTGAATGGTGAGCCACTACCCAATATTGGGTTATATCGGACTTCTATTACTGAGTCTGATAAGATCAAGAAACAGGTACTCAAACTCTTGGAACAAAGAGTTATTAATCCGAGTTGCTCGCCTTGTGGTTCGCCGGTGTTGCTGGTGCCGAAGAAGGATGGGTCTTGGAGGATGTGTGTGAATTATCGGGCCTTGAACAAGATTATGGTGAAGAATTATTATCCACTTTCACTGATTGACAAGCTTTTAGATGAGTTGCAGACGGCTCGGTTTTTTACCAAGTTGGATCTTAAGTTGGGTTACCATCAAGTTCGAATCCGAGAGGAGGATACTTGGAAGACAGCATTCAAAACCAAACATGGCTTATTTGAGTGGTTAGTGATGCCTTTGGGTTATGCAATGCTCCGGCGACATTTATGCGGGTAATGAATGGGGTACTTCGTGTGTTTATTGATGATTTTGTGATTGTATATTTGGATGATATCTTAATATATAGTCGTAAATGGGTAGAGCATATTGGGCATTTACGCAAAGTGTTGGGCGTGTTGCGATCACAACATCTTTTTCTTAACGGGAAGAAGTGCGAGTTTGGGAAATAGGAGCTAGTCTATTTGGGTTTTATTGTTGGTGGCGGCGAGCTTAAGGTCGATCCAGAGAAAGTCTCGGTCATTACAAATTGGCCTGGACCCCGCATAGTGATGGAGGTGAGGAGTTTCATGGGTTCTTGTCAGTACTTACAAAAATTTATTTGGCTATTTTTCATATATAGCCGCACCGTTGCATTCTTTAACGAAGACCAGAGTACAATTTATGTGGGAAGATCACCATGAGAAGACTTTTCTGTTACTGAAGCGGAAGATTACAGATGCACCAATATTAGTATTGCCTAATTTGCAGCGGCCTTTTGAGGTTGAGACAGATGCGTCAGACTATGCTTTGGGGGCGATCCTTTTACAGAATGGAAAGCTGGTTGCTTACCATTCTGAGATGTTTACAGGAGCAGTACGCAACTATCCTACCTACAATAAGAAGTTCAAAGCGTTATATCAATCAGTGAAGCATTGGCAAATTTACTTATTGGGGAATGAGGTTGTGGTACATTCCGATCACAAACCGTTACAGTTCTTATCTACGCAGCCCAAGCTTCAGCAAGCTCGCCATATGAAGTGGATGTCGTACCTTCAGCAGTTTACCTTATTAATCAAATATAAGAAAAGAGTGAACAATAAGATGGCTGATATGTTATCTCGACACCCATTGCCAACTATTTCTGCTTTGTTGGTAGCTATGCAGATCCAGCCGATTATTCCTTCTGAGTAAGTTTCAGGGTATGACGGCGACAGGGAGCTCAGTGTGATTCACGAGAAGTTACTGGAGGGCAAGGCGTGCGAGTATGTTCTGAAGGATGATTTGATTTACAGGGGCAACCTACTATGTATTCCTGAGGGTGGGGACCATTTATAGTGGATTCGAGAGGCACATTATTCCCGGGTAGCAGGTCATTTCAGGGTTGAGATGACTTTTTTGAATTTGCGGCGTTATGTCTATTGGTCTAAGATGCAGGTGGATGTTGCTCGTATGGTTTGTGGTTGCGTGCTATGCAACACTTCGAAACCTTCCAATAAGAAGATAGGACTGTACTTACTATTGCCAGTTCCTAGTCGACCTTGGGAGAGTATTTTGATGGATTTTATGGGTGGTTTGTCCATGACAAGACGTAAAAATGACTATTTGTTTATGGTGGTGGATCGATTCAGCAAGATGATTGTTCTTATTCTATGCCAAAAGATGGTCGCATAGGAAGGAGGAGCGCGATTGTTTTTCAAAGACGTCTGGAGGTATTTCGGGCTCCCTTCTTCTCTTATTTCTGATAGGGATAACCGCTTTTTGGGGCATTTCTGGAGATCGTTATGGGGGATGATGGACACTAAGTTGAAGAGAAGTACTATTTTCATTTGCAGACAGACGGGCAAATAGAGGTCGTTAATCGCACTTTGGTACATTTATTACAGGGATTCCATTCTAAGCATCTAAAGACTTGGGATGAGAGTTTACCGTATCTTCAATTTGTGTTCAACCGGGTGATTCCTGGTTTACATTGAAGTCTCCTTTTGAAGTTTGTTTGGGGTACTTACCGCAAAGCCCTTTTGATTTGGCGTTTAGTATTGGCGACAAGACGGTGTTAGGGAAGGAGGAAGAGGAGCAGGTTAAAGCTCAGCGTTTCATTGAGAAGATCAGTAAGGTTCATGAGGTGGTTGAAGCTCAATTGAAGAATACTCAAGCGAAGTATAAGGCTCGTCACGACAAATATCGGTTGTGTATACTTTTCTTGAGGGCGACCTCGTTTGGTTGTATTTGGGTAAAGAACGGCTTAAGGGGAAAGGTATGAAGCTCAAACCTATATGTTATAGTCCATTTTTGATACTCAAGAAGATTGGTGATAATGCATTTCTGTTGTATTTGCCACCTTTCATGAAGATGTATTCGGTGATAAATGCCGAGCATTTGAAGCTGTTTGAGCTATCTCTTTTGGATGAAGACTCTGCAATCGATACTCACCTACCGTCAGTTGATGATTTATAGATGGAAAGAGAAGATCCATTGCCAGAGGATGGTTTTCTAGAGCGGAAGGTTCATACTACAAGACGAGGTGCTATTGATTCGTTCCGAGTTGAGATGAAGGGTCAGCTACCAAATAAGTCGAAGTGGTACAGTAGGGAATTGGGCATCGCCGTATTCCTACATCTCCAGTTCTGGCTTGAGCAGGAGCTCATGGCTCCTAAAGGGGTGAGCCATGATCCAGGAGGATCTAGTGTATTTTGAAGAATTATCAATATCGTTTGAACGAGTTTATATGTTCGCTGGAATTTTGGCCCAGAGCCATATTTCATTCGAACGACTTTAAGTGTCGTTCAAACGAGTTGCCATGTCCTCTGGAATTTGGCCCAGAGGTATATTTCGTTCGAACAAGTTTGGGTTTGTTCGAACGAGTTGTCGAACGAATATCGTAATTCCAGTTCTAGTTTAAGAGTTTTAAATACCTTTTAGAGTTGGATTAGAGTTGGATTTCGAATTGGATTGTAACTAGGACTTGCAACCTCAATAAAAGGGTATGCCTAGGATAAAGTTAATTATCTAGAGTTTAGATCATTGCTCTATGTTAAATGTGAAAGAGTTCTGAGGGAACCTAGGGTTTTAAGAGTTTTTTTTCCTGTAATTACTTCATTCTTGAGTAATTGAATTTTCTATTTTTCCAAACCGATTGGTGTTCTTTGTATTTCTTTACTAACACAGGCTTCTCAATCGTATTGTGGATTATTCGGAGAATGTACTGCAGCACGATGAAGAATTGTGAAGAAGGTCTATAAAAGAAAAAGTTCTAGAAGAGACAAGGACTAGAAAAAGATACGAGAAATTACCCAAAAAACTATATTTTCAAAGATTCTCAAATTTCAAACTTCTTATTCACAAGATCATGCATTTATAAGTTAAGAGATCACTTGTAATAAGATATCAGCCTCAAGCAATAAAAGTCACTATTACAAAAACCCTCAACTCGAGGTCGTGGCTTTTTTACCTATTCATAGGTTTTCTACGCTAAATCACCTGTATTATTTCTTGTTTTCTATTAGATTTTGTCACAGTTACATTGGTGTAAGAGCTAATTACAAGCCATTTCGAGATTACAGAATTAGGCCATTACATTTGGCGCCATCTGTGGGAGAAATTGCATTTCTACGATATCCTAAGGCATACTTCTCCTTTACTATAAATTTCAATCAGGGTCACTTCCAGACGACCAGTAACCAGAATCTAGCTCGACCTTTCAGTTGAGCTGGAACAACCTACCGAGCTATGGGCGAATCTCAACTCTGAGAATGAGAAATGCAATGAGCTCGAACGTCAATTAACTCACAACCGAGAACTCTATGAAAAGGAGCTCGACGTCTAACGACATGAAAACCAGATAACAACAATGCAGGCTGCCTTGCAGACTCTACAAAATACTCAACAAGCTCCCTAATATGAGATTACAATCAGGTGTACAAGAAAGATTAGGACCTCAAGGGGTCACCAGCAAAGTTATTTCCAGAAGGAACCTCAACTTTCTATTTATTTGGGTGGCAAAGTTCAGTCTGAGATCAGCCGAGGTCACCGATGTGCCATACGTTAAGAGGGAGAACATCGACCTTAACTTTGAGTTCCAGTATGAGATCGCTTGAGTGAAGGTACCAGTACTCACAATCCGCAACCTCCTCGTCAAGTCACTCAACCGACACGTCACTACGTCACACAAGAACATATGGACCGGCGTATTAAGGAGTTGATTGAAGCACAAGTTCTGGGCACTACCGATGACCTTTCCAAGTTAAGAAAGTCCAATTTCCAAAGAACTGTTTGATCTGGAAATACCGAAAGGTTTCCATACTCCGAAAATTTACAAATACAAGGTACCGATCTAAAAGAACATATTCAATAATACCGTGATTCATTGGGATTGTACTCCAATCTCAACCACATTTCTGCCTCTTGTTCGCCATAAGTCTACAGGAGGAACCGCTCCGATGGTTCCACTCTCTACCTGAAGACTCATATACACATTCGACCAACTACAAAAACAATTCATCAAGACGTATGCTCACAACTGAGACAAATAAAATAATTGATATTCTTTGATCAGTCTCAAACAGTCACACGGAGAGAAGCTTGAAGCTTTTGCTAAGAAATTTTTAGACATCGCGCGTAAAGTAGACAACCTCGATCAGAAAATAGCTGTTACTGCTTTCACCAATACACATCAGTTCGACTGTAAAGCTAAAGAGCACCTCTTCCTCAATAAACCTGCGACCTTGGAAGATATGATCATCAATGTCGATAGTTACGTCAACCTAGAAAGGATGATGCCTGAAAGGCATAAATCTACTAAATCCGTCCTAACCACTAAAGTTCCATCTACAGATCGAAGTACTGAACCAAAAGAAGATCAGGAAGACCAAAAGCGTGCCAAGGGAAACACAAGCAACCCTCAAAAAGGTGGTTCAAAAATCAAACCAGTCCTCCTAAAGTTGAATGTTCGAATCTCCACAAATTTTCTAATCCTCTCAATGGATAAGCTCTACCGTCTCTCTCAACCATAGGAACCAATCGAGAACCGGCCGTATTGCATACGTCATAAGGTAAACCATTATTCTACTGACAATTTCTATACTTTACAGAGGTTGCTCGAATAGATTTTCAAAGAAGGACGGATGTTCGAATATATTGTCGACCTAGAATTATACAAGGATGGCAGCTATAAGAAACAGCTTGAAGTTGTCCAGGTTGAAAATCAAGCTGAGGAGAAGCATCTCTACCATATTCCCCACAACAACATGATCGAGATTAATCAGATCACCAATTCTTACAGATTCAAACGTAGAAGACTATCAGAATGCTGCGATCTCATACCTCAAGACAAATAAGCCAAACTTCTAACTGAGTCAAGTAATCACCGGCTCGGGATCTCATTCAAAGATTGCGAAACTAGCCATGTCAAGTTTTCACATCATGATGCATTAGTCATAATGCTCAAGATGAAAAAGTTTGACATGCACACAGTGATGATCGATACTGGAAGCGGTATTGAGATTCTCTTTCAGAGCATTATCGACCAAACGGGATTGGCCGATCAAGTTATTCAAAGCAACAGTGATATCAGTGGACTCAATGGTTCTAAAGAAGAGAAAGTAGGCAAGATCATCTTACCTATTACCGTAGAACCAGACACAATCGACATCATCTTCTATGTGATCAATGCTAAATCTTGCTATCTCGGGATTATGGGCCGTTGTAGGATTCATAACATTGAACCAATCGCTTTTACCTATCATCAAGCACTCTGTTTCAAACACAACGATGGTATCGATGAGATCAGGGGTAGTCAAAAGCTTTCTTAAACTTGAAAAATACTTTTCTTCTATTCTAGATACCTCTAACAAGTATATTGCATAGTAATTACAGAAAGCTAATCACCCCGATGATCAGCCTTCCACGGAGGAGCCTACCGAATACATCAACCACTATAACAAATATTGGTTTTTACGTCATTAAAAAAACTGACGTAAAAGGGATTTAACGTCAATTGTACAAATGACGTCGAAGGCGATGGCGTGGAAAGGTAGGGACCAACAACGTCATTAAATAATTGACGTGGAAAGTAGGTACTAAAGTTATTTAATAAATGATGTATAAGGGGTTTCAAAAAATGACGTCGTCGATATCCAATTCGGTGGTCGGCCGGCTAGTATATTCTATTGACGTCACTATAAAAAATGACGTAGTTGAAATACGTCATATTTGAAGTGACGTAGTAGGGTTTTCAAACATCAACAATGACACTTTTAAAATAACGTGAATACCTCAAAAAATACAAAAAAATAATTTAAAATCAAATATTGCCCATCCCTCCCCTCCCCTCCCCTCCCCGCCAGGACTCTACAGCACCACCACCATATTATACAAAAGGCAAAATATTTGGCTAAATTTTATTACCTTTATTAAATATAATGTGTTCATACTCAATCACTGGTAAACTTAACCAATGCACAAAAAAAAAAAAACCATAAAAAAGGGTCTCAAATGTTTCATTGCCAGAATGCTTACAACTTTTGAGTGCCTTTGTTTGTTTCTACTAATCTAGATCAATTTGTAAACCTGTCAAAGCATACAAAACATAAGCTATAAATGTGAGCTTACTAATAATAATAATAGGACTACCGAATTTTACATTTGCTACATACTATACTATAAATGTTGTTAAGTGTTAGTATCTCACATGTCTATTATTATACTTTGAGTACACAATAAGATGCTTGCAATCGTAAAATAAAAGAAAATAATACAAAACAAGATAAGAGAAGAAAATACCTATTTGTTTGAAGGATTTCACCTCCGTGAGAATTATACATTTTGGATCCCCATTACAAAAAAATCTTGGTCAATTGCTCTTACTACAGTAAACATGGTACCAGGGAGGCCTCTCCGTTCTAACTCGCATGGCTATTCTGCTATCCAACCACCCCGTGTGAATTTTGTTATCTCGGTACTCTGAGACCTGTAAAAGGTAGTTTACATTTATCAATCTACATTTTCTAGTATAAGTATATTCAGAGTGGAGTTAATATTTTATAAAGCTTGAGAAGCTTACATTTAAAAGATCGATTGTGTAATCAATATTTGTACGAATTTTTACCCTAATATGTACCATCTTCTTTAGTCCAAGAACCATGTTTGCAATAGCTAAAGCTCTTGACTCCCCAAAAGCAAAAAACATGTCCTGAGATTACAATGTAAGAGATTGGCATTAAAATTATTTGAAGTATAAGCATGATTCAGAATTTTGACTCGTACGTCGAAATTTGCGGGAACGACACAAAATAACGGGTATATTGGACCGTTATATATAGTGATATATATCAAATAAAGCAATAATGTTTTCCGATACTAGCAATTTACTGAAAGAGCAGGCATCCAATGATAATAATCTGGTATATCAGGGAAATACTAGAGCCTGAGCGACTGATCGCTAGATTCTTTTTTATCCTTGGGTATGAGCAAAGATAAACCATTTCTCACACCTTGCCAAGAAGATTTATACCTTAACGGAGTAGTACGCCCACGCATTTGACTTACTTTTAAAACTCAGCTCTTGCAACGAGTCAAACAGCCAGTTTCTGTTCTTGCTCAAACAGGAGAGGGGGACTTCTATATTTTTCCTACATTTTGGGAAGTTTAACCCATTGTTGGCAAAATACGTATGATTTAAATCAGCAAGAAGAATATAAATTCAAATGACCTTTAGGCCTGTAATTTAAATCAGCAAGAATATAATCACAGAGACAAATTTTAACTTGTGCTTTACCACCAGCTGGCTTAAATCCATCATCAGGGTCCTTACTAGTTACTCGTACAACAACACAATGACCTTTAGGCCTCACAGACTGATCTTGGTCAAAGTCAAATGGAGTGGCAATGGCTGATGTTCTCTTCCACGCATCATATCCTCCATAATGGTTCATTCCATAAAATCGTCTTATTTCTAAATAACAAGAGGTACAAATGCCAACATGATTACCGCAAAAATTGCATGAGAAAAAAGAAGAGGAAATTTGATATCCTGTTGTACAACCGAAATATTCTCCAGCTTCCATACTATACATACATTCAACAGTAGCAACCCCAATGTAGTTCACACACTTAGCAAGCCTTCTAGCCGCCCGCTCTAGCTCCTTCATTGTCTCCAATGGTGCAACTGTGATTGGACCTTCCTCAATAATTATTGTTTAAAGCCTAACTTTGTAAGAGTATAGGGCTTATCTAAATTTTCTTCCATTATGCATGGTGTAAAACATATTTATGAACTGGGATTGGATTGAGTCAACCGAGATGGATTAATACACTGGGCAGTAACACTGCAGCATTAAATATCAATCAAATGGATAAAGTTTACTATGGTCTACCCTTGCTAACCAATTATTACTGTAAAACTATCCACGGCAGAAAATAAAATCAAAGAATAAACTGGAGAAGGCAGAAGCTAGTGAACTATACATTACCTTAAAACCATTAAGGGCAGAAAGAGAATGCATGTATACATCGAAAAGGGGCACAAAAATTAAACTACCATCATACAGGAAGTTTACCTTTGGCAACGATGGGTTCATAAGGAGGACGTTGAGCAATCCAGGTACCATCAGAATCTTTCACGTGTCTTCTATCAGATGCAAAGTGACAAAGGAAAACTGGAGCGTGCACCACTCGGAAAAGCCTGATCCAACAAATAAATTAAAACAAATCACGAGCTCCATTCTGCAATCAGGCAATTGTATTGAAACTAGAAACAATTCTTCTGTTGACGTCCAAGTAAATAGAGACCAATGCAAGAGAATATTCTATAGTTATAAGCAGTATGTGTGAGTTACGAAAATCCCCAGCTGCAATTTCTGTGTACATGGTCAGTTATACTCTGGACAAATGGAGGCCTATAATAGAGCCTACTACCATGAGAGTTATAGAATCAGGTTTTATATCCGGATACCTCTTCTTTTTTTTCTTTCTATAAGGGATTAAGAGCTTCTTTGCCATTTCTATGTTGCGCTAAGCCTACAACAATTTCATTCCCTAAAATATTCCTCACATTCATCCTCTTAATTAACTTGTATGATTCTTGTATGATCCTACACTTAGCTTACATATTTACAAGCGAGATTCCACCAAACTGATTCAAAGCACACTATAATTTTGTCCTATTCATATGAATGTGTCTTCCTGGTTCCAACACAAGTAAATAGAAAAAAACTTTGACAAGAGTTGTAAAACTATATTTATAAGGAGAAGCACCTGAGTTTGCCGGCCTATATTAGAGCCCAATTAACATTCCTTGTCTCCATCTTCCACGAATTCACAATTAGCAGTATGTCAGTATCAGGTTTGCAATAAAATAGAAAGTTAGAGATGCACCGGATATGCTGCCGCATGACATAGATCTGACCGACATTGATTTAATCGGGTGTACAAAGCAGAGCCATAATAAGTCTATCCCTGATGTTCGTAGAGTTTGATATGGGGAAAAAAAAATATAATGGACGGTAAAGCAAAATATTTACCTATTTTAATGCCTCTTATTAGAAAATTTTAGGGGTGGCAATGGGTCGGGTTTGGGGCGGGTGGAGTAATACCATCCCCATACCCGCCAAATTTCCCTACCCCCAAACCCGCCCCAATACCATTTAACTTAAATGGGGAATACCCAAACTCGCCCCGTTTAAATTTGCATATACCAAACCCGGGCGCCCCAACACCCGTTTAACCTAAATAGGGATCCCCAAACCCGTCCCATTTATGAAATTTTTCAAAAAATTAGAAATCACCTATACAAAATAATAATAATAATATAAAAAAAACTAAATCAGGAGAGCACACATACAAGAAAAGCTAACAAACTTAAAACATACTTACATACATAAGAGAATACAAACATTGGATAATTAATTAATTATAAGTCAAAACTAAGAAAAACTTCATTGTTTCTCACAAAAATTAACATAGTCAAGTCTTAAAGTTATTACAAGATAAGAAACAAAGTTGAAGTTATCACAAAAAACTTCATTCTTTCCATATGCAAAGTTGAAGTACTTCATGCTTCTTTTCATCTGCATATAAGAAACAAAAATAAAAGATAAGGAGATTAGTTTGAGGAGATGATGATGTATATGTTGTATAATCCAAAAGAACCCTGAAAAGCCTAAAGGAGAATACAAGATATAACAAATAGCAATACAGACGTAGTTGTTTAGTATATATGTGCAAGGTTCATATATGGATTTAGCATATCCAATCTTTTATTTTTGTTTAGTATATATGTGCAAGGTTCCTAAAGGAGAATAGCAATACAGACGTAGTTTTCTTTTTAAGGCAAAAAATAATTGGCATTAATAAAGAAGAAGCTACAAAAGCAGAGAAGGCCATGCCCAAACCTAAGGATTCAGAAAACAAAAGGCATAAATCAAATGCAGTCTCTAAGAAATCCCAAGGGGGTACTAACTAAATCTAAAACTAGGGATGAGATACAAATCTTTAAACAAGAAAGGAACTTGCAAGAAAGTCAGGTTCAGTAGTCCATGTACAAATAATAGGGCAGATGAAGATGGCCATATTAGCAAGCTTGACTGCAGCTCCATTCCCTTCTCTTAAAATGTATAGAGTCAATGTAATGGAAACAATTTATCCATCTGATTCTCAATCTCTAAGGAACCTTGCAATGTATGTACTCTGATCATTGCCCTCTTCTGTTCACTTTTCAAAACAGTAGTTAAAAACAGTGGTCCTAGAGCTGTTAAATTCTTGAAAATGTGGAGCATGCAGGAGGGTTTTAAGGACCTGATCTCTCAACACTGGCCAACTCGGGTGTATGGTAATGGTCTCTTATCTTTTGCTTACAAATGCAAGAAGCAAGAAGATAAAACAGGCCTTAAGGGTATGGAACATGGATGTCTTTGGAAATACACAGGCTGCAAGATAGAGTAGTAGAGATTGATCACCTTCTACAATCAGGATGGAATGAAAAACTTGGGAATGAGCTCATAGATGTCAAGGCTGAGCATGTAACAATGTTACATAGGGAAGAGGTTTACTAGAGAGAACAGTCCAGTGTAAAATGGCTTGCAGATGGAGATTCCAACACCTCTTCCTTCCACAAGACCACCCAGGTATATATCATACACAAGCATGCTATCTTATGGTTCAATTACTAATGACCCTTATATCATACACAAGCATGCCATCTCTTATTGTTCTGAGCTACTTACTGCCACTACACTGATGAGGACTTATTAGACTGCGTACCTGAGCTTGTTTCCAGTGTTAATGAAGCATCTATTACTATTTGTCTATAACAATAATTTACAATATACAGTATGTTTGTCGAGATAGACCTCGTTAATAAAACCAATAATAACTAGAAAATGAAAGAAAGGAAAGAATACCTTTAAGACATGAAGAGATACCATGTGCCGATACCTTCTCAAGAGCTAGGCGTTATGCAAATCGATTCCTACAGTCAATATTCAATAATTATTTATAATAATTGGAATTCATTATTATATCAAAAAGCAATAACAAATATTAACAGTCCATTAAATATTATTTACCTCACTTGCATCCATGTCTTCATTCACTGTGGATCTTGTAAATTTTGTTGGCAAAGAAGGATCTAGCCGATAACAAAACAAAACACAACTCAATATAAATAAATAAATAAATAAATAAATAATCACTATAAATATTTAAATAATCACATTTTATTACCTCTAATTTCAGCCCATAACCAATTTTGAGCACACATTAAAGCTTCCAATGTCTTTGGATGTAGGCTGCTACGATGTGGGCTAATAAATCTACCACTGGTACTAAAAGCAGACTCAGAAGCAACAGTAGATACTGGAATGGCCAAAACATCTATAGCAATGCCATGCAAGGTTGGGTATTTACTTCCATTTGTTTTCCACCAAGTCAATATGTCAAAGTTATCACTCTTAGGTATGACAGGCTCCTCAAAATAACAGTCTAACTCTGATTTTATAGTATGGGTAGTGGTTGTACTAGAAACAAATAAGTCAAATCTCTTCAAATAGTCATTCTTTTTACATTGACTCGGCTGCAATTGAGAAGATGCTTCACTTGAAGATTCGCCTCTAAGATTACTCGAACTCAATTGATACCCTTCCAGCAAGTTAAAACATAATGTCCAGATTTATTAATTTCACTTGCATATTCGTCTTTATAAATAAGTGAAAAGTAGAACTCAATCAACTTCAACTTAAATCTTGGGTCCATGATTGTTGCTACCGCCATTATCTTATGAATACCATTCCAATACTTTTCAAACTTCAAGATCATACTTGTCCCCATCAATGTGACAGCTTCATAGCTAAATCGAAATCTTAATTTCACAAATCTTTGGGAAAAACATATTAGCTGTAGAATATCTTGTCCCCGAAAATAATTCAGTTACTTCAAAAAATAGTTGTAGCCTATCACAAATTTCAGCTGCTAACAACCAATCTTCTTCATATGGAAAACATTTGTATTGTGTCTCACGTTGCTTCAAACGAGGAAACACATCTTTATACTCCAAAACCGTTCGAAGCATCAGGTAGGTAGAGTTTCACCTAGTTTTGTAATCAAGCGCTATTTTTTTGTACACGGAATATGTAATTGCGGGCTGCCTCAGTAAATTTTTTCATCTCTTTTAGGGGTCGCACTCCAGTAAGCAACACTATCACGTATTCTCTCAATTACCGTACCAATTACGTCCAAACCATCTTTCACAATTAAATTCAAAATATGTGCGGAGCAACGCATATGAAAAACATCCCCTCGTAACAATAATGAATCTAATGAGAGCTTATCTAAGAGGATGTTTATCATAACATCATTGGTAGTGCAATTATCTACTGTTAAAGTAGATAATTTGCGATCTATATTCCAAACTAGTATACATTCCATCAATGCATCCGCAAGCACTTCCGATGTATGAGGACATGGTACGTATATGAATCTAAAATAAAGAAAAATAGTATATATATTAAATAGAAAAACTGATTTAGAATTAGTTTAAAATAAACACTAAATATGTTTAGAAATTACCTCAGAATACGGCTTTGTAACATCCAAGAGCTATCAATAAAGTGTGTTGTAACAGCCATAAATCCACGCTTATGATAACTTGCAGTCCACATATCCGTGGTGATGGCAATTCTACTTTGGTTATTCTCCAGCAATGACATTGTTTGACCTTCTCGAATTCATATATTTTGATGATGTCATTCTTGATCGTATTTCGCGAAACAACTTTGATCAACGGTTGGAGAGCCTTGCTATACTCCCTAAATCCATGGTGTTCAACAATAGAAAGTGGATACTCGTGAAGAATAATCATTTTTGCAAGTGCGGTCCTCGCATATTGTTGATCCAATGTGTAAGTATTCACCACAACACTACCATCACTCATCTGAGAGGGACTCACCATTGACTGCCTAATGTCCTTTTGAGTAGACCCAAAACATATTTTTATATGATCATGTAAATGTGACGTCCCAGCATTAGTATCCCCTGCAAATAACTTACTGCAATGGTTGCATTCAGCCTTCATTATCCCATTTACACGTTTCTTTTTAAAGTGATTCCATACCACAGATGTACACTTCCTTTTTCTAGGTTATATCAAATCCACATCAATTATTGGAGTTCCACTTGATTGTGTTTGTGCCTCAATTGTGGGGGCTTGAGAATTATTTGCAACGGATCCACTAGTATTATCATTAATCTCAATAGGAATAGATGCTTTCTTACCAAACATATTTTGGATACTTCCTTTACTTCCGGACATATTTTACCTATAAAAAATGATAACAAATTCCAAAGTAAATATGAGCAAACTAAATAAAAGATGACTAACCCGAGTAAACAATTGAGGCAATAATAGTATGACTAACTCGAGTAATAAGTAACTACAGCAACAATAACAACTTCAACTTCATTCCTAAAAGAAGTGCTGAAAATACAAATAAAGGGAAGAATATTCCAAATGAAAAGATACAAATTCAAAACCGAAAGGTTACGACTAGCCGCCCCCTCCACTCCAACTAATTCTCCATACCTTAGTTTCAGAAACGAATATTCAGACCAGATACATCCTAAGACCCAAATATCTACAAAACTGAAAAGGAAAAGACCAGTATCCACCAAGGCACCACTCTAAAGTTTAAGCTCAATTCCCATACTCTCTAATATATATTTGGCAACAACCACACAAGTTCAAACCTACATTACGGTATAAAACTCCTCAGTCCATCTACTGGGGCAAGGATCAGACAGTAGGAGCCAATGAAGAAGCTCACTTACAGAAAGAGTGTTGATGAATTGTCATTGGTGATCATAATCAGCCATCAGAGTTACCTGAATCGATTAGTAATCTCTATAATTTGCAAATGTTAAGACTTAATAGGGGTGTTTCAAGCTTTGTAGACTTCCTAATGAGATGGGAAAATGGTTGGCTTGAGGCAACTGAAAGTTGTTAGCTGTAGGTACAAAGTTGGAAAAAGTACCTGAAACAATCGGTAATCTCTTCAATCTGCAAACAATGATGCTTAATTATTGTTCCAAGCTTCGTAGACTTCTTGAAACAGTCAGTAATCTATCCAATCTGTAAACACTAAGACTTAATTGTTGTTCTAATCTTCGTAGCTTAAGGCATCTTGAATTTGGAGGATGTTATACGGATGTAGATTGTAGCAGACTGTTTGAAATGAAGTTGAAATGGAGGTTTTGTTTGAAATGAAGGAGAGGAGGAAGAGTTCAGAATCAGACATAATTAGGTTGAACTTACTTGTTACTTGGATTCTTGGATGGGTATTCAAGTTATTAGTCATATCATGTTAACTGGGTCGGGCGACGGAGCCCCGTTTAATTAAGCTTAAAACCAGACCCGCCCCAATAAATAAATGAGGATATTTTTTTTACCAAACCCGCCCCATACCCGCCTCATTAAGGGCGAGGCGGCGCCCCGACGGGGCGGGTTAAATTGCCAGCCCTAGAAAATTTACTCATGAGAGATGGCAGCCTAATACAATAATAAATATATATGAACCGATGCTGAATATCTGTAGATGATGGAAGCTTATTAAGGAGTTGTTTTATGTCCACGCCATAATAGAACTATCTCCTGAATATAGAATGTGGCTTTTATAAATATGAATCAGGGGGTTGTATAGTACTAAGCCATGGATCCCTATACCTTGTGTGTATGGCTTCCTTCTCTCCTACTTCTTCCCCTTATCTCTCAATTCATACGCAACAAAAGAGGAGTAATAAGATCAAGGCCTCCTCCTAGTCCTTCTAGGCTTTACATCATAGCAAGGATGTTTGGGAGTCTTCTCCATCGTTCTCTTACGCAGCTGTCTAAAAATCATGGTCCAGTCATGCTTTTGTAACTCGATTTAGTACCTGTGTTAGTAGTCTCATCGGCGGAAGTGGCAAGTGTTGGGCTTCCCTCTTCATGAGGTTGAAGTCCACATCAAAGAAGATTGTTGGGTTTCCCTTGGTTTTGGGTTGAGGTACACACATTAAAGGCTTGGAGGTTTATCCGAAGAAATAGGAACAGCCGTTTCTAATTGTATTGTAACTCTAATAGGACTCTTTCCTATAAATAGAAGAGCCTACTAGGGAATTTATATAGATTAAAAAGTGAATCTTAAATTTGTGTGAGAGACAAAAAGAGAGAGGGGCTTTGAGAAAACTCTTGCATCGTCTTTGCAGAGTTGTAGAGAAGAAAAATTTCTGTTGATCTTCATCGCTTTTGAGATCATACATGTTGAATAAAGAGATTGTGAGATCAGTTGTAATCGTCACTTTCTTATAGTGAAATCTCTTTACCCGTGGATGTAAGCATCGATTTTGCCGAACTACGTTAAATCTTGTGTGTGTAGGTAATCTTTACTATTCTTTGTTTTAGAATTGTTTAAATCGTGTTTGCCATTAATACTCTGTAGACTTACATAAGAGAAAAACAGAAATCGATAGGGTGGATTCGATCTTGTTGTTCTCGATATTGGAACGTGCTGTTTTTGAGCTTGAGCTTACTGTTCTCGTTCTTGAATTTGTCTCGATCTGTTTCTATCCCAACAAGTGGTTCCGTTACCGGGACAAAGGTATGTGATTAAGATCTAGGGTTTGGAGTCAGAGGCTCTTCTTCAGATTTGGAAGAGAACTCTGGTGACTTGTGTAAGTTATGGAGTCGGTATCTACATACATGATGATCAGTCTGAATCGTAGGAATTATACGATTTGGAAATCGAAGATGGAGGATATACTCTATTGCAAGGATTTGGCAAAACCCATCGATAAAGGTAGTGTGATGCCAGAGAAGGATGATCCGAGTGTTTGAAATACACTAGATTGAAAGTGCATAGGCGAGATTCGGAAGTGGGTGGACGATTCTGTCTACCACCATATTGCTCAAGTCAAGATTGCCATCGAGCTTTGGAAGAAACTTGAAGAATTGTATGAAAGGAAGAGCGCTGGGAATAAAACACTGTTGATAAAGCAATTTGTCAACATGAAATACAAGGATGGTGAATCCGTGATCGAGCATCTAAAAGAGGTTCAAAACATGATAATCCAGTTCTCTCTTATGAAGATAAATTTAGGAGATGAACTGCATGCCCTGTTTATCATTGGCTCTCTGCCCGATAGCTATACTACGCTATCCGTAGTGGTCATAAACTCCTCAGCTGATAGAATTGTTTATGTAGAAAGAATTACCAGTGTATTGCTGAACGGCGAGACGAGAAGGATGTCGAGTAACACTCATCTCCCGAGCACTAATGAGACCCTTGTTACTGAGAAGAAAGTCAGGTCGAAGAACAAAAAGAATTCTCATTCGAACAGTAATGAGAGGTTGAGATCAAGAGGAAAGTCCAGCATTCCTAAGGATATGGAAATCCAGTATTTTTATTGTGATGTTAAATGACACTTTAGAAATAAGGGTTATTCTCTGAAGACCGATCAAGAGAATGGAACCGTACATGAAGACAAGATTATTGGCAGATCGAAGAACACAGTTGCTTCTGTGTCTGTGAATGATTTCCTGTATGCATCCACTTGTGGTGACTCGTGCTTGAGTATATCAAGTCAAGATAGATTGGATCGTTGACTCGGGGGCGTCGTATCATGTTACCTCACATCAAAGTTTCTTTACCACTTACAAGACTGGTGAGTTCGGCAGCGTGAAGATGGGGAATAATGGAGTCTCTAAGATTATGGGGATGGGTGATATCTACATGAAGTCCGAGCTAGGTTGTTCCTTGGTGCTCAAGGAAGTCAGACATGTACCAGACTTGAGATTGAATCTCATCTCAATAGGAAAGCTCGACGGTGAAGGATATGTGAGTGTATTCGGGAATGGGAAGTGGAAGCTCAATAAAGGTTTTCTGGTTGTTGCCAAGGGCACCAAGTGAAATTTACTTTATAAAAATCAAGCTAGGCTTGATCGAGCCGAATTGAATGTAGCCGAGAAGGGGATGCCGATTGAGCTTTGGCATCAAAGATTAGCTCACATGAACGAGAAGGGACTAGACGTCCTGAGAAAGAAACAGGCCTTCTCGAGCTTAACGGGAATGCACTTGCAGAAGTGTACTCATTGTTTGATGAAAAACAGACCAGTGTTTCATTTCATAAACCACTTCCAGCACGGAAGTTGGAGATTCTCGAGATTGTACACACAGATGTGTGTGGGCCTATGAAAGTAAAAACCATGGGTGGTTCTTCCTACTTCGTTACCTTTATTAACAATACTTCGGGAAGGTGTGGGTCTACTTATTGAAGACCAAAGATCAGGTTCTTGAGTGCTTTAGAGATTTTCATAACAAGGTAGAACGAGAGACTGGCAAGCCTTTGAAGTGTGTATGATCAGATAACGGGGGAGAGTATATTGGGCCATTCAACGAGTACTGCAGAAAATATGGTATTCGACATGAGCAGACAGTACCCAAGACACCTCAACACAATGGTATAGCCGAGAAAATGAATCAGACTTTACTTGAGCGTGTGAGGTATATGTTGTCTCAAGCTTGATTACCGAGAAAATTTAGGGGCGAAGCACTTAGCACAGCAGTTCACATTATAAATCGTTCTCCTTCACAGCCGCTGAATGGAGAAGTTGCCGAGAGAGTTTGGAGCAACAGAGATGTGGATTATGAACATCTGAGAGTTTTCAGATGTTGATCTTTTGTGCATATTCCCAAAGATGAGAGATTGAAGTTGGATGACAAGGCAAGGCAGTACGTTCTTGTTGGCTACGCCGATGAAAAATGGGGTTATAAGCTGTATGATCCTATTGCGAACAAGATGGTCAGAAGCTGAGATGTTGTGTTTCTAAAAGACCAGACAATTGAAGACTTCGAGAAGGAAGAGAAGTTAAAATCCTATGTTGGCGACTTTGAGGATTTCTACACTGAAGGCCGAGAGAAGGTCGAGATTCTCGAGAACCAAGAGGTCGAAGAAGTTGATCATGAACCTAAAGTTCATGAGGACGATGCACCAGGAAGTCGAGGTGATCCCAAACCACAGGTTGATGTGTCATCATAGGTCGAGCCAACTCAGCAGGTCGAGCTACCTCAGAATGAAGGGTCGAATTGAGAAGGTTGACAAGAACTCGACACCCTTCAGTCAAATATCCAGTAAACGAGTATGTATTACTGTCTAATGGCGGTGAGCTCGAGTACTTCAGAGAAGCTCTTGAAGATACTCAGAAGAAGGAATGGCTGAAGGCTATGCAGAAAGAGATGGATTCGCTGCATAAGAATAGGACTTTCAAACTTGTTAAGAAGCCCAAGGGAATGAAGATTCTCAAGAAAAAGTGGGTATACAAGATCAAAGAGGGAGATAGCAACTCGCAGCCGAGATACAAGGCTCGACTAGCTGTGAAAGGTTTTGGTCAATGGAAAGGAGTTGACTATGGCGAGATATTTTTACCTATGGTGAAGATGACTTCCATTCGAGTTGTTCTAGGGCTAGTTGCTAGCATGAACTTAGAACTTGAGCAGATGGATGTTAAGACGGCATTTCTTCATGGTGATCTGCATGAAGAAATCTACATGGACCAGCGAGAAGGGTTTGAGGTCAAAGGCAAGGAAGACAGAGTGTGCAAACTAAAGAAGAGTTTGTACGGGCTGAAACATGCACCTCGGCAATGGTACAAGAAGTTTGAGAACTTCATGAGCTAGCACAACTACAATAAATTTAAGTCGGACCATTGTGTGTTTGTGTGAAGATTTTCCAATGGTGGTTTCATCATTCTCTTACTGTATGTTGATGACATGTTGATTGTAGGTCAAAATGTTGAGAAGATAGCCGATCTTAAGGGTGACTTGAGCAAGGCGTTCGAAATGAAAGACTTAGGTCGAGCAAAGAAGATCCTCGGCATGCAGATCGCTCAAGATAGAAAGGTCAGCAAATTGTTGTTATCCCAAGAAACCTATGTGAAAAAAGTGTTGAAGAGGTTCAACATGGACACGGCCAAGCCGGTTAATTGTCTACTCGGGAACCAATTAAAATTGTCAAAGGAGATGTGTTCGAAGACCGAAGAAGAGAAGGCCAAAATGGGTCAGATTCCATATGCCTCAGCGGTTGGGAGCCTTATGTATGCTATGGTGTGTACAGGGCAGGATATTGCCTTTGCAGTCGGTGTAGTGAGCAGATTCTTGTCAAATTCAGGGAAGGAGCATTAGGAAGGTGTCAAGTGGATTCTGAGATACTTGAGAGGTACGTCCAAGTTATATTTATGCTATGGTGGTGATAAGCCAAAGCTATTCGGCTACACGGATTCAGACATGCTAGGCGATACCGACACAAAGAAGGCTACTTCGGGCTACCTATTTACCTTTTCTTGGGGAGCAGTTGCATGGCAAGCTAAGCTACAAAAGTGTACAGCCCTCTCAACTAGTCAAGTACATTTTGATCACTGAAGGTTATAAAGAAATATTATGGATGAAATGGTTCTTCAAGGAGCTCGGTATTGCACAGAACAAGTTCGTTGTGTACAATGATAGCCAGAACGCGATACACCTGAGTAGGAATGCCAGTTTCCATTCACATAGCAAGCACATTGATGTGCCCTACCATTGGATAAGAGATGTGCTTGAGTTGAACTTGCTAAGCATTGACAAAGTTCATACTAACGAGAATGGATTAGATATGATGACGAAGTGTTTGCCAAAAGGTAAGCATGATTACTATTGTGCCAAAGCTAGTATGGTGGAGGTGCACCAATCATCGACTTGATTGGGTCAGAGGACTTCCTTTCTCATCTTGAGTGAGGGGGAGATTGTTGGGCTTCCCTCTTCATGAGATTGAAGTCCACATCAAAGAAGATTGTTGGGCTTCCCTTAGTTTTAGGTTGAGGTACACACATTGAAGGCTTGGAGGTTTAGCCGAAGAAATAGGAACAACCGTTTCTAACTGCATTGTAACTAAAATTGGACTCTTTCCTATAAATGGAAGAGCCTACTAGGGAGTTTATATAGATTAAAAAGTGAATCTTGAATTTTGTGTGAGAGACGAACAGAGAGAGAGGCTTTGAGAAAACTCTTGCATCGTCTTTGCAGAGTTGTAGAGAAGAAAAATTCCTGCTGATCTTTATCGCGTTTGAGATCATACAGGTTGAATAGAGAGATTGGGAGATCAGTTGTAATCGTCACTTTCTTCTAGTGAAATCTCTTTACCCGTGGACGTAAGCATCGATTTTACCGAACCACGTTAAATCTTGTGTGTGTAGGTAATCTTTACCATTCTTTGTTTTAGAATTGTTTAGACCGTGCTTACCATTAATACTCTGTAGACTTACATAAGAGAAAAATAGAAATCGATAGGGTAGATTCGATCTTGATGTTCTCGATATTGGAACGTGCTGTTCTCGGGCTTGAACTTGCTGTTCTCGTTCTTGAATTTGTCTCGATCTGTTTCTATCCCAACAACAAGAGAGGTATTGAAGACGCATGATCATGTGTTTTACAATAGACCTGTACTAGAAGGCTTTAGAAAACATTTGTACAATTTCAAAAATGTTGCACTTTCACCTTATGGGGAGTACTAGAGGCAGATGAAAAAGATTTGTGTTCTCGAGCTTCTTAGCGCGAAGAAGGTCCACTCATTTCGATCAGTAAGGGTTCAAGATGTCGAGAATATGAAGACATTGTTGATGTTTTGCTTCGCTTGGAAAAGGAACAGTTTGGTAAAATTCGTTTTACTAAAGATCACATCAAGCCGATTCTCATGGTAATTTCAATACTTCTACCTCTTGTTCTCATCTTTCGATCCCTTATCATTTGTTCAAATAGTTCAATAAAATAATATGTTGGTTGCAGGATATGTATCTAGCTGGTTCAGATACAAGTAGTATCATACTTGTATGGACAATGTCAGAGCTTGTTAAAAATCCAAGAGTGATGAAGAAAGTGCAAGAAGAAGTTAGATGTTGTGTGGGAAAGAGAGAAAATGTTGATGAAAATGATCTTGATCAGCTTCATTATCTTAAAATGGTGATTAAGGAATCTCTAAAAATACACCCCCCAGGCTCAGTATTAATCCCACGAGGATGTATGAGTCATTGCATTATCAACGGATACAACATTTATCCAAAACATGGGTTCTTATTAACATCTGGGCAATTGCAAGAGATCCAGTATCATGGAAGAACCCAGAAGAGTTCTTACCAGAGAGGTTCATAGATTGCCCATTGATTTTAAGTGAAAAGGTTATGAGTTTTTACCATCAGAAACTTATATCCAAAACAACAAAGAATTGGGTTACACATTTTACTACCCGAAGCCATATCTCACGAAAAAAAACAAAAACTAAAGGAAACTTAAAAATCATTAATTCAATACCTTGCGTCTAGAGTGAGCTTTTTTTTGTGGAAACTTAGACTCTGTGTAATCAATATTTGTAATGCGACTCTCATCCCAAGTTTGAGTACCAAGGATCTTCAAGAAAAACATCATCAAATTAGCAATCATTTGATTTCCAGATTTAAGCATCAATCCTCTTACTCTCCACTTCAGCAAGTGTTGTCTCCTCTTGGGAATGGTTTTGAGTGAATTTGAAGGCGACAACGTGTATTGAGTGTTCAAAAAAAGAAGCCAGGATCATTTTCCCCTAAAGAAAATAAAGCAAGTATATAATGATAGTAAGTTAAGAGCTATAACAACTTGGTTAAATACTTAACAGGTTCAAGTAATATTATTTAGTTAAGATATGCATATCATGGAGAAAATGGAGTCATGTAATCACTTTGCATTACTTTCCTGTCATGAGAACTCCTTCAACTCATCAAATTAATAAATAATTCGACAAACTCTCTACATTCGATCTCAGCATAACAAGAATAGTAGCCACCAAATTTAACTACTGTAAAACGCTCCCTACAAAAATCAAGGACCTCATCACCAACCGTCTTAAGTTCGAAGACCGTCATGTTTCTGAACTTCAAGGTTTAAACTCGCAAGAATATATTGGGTAGTTCAAAGAACAAATAAGGTATCGTATCATGGAGGATATTTCAATTATACATGTAAAATAGCATGTTTAAGCGTATATGGATATTATTATTCTTAAAGGCATTCCTTTAGCACATACCAAAAATTCCTGAGTGTTTTCTAAATTTCAGAAACTATAATTTTCAAATCTGTAATAAAAAAATTCGTAAGTATTATTCTTAAAGGACTCTAAACCACAGGGTTATCATTTGCAATCATTGTATCGATGAATCAAAATCATCAGAAAGATAGAAAACTGATTGACGGTAGAAATTTAGAAAAATGAGCATCCTCCCAAAGATTAAAAGTAAGAATCATACCTAGATTTGAGAACAGAAAAATCCAAAGTAGAAAGGAGATGCTGAGAAGTTTTTCGCAGAATCCGATCAACGGCGGGGTGCTCTAACAAGTTGATGCAATTGCGCTGACTTTTAAGGTTTATGAAACCAGATATTGAACTCGAATCAAAACCCTGTAGACGGAAGAGGCAGACCTCAGTCACTCAATTTGAGCCCTAAAAATGAAGATGTTTAAAATCTACATGAATTATTTTTTCTTATACCTTTTAAAGTCTACTGGCGAAGTAAAATAGACCCAAACCACGTCAAGTGATAAATAACGACGTTATTACCAAAATAACCTCTATCATGTCATTTATAAAACGACATGAAAAGCAATTCTTTTTACATCATTATCTAAAACGATGTTGTATATAGAGATAATAATAAATAACGTCACTATTTTGAGAAATGACGTAGTGCCACGGGAATAAAAGTTAAAAGTGGACAAATAATGTCACTTTCTCATAAAATGATGTTATTTAGATGACGTAAATTCCTATATTTGTTATAGTGAACATTGATAGACCTAGTAGAGGTACTTTCATCGGTACTAAGCTAGTTCAACAAGAAAAAGATTCTCTTATTCAGTTCTTACGACTAAATCAAGACATTTTTGCGAAGTCTTACGAAGAGATGCCTAGGGTCGATCCGGCCAAGGCATGTCACAAATTGGCCATCAACATCAACGCCACGACGGTCAAACAAAAATAGCGACGACTATCACCGTGACTTCGAGATGAAGTTTACATGGAGATCAAGAAATTGATCAAAGTGGGATTCATTCGTGAAGACAAATATCTAGATTGAATATCCAACATCATCGCTGTCCCAAAGAAGAACAGAAATGTCTGCGTTTGCATAGATTTCACCGATCTAAACAAACATACTCCAAATCATAGTTTTCCTCTTCCCAATATTCATCAGATACTTGATTTCACAGTAGGTCACGACCTCCTATCAAAGATGGACGCTGCTTTTGGATACAATCAGATTCCACTCTTAGATGAAGATCAAGAAAAGACCAATTTCATCACTGAAAGAGGACTTTACTACTACAAAGTCATGCGCTCTAGACTAAAAAATGTAGATACCACTTATCAACGGTTGATGACTACTATGTTCAAAGCATATCACGGGAAAGTCGTGGAAGTCTACATTGACGATCTCTTGCAACCATATTTAAGATCTCAAGACCATATTCAACATTCTTCAATTTTATAGGATGCGTTTCAATCTTGGTAAGTATCAATTCAGAGTACATTCAGGTCAATTTCTAGGCCACCTCATCAGCAAGAAGGGGATTGAGGCTGATCCAGATCAGATTTGGGCTCTCCTCGACATGCTATCTCCAAGAATGATGAAAGACGTTTAGAAACTTACCGACAAGATTGCCGCTATTAACCGATTTATTTCAAAATCTTCAGACCGTTGTCGTTGGCTGTTCCTATTACTCTGCAGCTGTACTAAACGAGGAAAAGCTTAGCCAAATGTAGAGGTTCAATGGACATCAAATTGCGAAACAGCTTTTCAGTATCTCAAAACCTATTTGGGGAGGTCTCCCATCTTGAGCACCCTACAAGATAATGAGTAACTGATTATCTACCTAGAAGTTACAGATACTTCACTCAGCTCAGTTCTCATTTGACTTAAAGGGAAAATCAGGAAACCAGTCATACTTTATCAGCAAAATCCTCACTCCAGCAGAAACGAGGTACTCTAAAATCGAGAAACTTCTTCTCACTCTTGTTTACACATCACAAAAACTCAAGCACTACTTCCAAGCTCATTCAGTCAGTCATGACAAACTACCCACTTCGGGAGGTACTGTTCAAAAAAGAAAAATCAAGAAGAGTGCAACAATGGTCAGTCATTTTGGGAGAACATGACATCAAGTTCAAACAACATCATTCCGAAAAGGGTCAGGCTGTTACCAAATTTTTCATGGATTTTCTAGTGGAAGATCCCGACTGGGAGGAAAATTCTTACAGATGAAGTTACAAAAGATCAACCCCCAAAGAATTTGATAAGAAAGCTGAATGGATTACAAGAAAAGGGTGGAGACTTCTTGCAGATGGATCAGCAGGGCCCGTAGGGTTAGGAATTGGAATAGTATTGATTACCCCTCCCAACGACAGAATTAAAAAATTGATCCACTTGGATTTTGAGACCTCAAACAATGTCACTGAATACGAAGCTCTCATTCACGGACTCGACCTCGCTCTTGAGCTCAGTGTTCAGGAACTCTTAGTTTGCACAGATTCACTACTCATCGTCTACCACTACTCTGAGCAATTCAAGAAGAATGGAAAGATGATCGAATACGCTGCCCTCGTTACAGATAGGATGAGCAAGTTTACACAAGCAATTCTCAATTATCTTCCTCGAGTAAAAACAGACACGCCGATTCTGTGGCATATCTAGCCGGGGTCTTGGGCACAAAAGCTCGATATCTTCAGATCGAGGTGATTTCAGCCCCCAATATTGATCGTATTTTTGTATGCATGATCAACACTGGGGGCGATAAAGGGGAGACGATGATTGACAAAAGCCTTTCTTAGTTTATCTCGGTATCGACAATAAATATGATGGACCACTTCCAGTAGATCTGAAAGAACGCCGACAGCTGATCGATTATTCTAAGCGCTACACAAATTAAAATGGTGCCTTGTACCGCCATTTAGTTACGGGGCCTTACCTTAAGTGCCTCTCCAAACAGAAAGTAGACGAGATGCTCTGCGAGTTACATGAAGGGACTTGTGGCTCCCATGCCGCAGGTCGATCACTTGCAAACAGAGCCATTACACAAGGAGTATTCTAGCCCGGCATGCACAAGCAAGCGGAAGAGTACTCACGTAAATGTGATGCATGTCAACGACATAGACAGATGATATGTGCCCTTACGCTCGAACTCTATGCAAGAAAGGTGTTTTGGTCGTTCAATAGATGGGCACTCGATCTTGTTAATTCTGCAGGTAATCGCCGCCACCTACTCGTAGCTACCGATTATTTTTCAAAATGGGTAGAAGCAGTTCTACTCTATCAAACCAGAGAAGAAGAGGTTATCTTTTTTATCTGGGAACACATTATCACTCAGTTTGGGAGCCCTCACCTAATTGGCATCGATAACGGTCCCCAATTTGATAGAGAAAAAGTCGTAGCTTTCCTCAATCACATAATATCATCCACCCACCATCCAATCCCTACTACCCTCAAGGAAATGGCCAAGCCAAAATCACCCGCAAAACTATCGTGAATGGACTCAAAAAACGGTTTCACTCACATGAAAAAGAGAATTAGGTTCGGGAACTTCCTTATGTCTTATGGGTATATCGTACCACTCTACGTCAATCAACTGGCTGTACTCCTTTTGTCTTTACCTCTGGAACTAAAGCCGTCATTCTCTCTGAATACCATCATCCAGTCAAAGATCACGAGCTATCTGACGAGGAAAATGAGTTGGAATTGGCTTGCAACCTCAATTGGATCAATGAAACAAAGGAACGTGTCATCGCTAAGCTAGGTCGATATCACCAAATGCTAACCAATTCGTATAATAGACGAGTCAGAAGCCGTACCTTCAAATCAAGAATTTCGTCCTCAAATAAATACCTTAGCACCTTAAAGAGCCTCATACGAGAAAACTAGCAGACAATTGGGAGGGTTTATTCCTTATTACCGGTCTCTCAGGCCTGGGATTATATTATCTCATGACAGAAGATGGAGTTCATATTTCAAATCCTTGGAATACTAGGCGACTGAAACGGTACTATCATTAGGTTCCTCACTACTCCATTTCAATTTCTCATTTTTTCTATCCCAAAAAGTGAGATTTTCCTCTCCATCCCATGTACATCCTTTTCTATTCAATGAAACTTATAAGTTTTTCTCTCACATCTCTCTACATCATAGACAATGCATATATTAAAGCATAGATAATACTAGTTTTTAATCGACCTCTATACCAGTTAAATCAAGGATAATACTTGGTTTGGCTGACTCTACTAAATCTCTGTGATTAAAACTAAGGTGATACTTGTTTTACATCAAAGACTCTACCATGCATAAGATAAAGTAATAGTAAAATTAGCTTTATCTACCTCAATATGGCTGCAACATCATACCAGTTAAATCAAGGATAACACTTGGTTTGACTGACTCTACTAAATCCCTGTAATTAAAACTAAGGTAATACTTGTTTTACATCAAAGACTCTACCAGACATAAGATAAAACAAAGGTAAAACTAGTTTTTATCTATCTCATATGGCTGCGACATCATACCAGTTAAATCAAGGATAACACTTGGTTTGGCTGACTCTACTAAATATCTATGATTAAAACTAAGGTAATACTTATTTTACATCAAAAACTCTACTAGACATAAGATAAAGCAAAAGTAAAGCTAGCTTTCATCTACCTTAATATGGTTGCCACATCATACCAGTTAAATCAATGATAACACTTGGTTTGGTTGACTCTACTAAATCTCTACGATTAAAACTAAGGTAACACTTGTTTGATATCAAAGACTCTAATAGACATAAGATAAAGCAAAGATAATACTAGCTTTTATCTCTCAGCTTGTCTGCAATAACTACTTTTTATTTCAAGTTACATATACAGCCTCTACAATAGATTCTTTTATGCTGTTGGGATGTCAGCTATGTTTTCCCCTCTATCAGCCATAAATTCTCAAGCTCGAGCAGTTACAACAATTCTGCCATGCTCTAGCAATTTAGCAGGTCGAGGGCCTAAATTTGTTTCCATGGATTACATACAATTTCCTTGATCTATATCAGCTCTGCAAATACATCCCCTATTTAACAAATTGCTAAATAAGGTATCTCTTTCTGACTCAAGCCTTTTTACCTCTTCTACCAAATAGGCAATCACCACCCTCAACAGTTTTGAGTGAGATGCCTCAGTTACAATAAACCTAGAAATATTCACTCTCGCCTTATAAAGGCGTTCTTCCGACCTCGTATACCGTTATCTTAGCCATGTAATTTCCCTATCTACTAGATCTGTGAAAGCTATATTCTCTTCCAATTTTCTGTCAGCTCGATTGATCGCCTCCAAATCGGCCACCTGAGCGCGAAGTACCTCAATCTCTCTTTTCAATTCTTCCACATCTAGAATCTTCTGTAACAGTTTATTTTTTTGATGTATCAAAATATCCTTCCCTCTGATAGTCTGCTCTAGCCCTTGTTCCTTGGAAAGAATAGCATCAAGCTTCCTTTCGTTCTCCCATAACCGCTCAACTCCATTTCGTACGTGACCTTGAATTCAAGCGACATCCCCCTCCAGTTCTCTTATTCGAGCTAAGAGGCCGACTACATCCCCTTTAACAAGCGAAACCTTGGCATCATTTTTAATCTTCCACGAACGCTCCCCAGCCTCGACATTTTGGGCACGCGAATTGGCCTGTGCCAGTTCGGTTCTTAATTGCGCCACTTTTCATTCAACTCATCACACTTACGTTGCACCGTCGGAAATTCAAAATATTTGGCAGGTAAAGCTGTATACAATTGTTCCACTACAACTTCAGACGCAGACAGAACGTCTCGAGCTCTCTTCAGCTCATTGTCCTTGTCAACCAATTTCTTCTTCAATCACTTCAGCTTGCTCCTGCTATTCCCTAGATCAGTTCCAATTTACTCCTGATTGTTCATTCTCTTGATCAAATCATTCATCAAACTGGCCACCGACCGATTTAAATCCTCCTCCAATTTTTCTAGCGCCTGAATACAGTAACGGGCCATGTCAGCCTCCCTACTTTTTCCCATCAACGCATCATTCTGGATTCTAAATTTTACCACATGTTTTTTTAATTCTGCAAACTCTTTTTGTTCTTTCTAAATTTCGGCATCCTTCTCCTCGATCATCCGAGCTAGGTCGACAACAGTCAGCGTTGCCTCAACGAACCTAAAGTGTACCTTCACATGTTGACCTTCTCTGTCTTCATTCGTCTCTCTCGTCCTATCAAGCTCCTCTACATATTCTTGGTTACTTTGGCGTACATCATCTTCACACAAGCGAGCTGACTCTAATTCAACCTGCACATTCATATACATTATATTATGTTAGATTCAGAATACTCAATCACCACATATGACTAATTTCTAAAGAGATATCTATTTTTTGACATCTACTGTGTAAAGTTACTTCTGAACTTAAGGTCGAAGTACATAACAGATGGATGCTCCATAACATATACTTCTAAGTCTAAGGTATACATTCTCTATATTTTAAAGTTGTAAATACTTTGGTATTTCCCTTGTGCCATTTCATTGCCCCTAAGCCGATAATAGGTTTTTGGTCCATCTCTACACTCTATTTATTACTTTGTAGCTCTATACTAATGAATCATACAAATCAAATATTGTTTGCTCTATTCTAACTTGCAGCTCCGCTTGCGAAAACAACAAGGACGCTGAGGCGTCTCTCTCCTTAGCAAGCTCAGCCTCTAAGTCTTTTATTTTGAAGTGTATGTCCATAAGTTCTTGCGGCAAGGTTTATAAAAGTGACTTAGACTACAGAATTATATACAACAAAAAATATCTAATCAGTTTACAAACATTCCCAAATATTCATACAATCATAAAACCATCATACTACTTTACCTTCTCATTCTCCTCTTCTGGATGCTCGTTGTCATCCCCTTGGTTGTCTCTCACCATCTGAGGAGAAGCACCATCCAGCCCATCCACAACTCCAACAACACCATCATCAATTTCTTCATCTGCCTCCTCCTCTACATAGGTGTCAGCCTTAATGGCATCTACCTCATCTTCAGAATATCCTTTTTACATAAGGTGGCACCCGAGTCGGTCACACTCAGCTACCACCTTCTCCAAGTTCACTCTCACTTCCGCATGTAGGTTGCTGATCTCTACCACTTTTAAAGCCTTCAAAGCCTTCATCTGTTTTCCCTGCTTGAGCAAATCAATTTTTAATCGAGCTACGTTCCTTTTGAGCTCGATCTTCTTCCTCTTCAGCTCAACTCTCTCCTCCTCAACCCTGAGGCATATTCCCTTCATCAGACGAGTAGCCTGCAAAACAAATTGAATTGACCTTATTATTAGCTCGAGTCGCAATACAAAATTTTTATTACATATTCTGGAATATGAACCTACCATTTTTTTCATCTCCTTTCCCCGTGGAGAGCTACCAACCTGGCTTTTTCTTCCACCTCTTTCAAATCATTCTCCACAGCAGGTCAATCTTCCATGACTTTCACCCCAATCATTTTAGAGGGTACAACCCATCTCCTTTTCGCCTTTTCTACGGCCTCGCCACTTCCCCTGGTTCCAGAGGTCGAAGGACGCTTCAACATTTGTTTCTTGGGAAATGTTTAAGATAACTTGTTCAACGTAGCAGACTCAGGTAACCCTGTGCAGTCTACTGCATGGGCCTTAGGCAAGTTCACTCGCCTTTCCCCATCAGTCCCCATCTTCTTGTTGCCGTCAACACTCGTCATCAGCCTCTTTGACTGAGATTTTAGAACTTTTTCAGCTCGGCTGTTAACACATCTTTTTTCTGCTAATACCAAGTTCTTCCAGCACATCCTCGAGCTTTGTCTCGTCCTAGGCAACTGTGTCCAACATCGACTCTTTCTTTGTCACCTGAGATTTAAGACCTGTTATGCATAAAACATTATTATCAGCAGAGCATCATACAATTTCAACTATCAATCTCATATATTTTATATTGTTATAATTACTTTGTTTTACAGTTTTAAGCAGAAGTTCTAAGGATTCTTTATCATCTCTCTGAAGGCAATCACCCATTACCCATATCACATTATCATTCCATGGTCGACCTGCTGAGTTCAGGTCGAAGAAGTGAGGCCGAGTCGAGCTCGTACAGAAATATGCCCCTCCACTTGCAGAACAATTTTCTACCCCATAAAACTGTAAAAAATTCTCAGAGGATATTCTCCTCCTTCTCCCATCTCCTTCCCACCGTGTATTCAGAGATTCACAAATACTTATCACCTCCCACATGTTCCCGTTCATCTAAGAAGGACATGCCCCGATAAGGTTCATAATCCCTTTCACTAGATTGCTAAAGGGAAGACTCAATCTGTACTCTAACTGGGATCAATAACATAAAAAATCCTTTGAAAGTTCACTCTAAACATTCCCATCAAAATAATCCAAAGAGATCGATTCATCTATACCCCTATCCCTTTCTTTTTTGCCAAATCAGCCAACAAAAAAAAGTATTCCTCTCCCGTTGCAGCAGTACAGCCCCTAAATTTCCTACCGGTGTATTCTATATAGTTACCCCATCTATCTCCTACAGAAGCTTCAGCTTTACAAAACTATTTGAATACATCCAAGCGAGGAGGATAGGATACCAATCTTCTAGGGAAATTTGGAAATTTATCAACACCTACTTCTTCCCCACTGTCAGACATTTTGATCTCAGACTCAATCGACCGACCAGAGGTCGATGCCTCATTAACAGGGAAACTTACCATATCAACTAAAGAAAAAGAATTTTATCCTATACAAACACTTCTCACGATCGACCTACATACACATCCAGGTATCGATAATTATCTTTTACATATACGTCAACCACATACAATATCTTTCATATAACATATATCAAGAAGGTTTGCATTGATTGCTATAAATTATAATTTGTATATTTTCCTAGAAACAAAGCAAAATCTTCAAAAACACTTACATACATCACAAATCCTCTACTAACCTTCTATATTGGAATGTGAATCCCAGGCAACACCAAACCTTTCCTTCATAATGTTGTTGTATAACCACTTTCGTGACCCCATCTCAGCAACTCTCTCACACTTTAACTACTTATTACTTTTGCTTAAATCTTCACACGATTCTTTGCTATTTTTGCTTTTCTTCTTCCTCTCTCTCTCACTGCTCGTCAAGATTTTAGAAGTTGAGAAATATTTGAATGATAAAGATGAAGCAATATTTGTATTTTCTCTCTTTAACTGCTGGCAGCTATTGAGCTTTGCACGAGTCGTCCTCAGTTTTAGAACTGAGGTATCCCTTCTACTATCCATGTCAGACGTCTTATACCTTTTCAGTAAAAATGATTTCCCATCATTGCCCTTTGCCTTATATTTTAATCTATTTTTATCCCTCTTTACCAAATCTCCCTCTAGCCTCACCACACTCATGATCACTCGTGCCTACATGCAATCGGATTTTCACAGTTTTTACACAAGGGACAAAATCAGAAGCTCCCTGCTTTTTCTATTCTTGTTTCTTTTACTTATAACGACGCTGACATCATTTCAAAGGTTCTCAAAAAATTCAAAAATATTCAAAATTGTTTTTCACAACAGTGATAAATAACATTCGCAAAAATAGAGGATCTATTCAACTCTTATTCTTATTCCATTTTCTTTCAAATTATTTAAACTCATATAATTACATACATTCATATAACCCCTATTTTACATTAACTTTATTCACCTCACATATAATTACATCTAAAACAGCCTTGATATCCCGGGTAGCCACATCTAATCATATATCCTCCAACAATTCTCATATCTTCCAATTCGATCTCCTCTACGGCAATCGATCTCACATAACATTTTCAAGCTTCAGGGTCTACCACAATTTCTTTGAACATCACTTTATAAAATCGACGTTCATACTCACGTTCCCTCCCAATCCCGTCTAAGCCTTCAAGTTGAACCTCCCTTAATGGCAGCTCAACATCATAATCCAACAATCTAAAAATCCACTCCCGCACTTCAGCTATCTTTATCGTCAACTGCCCCTTAGCAGCATAACGAATTCTTTCAGATCGAGTCCACGTCATTCTAATCCTCTTTAGCTAGTTTAGCATACCTTTCACCCTTATTTATACATTTCTGCAATAAATTCTCCACAAACCGTGATATTGTCCTATTATTTCGTAACAGAAACCCTAATATCTTGAGAAATATTATTTTAACATATCTCTTCCTGCCAACCCCAGTCATTTCATACTCATCCAGATCAATCTTATTCTTTCCAAGTCTAATATTCTAGAACAACCTCTTTGAGATCGATTCTACATTCTGAAACTTCTACAATTTTTTTCTCCCCTACTTTTTTAGAGTACAGGCCGAATTATATTTAACATTTAACACATATTTTTACAGATAAATTTGTAACAGCTCGATTATTAAAAAATATTTTACCTACTTCTTACATTTTATTCCATACAAATTCGAAAGTCTTCGGATCATATAGCTCGATTTTCTAGAGTTAATTTATTCTATATAAACACAGAGTTTGGATAACAAATTTTATTCATCTCGAAACAAATTACAAATGCTTTTACAGATAACAAATCTTTCAGGTACTCAACATCAGGTACTTTACAGATAACAAGTTTTCAAGTACTTTTAAAGCTAACAAGTCTTTTAGGCACTCTGAAATGTCAAATCTTTTAGTTTGTTCTACTTCAGTGATTTATCATCCTGATGCAAAGTAGACATTGGAAATAATGAGTATCTTCCCCCACCCCCCATGAGTTTTGTCAAACTTCAAATGGAAACTATGAAAGCATGAGACTCAGTGCTTGAACCAACTCTTCAAATAGAAGGTCTTCTCAACGTAAAGTAAAGATGGAAGTGTAGAAGCAGACTTCCATTCTCTATATTCCTCCTCTACTACCATTGCCGCCTCTTCTATAGCCACTACCCTCGCAGAGGTGGTAGCGATGAAGAGGGCTTGACATTAGAATCCATTCAAACGCAAAGGATTAGTGCAACAACCCCGCAGTCACGCATATCCTTGCATCTATCTCCCCAACTTTATCTTCCACAAGAATACAGAGACAAACTCAACGTTACTCGCCTGTTAAAACAAAGTAGTAAAATCTCCATTTACAGTAAAACTCCTCCTCAACTTCAGCTGCTTCATTTTCTGACATTCCTTGATACGTCGGAGGAACGGAAACATGATTAGGATTCTCCAAGGACTCATCCCCGAAATACTTCAACTTCAACCTCTATATTTTTGAAGCAATTCTCTCTTCAAGAACCATTCTTCGGGTCTTCACCATCTTTAAAAATTGCAGAAGATTTAGCAAAAGAACAAATGTACTTTGCCACAAACCTCGGTATATGTACTATTTATATAACCCTACATTTATTGTGCAAGAACATTTCCCCAAATGTCATCATTCAATACAGGCAAAACTCTTCAAACACTAACCATCGCGTACATCAAGATTCCCATCAACATTCAATGCACGTACGTTCCCCCATAATACGCGTATTTTTGATACAGTCAAAACAACATCATTACTTTTGTCATTATTCAAACTTCCAACCCGAATACCTATTTACCCGCAAATTCTTTCACAACACAAGCCACTCGTGACTTCAGTTATGAGGGGGTGATTGAAGAGGCCTACCCCTCGATCTTACTCATATCGAGCTATCTCTAGTTTAAACTACCTCCATATCAGACTCACGCACTCTCCACATAACTTCGACAATTAAACATTACCGCCTACTCTTTGAACTGATAAAGAACGTGGGTCGAGCTCAAATTGAAAAACATAAACAAGTCAAAGACACCTATCTCTCACGAACTCAGCAGTTACTCAGTCAACTGTCATTAACCACATTGTTCGGAGAATGCGCTGCAGCACGATGAAGAACTGTGAAGAAGGCCTAAAAAAAAAGAAGTTCCAGAAGAGACAAAGACCAAAAAATGATACGAGAAATCACCCTGAAAACTATATTTTCAAAGATTCTCAAAACTTTTGACTTCTTATTCACAAGATCAAACATTTCTAAGTCAAGAGATCACTTGTAATAAGATATCAACCTCAAGCAATAAAAGTCACTATTACAAAAACCCTCAACTTGAGGTCATAGTTTTTTTTAACTATTTAGAGGTTTTCCACGCTAAATCACATGTGTCATTTCTTATTTTCTATTAGATTTTATCACAGACACATTGATGTAAGAGCTAATTCCAAGCCACTTCGGGCTTACGGAATTAGGCCATTACAGGTGTAAACAAAGCTCCAACTTTATTGTTTTTAGAGACTCATTATTCTCAATAATAGTCTTTTCTAGATTCTACAATAGCAGATGGATTTCAGTATCTATAGAAGTCAGATTTATTGGTACCGAAATAAAAATTACAGTATGGGAGGTACTCAATATTCTGATTGTGGAAAACATTTATTATGCATGTAGATCAATACCAGTAGTAGTACTTAGTAAACATTTCTTGCATAAATGCAATTCATAATATTAAAGTCAGTGATTCGCAATTATTACTTGTAGGTGAACCATACTCATAACTTATTACTCATAAAATCTTATTTAAGTACATGATTTCTAATTAGTACTAAAGGCAATTCATTGTATTCAAGTTAGTGATTTCCAATCATTACTTGTAGGTAAACCTTGTTCATATCCTATTTACTCATGAAATCTTATTTAAAGTATATGATTTCTAATTATTACTTATAGTTTATAGTATATAGCGTAATGAAGTATATGATTCTCAATCATTACTTACAAGTGAACCTTGTTCATGGTTTTATACTTATGAGATCTTATTAAGCGTCAAATTCTAATTTTATCCCATAAAATGGTGATCTTAACCTTAAAATGCATTTTAATAGAGTCTTAGCCAAGAAAGCTATTCAAAACTGCTAGATGTTGCATTTCTTATTCTGAGAACTAAAGTGTTCTAAGCTCTAAAGTTCTATAAGGTCTATATATTCTAGTCAAATGACCCTATTTGTTATGAATATGAAGGATATTAGATGTTTACCTGATAAGTGGCCCCACCCCAAAGTCTGTTATTTTCAAAAGATAAGTTGATTATGCCTGTCCTTGAACTAATATTCTGGGGTACTATAAGTTGCTATCAGTGCCTATATACCTCTAAATGTTATCATGTAACATATAATTACACCTATATAGATGCAAAAAATTAGTTCCTCCGGTACCAATTTTTTAGAAATAAGACTAAGTCAACTCCCAATTGAGCTCTAATTATTTATCTTTGGCAATTAACTGTGATTTAGATATGACTCTCAGTCGTATTTTAAATTAGTCTTGGTTTCGTATTATCTGTGATCTCTGATCATGATAATTAGTACCCTAGGGGCATACCATTAATACCATATTAGCTATCGCAAGATACTTAAATAGGTATTAATCTATTTACTTATATCCTATATAAGTGAGTCAATTTTCTTATACGAGGTACCCGTTCCCAAAAAAATTTAAAAATATTTTTCATAAATAAAAATAAAAATGGGTTCCCTACGGGGTAGGTCCAGTCAATAAAAAAATTTAAACAAAAAAAATTTATCTCAATTTGACCATAATTAAGCTCTCTAAAGCCAATTTAGTATCTGAACCAGTCCTGGACTGGCCTGGCTTGGTCTGGGTCAAGGCCTGGACCGGGTTGACCGGTCAGGACCTGTTTGACCAAGTCAAACTGCCACATTTCACCCCTTGGTAACTGTTATATGTCACTCTGATGACTACCACGTGTCACTATGTGTGCTACATGGCATGTCATTGGCATACCACTGCATATGCCACACGACATGCCCTGTGTGCCACTATTTGTCACGTGGTATGCCATGTGTCATTAATATGTATCTTTGTCACGTTAACATGGTTAACCCCACTGCCATGTCAGTATGTCACGTGTCCTCGACACCACGTGTCACTGCCATGTCAGTATGGGTCTGCTACCGTGCAGCATGTCACGTGTCCTGAACACGTGTCACTGTCACGTCAACATTTGGATAAGGATGACATCATCAGGTAATAAAATAATATTTTTAAAAAATTAAAAAAATAAATATTTTATTGTTGATGTCATCATGACCTAAAATCGCTATTTTTTAGCCATGAATTACCCAAATTCAACGCCTCCTTCCCAGCGATTAGAACATCTCCCTGAGACGTGGCATATATCGTTGGAAACCTTAAGGAATAGGCTACGTAAAAAAAATAGTTTTGTATTTATCCAATGTCCATAACAAAAGCTATTTTGGTTTCAAAATAGCCCTTAATCATAGGTTAAAAATCACAAAAATATGTCATTTTAATCAAAAAATATATATAAAAAAATTACTCTAATTTATATTTAGATATCCTATATCATAGATTAAGCAAAAATTATATCAAAATTCAAAAATATGTAAAAAAAGTACCTCTCCCAACGCAAAAAATCTCGAAAAATGTTGATTTGGAGAGTTCTTTCTCCATTCTGATTCGCTAGCTCTACGTGTCGATAGCGTATTAGACAATAATAAATTCTAACTACTAGATAATCATGAGAAATTAAAAGAGAATAAGGGATATCTTATTAATAAAATTCTATCTCTCTTTACAAGCTATAAAGAGGATAACCCAGCAAATGAGGTTACATATCCTACCTAAACTCTCCCCATAAACCCTAAAAGCCTATGGGCTTGTTAGGAGTCCAGTAGGACACCCCAACCTAGTTGGGCTCCCACCTTGGGCTGGACCTAACTCCTAAGATATTTGATAAGGGGTATATATTAGACAGACGAAAAAAATATCTTTTTAGTTTATTTTAGTCGAAAATGATTCCATGGCCCACAACACATTACATCTTTTTCAATACCATAAATCATTTAAAAATACCATAATTTATTTTAGGACCTTTGTTTGGATTTCCCATCATCCCACCAAGGAATTTCCTAATACTATTAAGATACACCCATACATGAAGGAAGTGCTATAGGTGTTATTTGGATTTCTCATGCTTCAACAACCACTAAGTAATCATACACAATAAAGGATGTATCGCCAAATAGTTCCATAAAGGAGGGAAAGAGGGGCGTGGTAGGTACTTAGATGTCATAGTCCAATAAGGCTACCAGGATCCTAAAACACTAAGCAAAACAAGTTCCCCTACCAATAAAGCCATTAATAGATAAATGTCAAGTATTTAGCTTTGGCTTAAACAAATGAAGTAGTATATAGCATGAAGATCAATATAAAGTATAATTTAAGGAAAATAAACAAATAAAATAGTCACCTTACTTGCTTAATTTGTAACTCAGGTTTCTAAATTAATGTCTCAAAGCATGTCGGGAATCCGTAGATGCAATAATGTGTAAGGTATAGAAAGTTACTGGCACTATCTTCTGTGTGAACTACTGAAATTCCTGGCAGAAAATCAAGAAAGTTAATATACTAACTTAGAGATCCAACATTGTGTACTACTTTAGCAATACATTAAGCTTATTTTAGAATGGCTTTTGGGGAACACATTATTGCTTAATGTGGTACAAAATGTTGATGTTGGCATCAAACCTAATGCATTAAATATTTCGAATATGCACTTATTTAGAAAATAAAAATTTGTGTAACTTAAAGTTCTAAGAATGGAATAGTTGGACATTGTGTTGAAATAATTCCTTGCCCATAAAGTGAGAGAAATACTACTGCAAATATAGGTAGGTCTCAATTTGGCACACGAAAAGTAAGGCTTTTGAGACACAGCTAAGTTAAAGACTATGATTTTGTAATCATAGTAACTAAACTCTAGTACCCCACTTTTTGTTAGTCGTATACGCTTATGTTAATAACTTTATTATGTTACCATTTATTATATTGCTCCTAGTTGTAGTTTATCTTGATTCTTTTGAGTTGAGTTGTACGCTTATTCAAACCCATCACCGTAACTTCCATTCTTTTATTCCATCTCATATTCTTTATTCTCCTCCAACAACTCACCCTTACTACTGAGAAAATAGAGTATCATCTTCCTCTTCTTCATTACTTTAACCCAGAGTATTAGAAAGAGAAGAGAACATATGTTTTTAATTTCTGCATTACTTTGGGGATTGCTGGAAAATATTGGAGCATTGAGGGTAGGTTTTTATTCTCTTATAATTCCCGAATTCATCGATTCAGGCAAGTACCATTATCACCGAGCATTAACGTTGATTGATTGCTATAGTTTTCGGATATAATTTGAGTATAATTCAAATGATTATGCCCCGTTAAGTTATGATGCTCGTGTCATATAGTTGTGATGAATGGTTTTGACGATATTGCTCTTCATTATTCATAACCTGGGCTCTGATACCAAGTTTGTCACGCCCCAAAATCTAATTTCTAATAATAAATCATAAAGAAAATCCTAAAGCTTAACAAGTAAGGCATCCCACGGATGAACCCCACAGATATAATATATTTCTAAAGAAATTAACTACATCTACTTACACAAAAAAAAAACAGCGAAAATAACTCAATTATTAAATAATATTAATAATATTCTCAACAAAATCTAAACACGAGAAATATTCTACAACAATGAAATCTGAAATAAAATATCATAAATACCCTATGACACAAGTCAGCGATCCAAAAGAAATCCAAAGAATCTCAAAATTATTACCCAAGCCTCACTAACCAAAGTCTACTATGCTCGGCCTCCTGTAAAAAATATAGCGCGTAAGGCGTCCGTAAGCACAATTATTACCAGTCACTGAACATGATAGACCAATATAATTAATAGATACTAATGCGATATATTATTTACCTATATGTATAAATGATGAAATGCTTACTGAGGAGATGAGGTATAGTTATTAATGTTGTTTTTAAGCGTCGGCGCCAACCGGTATTATAAGTATTTATTGAGTGTTATTAGGTATGGGGGATAACAAGCAGACGATTTATACATGGTCACTTTTAATTTAGTGGGATCATACTATCGTACCCTTCTGTCCTCAACAGAAGCGTATCCCTTATTGTCGAGCCAGGGAACATTAGGTTACCTTCTTATGAACAAATATTGCATGACTTTCCCTCAAAAATGACATCCATGAGTTTGTGGAGGAAGTATCGTAACAGTCTGCATATGTAAATCCATATAGCTACAAATAAAATCAAGATTTTATCATTTCGAAGAATAAACACAAACACGCCACAATTAAACATCATTAACAATAGTGCAAATTATATGAACCCGTCACTAAATTGCTTTTTGTTTCAAGACTAAATTATGATCTTGTAACTCTTCTATTACCCAATTTTGGCAAAAAAGAAAACCCTATTATTAAAAATATCACCAATTCTACAATTAAGGGGAAAAACCATGATTATAAGCAATCTTTTGTCTGATCCAAGAAATCTGTAATAATAGGGTAATTGTTTCATTACAGCCAGCTCAAACTCAACCTATAGTTGTCTATCAATCAGCTCCCACGGCTAAACATATGACTAGCTAACTAAAGATAACTAAACATATAAAAACATTTGATATTTTATTCCCATTTGTACAAACATCACATAACAAAGAGAGGAATACAATACACATATATGAGATTCAACCAAAATATCTTAACAATAGACAATGTTTATTCAAGTTAAAAGCACGACTCAAATATCTCTTTAGTTTTCTTATTCGTCAGTTCTTATTTGTCCATGTGAATGATGCATCGAAGACCTTCTCCTTTAAGCATGAGTTCAAATGCCTTGTTGATCTCTGGGGCTGCATAAGCAAAGAACTTTTCCAATTCAAGCTCATGCAAGGATTAAAGCAGATGTTGTTTTAATAGAAGATGCAAAAAGGTTTTTTTTCTTCGAGAAAATTTTCTTACCCCTTTCATGTATTTCTCTATGACCGCATGAGTAAAGGTACCCCTGAGTATCCTTTCGTTAAGTTGATTTATCAGGTGCGTCTTAAAGGAATCATCTTTGTTTGGTACACTGGCCAGTATTACAACACCCCAACCCTGCATTAGGAGAGGCATATCGGATTTCATAGTATGAATTAGCCTTGGTTTGAGATACAATATTGAGATGAGTAAGAGATAGTTTTAGGAAATTTACATCATGAACGCATTCAAAGGCAGATATCATTGTAGTGATGCTTCCTGTACATTCAATACTATGATCCACTCCTCCATTCCTCATTTATGCAATCACTTGTGTTCAAATCAAGTATCAAATAGAGGTCTCTGGTCTCTGTACCTTACACATTATAAGGTTTAGAATAACTGGTAATTGCTCCAGTAAGGAACTAACCTCTTGAACTGGCTTGCCATGGTCCTTTGGGTTCACAAACTCAGTTACTCGAAACTTGTTAGTTGATATAAGACACAACGAAAGTGTTACTAATTCATGAGAGTACAAAAAAAACTAATTATTGATAAATCCCATTTACTTCAATAAACTTTGACATGATTAGACTTTTTTCATGTTATTTTTGAGTAGAGTCACTTCTTCTCCTAAAAGTTTAGTTTTGCAAAACATGCAAAAGATATAAGAAAATGCCATAAGTGGCTATTAACCTCTTTCTCTATGTATATATGAGCTAATTATAAAAAATTAGATATCAACAACTGCAAGGGGTGGTCTTTTCTAAGTATCCCCATTTTAAGACAGTGAAACATCTTAATTCTTTTTAATCAGGAGCGAACTAAGCATCCTAACTGCTCTTTCTGTATCACTGTATCTTATGATCATATTCAGATACCGCATCGCTTCATGAGGGAGTAACCCTTCAATCATGAAATGGAAGAGCTGTGAGTGAGTACTCTCCATCACTTCCAAATACTGCTTCATCATGCTTCCTTGCCACTCTTTACTCAGCCCTATATCTTCAAGTAGTGGGAGTAAATGTCACTCCTTGTCTTCAAAGTGTTCTTTGCAATGTGCCTAAAAACACAAACCACGTATAAAGAGCATGCCAATTTCATACTCAAGAATTTATATACTACCCTAGAAGATCATTAGTTGAAGCATTCCAAATATAACGAAGGCGATAATCAAAAAGGAAAGTAGGAACAGTAAATATAGTCGAAACCAGTATGAGCCTTAATTTGGGTCAAATGGGAGTCTGAATGGCTGATTACAGCTTCAGAGAATTAGAGTCGGAGGACATAATCATAGACACATATTCGTAATCCCTATATAAAAACCAACGCATGCCATGTATATCAAGGTCTAAAGGATTGTTCTCAATATACGAGTCTACTTCATTTTGGAGTCTGCTCTATAGAGACTTCAAATATGTTTCAAAACATTTAATTTAGAGTGATTTTATCTCCAAGGTAGATAAAATATATTGTGCAGCACTTTACCTTTCATTGATACATATCTACAAGCAGCGGGATTTCAGATCTAGGCTTCTAACCTCAAAATAGGGAGCCTTTCAGTATTTTTCTTGATAGAAGTAATCCATAATGAGCTGTAATCTCAGGCTTTGCTTTTGGTACACCGAGTGTAACCGTCACACCCCAATCAGGAGAAAATCATATTAAAGGATGAAAAAATTTTGTAACTACTGTGTGGTGAAGATTAGTTGAAAATTAATAAACGAATTTAAGGAAGACTAAGAATTACATCACAGCAAGACTGCTGTGCAGTTGTAACCATATCTATGTCCCCAATACATTCAAACGAATAATTTCCCCTCCATCTGTGATGCGCTTAATAACTTGAAAATAGAAATTGTGGATTCACTTTTACTTAATTGCATAAATACAATGCATCTAAATCTAGTATAGGTGATCAAAAGTAGGTGTTCAGCATAACAGAAATAAGATTTTAAGAAAATGTGTCCTTCTACCTTCCTAGAACCCAAGACACAAAAGCTTAATCCAAATTCAAGTTAACATGACAGAATAAAAAGTAGACTCTCATGAGTACCCACTAAAGTAAGATGAGATAATAACTAATAAAGAGTAGAAGATGCCAATGTTAGCCTATTCTAGCACAATATCTTGGGATCTCTATAAATCTAATAATTGCTTGCATAATGCAGAATATCCTTTCAGTAGTTGTCCATTCAGGTAAGCTTAACTATAGGCAGTTCAAGTATCAGAATTTTGGCCGAAATCCTAACTAGCTATTCTGGCACTATGTTTGTACTGAACTAGCTATTTTAGAATTTTGGCTTCTTTGCTGCACACTTGGCATGCCAAAATTCTAGAATAGCTAGTTCAGTACAAACATAATAGATTTTATGTTGTTAAAGATAGTTATATATCTTGTTGGTACCAATGTGAATTACTGATTATTCTTTCCAGTTCCATGTACAATATCATGAAAATTAGAATATGCTCAACTGTTATAGGGAGTAAGCTGAAAGACATGCTGAACTGGTTCATTGCAGTCATCTAGGTTGATAATTCTATTACCCAAATGACTTCCCTGTACCAAGAAGACAAGGCTACCAATAAACATAAATGCCACCAAATGGGTCAAAATCCTAAAATGAAAGCAAATCATTAACTTATACAAATCTTTATCATACTTTTCAACATTTGTATCAACACCAATTATTCGGGTTGTGCCCCTTAGCCTTACACCCTATGCAACCTGTCAATGTGAGCATTATAAGTAGCTATAACCCTTTTATAGTGAGATAAGAAATACTAAAGCTCACAGCTCCAGGAACAAAAATAACTAATTTTACACTTACTGAGAGGCCAACAGTTCCAAAAAATAAAATACTTTACTTGATTCTTTAGATATGTTAGCAACATTCCAGGCTGCACCAAGGCCTAACAATATGAACCCTCAATCATGAACTATATGGTAGAACACCAAAAATAGTTGCTCAATACCATGTATAAGTTTGGTAGGGAGAAATTTAGAAAGAAAGTTGAGCAACATTTAAGGCGACATATATACCTGAGAAAGTTGCCAGATTACTATCAACAAGAGGAATCACATATATATATTAGATCATGCTTTAATTTCTATCTTTCATGGCTCTTGCGAAATGATGGGGAGATGCGAACGTCCAAATCCATTCACCGAACTACTTGACGCATGTATGCATTCAGCTATAAATGTTGATCCCACTATATTAATTAATTTCAGTCATTTTAGTCCTCTAACAATGTCGAAGCATAAACCTTAAAAAGTTAAGACAATAGAGCCCCAAAGTCTTTCCTTAGCTCTTTCTATCGCCGCCTTAACTTTTGTTGCTTTGAGGCCCATTTTGTTACGTACCACTCCAATAGGCATTACAATGGGTATGATTATTTTTAGTTAGGTTACGGAAATAGGTGGGTTGGGATGGTGGGGGCTTCAAGTTTTTCAAGGAAATGAACATCACCCTATTGGATAAATAATTATGACTTATGAGTATTTGGGTTTTTATGGGTTGAGGAATTAAAAATATTGTAGGGATGAGCTCCATCTGCTACCGAAGACATATAGTCATTTTAGATGAGGTCCCTTCAATACCAAGTTCTGACCCAATAATCGAGCCTATAAAAATCAATTTAGATTACGGGTTAATGATACATCTCTTGTCAGCTGTACTATGGTTGATCCATCATACAGACATATAGTCATTTTAGATCATGGGGCTCAGGATTCATAGTTTTCTTGCCCTAGCTAGTTGTGAAACCTGTGTGACCAACACTAATGCTTAAATTATTATTAGAAATACTATAAATGAGCGAAACAATAAAAGAGTACTTATAAAGTTTCCAATTGAGTAGAGAGATCAAACAAAGCATCCTGGTAGGTTGAGTCTTCAGTCTCAAGCACACAAAGTAATATAGTACTATTTAATGATGCCAAATGTCCTGGTTGTTCTTATAGAGCTACAAAGAGGAATATACATCAAGCTGGTTATCGAAAATGGGGTTACTTAATTAACGAAGAAAAACTGATAAATGACATTGTCCACTGTTTTTTTATTACTTAAATATGTCTCTATATTCATCAATTTCCCGCAACAGCAATTGGCATTGTTCGAATAGCTAAAGTAAACACTTCTATGCTTGCGAGACATATTTGTCAGAAAGTCATAGGAAACATAGTACTTAGTAGGGTCTGTATCATCAATATTAAGTTCTAACTTCCTATAAAAACTTAAGAATTTTTCTAACGGAGCAGCATCTCTTTCAATGTTTTCTTCTAAAAATATTATGATTAAAAATTCATACGATCTGGAACAAATTGTCCATGCATCTAATCCCACATGACTGTCCTTGCTTGCGGGTAAGTCTAATGACGATATCATCACCCTCCCTATATAGAGAAAAACTAATAAGCAAGCTCTTTACAATGACTCAGCTATCCCATCATCCACCTTCGAAGAAACCCAACACCAAAAAAATGGCAATATACAGAGTTCCATCATCTAAGCTTAAGAACCTACCTAGTTCTGCCTGACTTTTCCCTAAAAGAATGACCTAGATTTAGTCGGACATATAATATAACCATCTCCAACATCACGCCAAAGTTATGAAAAGTCCAATGTATCCATCCTCATGGATGTTAAATAAAATTCAAAAACTGTCACATAGACTTACCCACTTTCCTTTTGCAGTTCCCGGGCAAGAGAAATTTGTACTTTTCCATATTATTCAAAATAAATGCCGGAAGATGAACCGCTGAAAAAGAACGAAGTGTATCGGTCCCAACTTTCTGATAATGTCCTTGAATGTGTGCTCCTCAAAAAGCATGTCAAATAAGTCAGACCCTTTGCAGATAACATCTTGTACTCATTTATGATTCGAATAATAAGAGAACCTCACTCTATCAAAATGACTGTAGGCTTTCATCTTGAAGGCTAATTTACTGATAAACCGAAAACAAAAACAACAATGCCACCCGCATAAGATAAGATATCATCTGTCTGCTAAAAATGTGCATATCTTGTCTTACCTATTTTATACCTATGAACGGACGCTCTCTAACTTTTATCATCGACTGGGAATTCAAGAGTATAAGTAGTTCTTAAGCCAAAGATGGAGTTTTTGAGGGATTTTATTACACCATATGAGGAGATTAATAGTGTGGCTATTTGGAATTTCATCAACGTCAGACATAATTACTCTCACATTATAAAATCCCTGTAACTTGAAATCTAAATTTATTTGTTTTTAGAAAATCAATACACCTATATGTGGAGCTACTTTAATTGCGCGAAAAAGAAGCCCTATAAGAACGAAGATGTTTTAGATTAATTGTAATTCCAAAACCAATTGGAAAAAGTCTAGAAAGGGCCAAACCAAAGTGAAAATCTGAAAGAGAGTAAGCTACAAAAAAAGAAAGCTTGAAGAGAGATAAAGTATATCTACAAAGCAAGTGTGTGATAGATGACACGGACCAACTTAAACTCAAGCTTGGCACGTGCGGTACTCGACACACCTTTCCCAAGTAAGCCTAATTACTCTTCTCTATCAATCGTTTGGCAACACAACATCGTAAAACATCACATAATCTCAACGCAACACAAACACTGTACAAAGGGTCTTTGAAGGCATCATTTCATTCATATATTAACAACTATTACAAAATACTATTACAAGCTTAAATTCCTTCTTGGGTGTATTGGATACAAGTTCTCTACATATATAGCAAAATGGAAAATACTTAAGTTCTAAAAGAAAACATCAAAAGTGGAGACGAAGCATACTCCCCCTTTTTCCTAAGCTAACCTTTACAAAAATAAATGAAAATTTGTACATAGCTTTCTTACAACCTAAGGATACTATTTACAAAGCTTGGGCATCACACTCTCTCCCACTCAGCTTGGAGACGCCCTCGTCGACTTTTTCTTCTGCTTCCACATCTACCTGTTCTCTTTCCTTTCTCGCTTGGCCTCAACCTTCCTTAGTCGGACCAGAAGGGGATGAGAATCTTGGTGCTCCCAGCTGGCTTCTATATCTGGCAGATTCTTCCACTTCACAAGGTAGTCGTAGACTTCCTCATTGGTGTTCGGGTCAACATGGGCCACTCTGTGATCAAGAGCACTCTCTGGAACTTGGCTTGAGTTGACTGGCTTGAGCGGAACATGAGGTCTGATAATACTTTGCTTGGATCTTCCTTATCTTGGTGGTAAGGCTTTAGAGCACTGGCATGGAACACTGGATGGATGAAGCGAAGGTGGGATGGTAACTGAAGCTTGTAGGAAACCTTCCTAACTTTCCCAATGATCGGCATCGGACAGATGTACTTGGATACTAGCCTTTGGTGTATTCTGCCACCTCGGTGCTTGAGATGGGATCTCTTGATCAGAACAAGGTCCTCAACTTGAAAAGGATCTGGTCGTCTCTTCTGATCGGCCAACTTCTTCATTCTGGCTGACGCTTTCTCCAGATAGTCCCGAGCAATATTGGTATTTCTCTGCCATTCCTTTACAAACTGGTAGGCTCTCGGAATACTTCCTTTATAATCGGAGGCCACTGTGTGCGGTGTGAGGGGCTGCTGTCCCAACAACATCTCAGAAGGACTCTTGTTGGTGGAGGACCTCTTCTGCACATTAAAGTAAAACTGTGCTACATCCAAGAGTTTGGCCCAATCCTTCTTGTTCACCTTGACAAAGTGCCCGAGGGACTCTTCCAACATTGCATTAAAGCGTTCTGTCTGACCATCTGATTGTGGATGGTTACTGGTTGAGAAGTTGAGAGTGGATCCCAGTAATCTAAATACCTCCCTCCAAAACTTCAAAGTGAATCTCGGATCTCTATCACTGACAATGTCCTTTGGCACGCCCCAATACTTAACGATGTGCTTCACAAAGAGACGCGTTATTTTCTCTACCGTGGAAACAATTGGAGTTGGAATAAATGTTGCATACTTAGAGAATCGATTGATGATAACGAGAATGGAACCATATCCTTTAGTCTTGGGTAACCCAGAGATAAAGTACAGAGAGACGTTTTCCCAAGGTCGTGTCGGTACAGGAAGTGGTTCCAGCAGTCCAAGTGGTAAATCCCAATCAACTTTGTCTTACTGGCAAATGTGACAAGTCCGCATATAATCCATCACTTTGTTTTGATCATCTGGCCAATAGTAAGCTCTGTACAGTAAGGATAGTGTTCTCCGCCAACCCGGATGGCCTGCCCAAAGAGTATCATGACACTCCTTTATCAGCTCCTTTGGTAATCCTGCGAACCGAGGAACATAAATTCGTTGTCCCTTCGTGTATAAAAGTCCATCTTCTACCCAGAACTGTTTTGTCTTCCCCTGTTTCACCAAATTAATGATGGCCTGGGTCTGAGGATCCACCGCTAACCCTTTGCGGATCCTATCTTGAAGATTGCTGGTAACATAAGAGTGAGACTGTTCGGCAGCTGTAGAGATGGCCGCAAGTTCAGCCTTACGGCTTAATGCATCTGGCACATTGTTCATCCTCCCTGGCTTGTGCTCGAGATCCAAATCAAACTCGGCTAGAAACTCTTGCCAACGAACCTGCTTTGAGGTCCACTTCTTTTATGTAAGGAAATGGCTTGCCGCACTGTTATCGGTCTTCACCAGAACCTTTATTCCAAACAGATAGTGTCGCCATACTCGCAGACAATACATAATTGCTAAGAGTTCCTTCTGCTGGGCTGAATACCTCCTCTCTGTGTCATTCAGCTTCCTACTCTCGTATGCCACCGGATGTCCCTCATGTAACAATACCCCACCGATAGCAAAATCAGATGCATCGGTATGTACCTCAAACGGCTTAAAAATATCTTGCAAGGCTAGGACTGAATTGGTAATCACCGTATGCTTCAGGTCATCAAAGGCTGCTTGACATTTCTCAGACCAATACCAAGATAGGTCCTTCTTGAGAAGATCTGTAAGGGGTGCCGCGCATTTCAAATACCCTTCGATGAACTTGTGGTAGAAGTTCACGAGGCCAAGAAAGGAACGCACCTCTGTAACTTCGTAGGAGCTCTCCAGTCCTCAATAACGCGGACCTTTTCCATATCCATACGGATCTGTCCTCCACCAATAACATGTCCAAGAAACATAACTTGTTCCTGCTCGAACGAGTATTTCTCCAACTTGACATATAGCTGGTTCTGTCGCAAGACTTGGAATACCAGGCGAAGATGCTCAAGATGCTCTTCCAAAGTACGGCTGCATATAACAATATCATCCAGATACACCACCACAAACTTGTCGATATATTTCTGGAAGAGCTCATTCATAAGAGTACATAAAGTTACTGGAGCGTTGGTCAGGCCGAATGGCATGACAAGAAATTCATATGCCCCATACCGAGTGGAACAAGTCGTCTTCGGTTCGTCTCCGGTAACAATCCTGACCTGATAGTAACCCGATCTCAAATTAATTTTAGAGAAGTACTTTGCAGATGTAAGCTGGTCGAACAAGTCAGCAATGAGCGGTATCAGATACTTGTTCTTCACCGTTACCTTGTTCAGGGCTCGATAGTCGACACATAATCATAGGCTTCCATCTTGTTTCTTCTGAAATAAGACCGGGGTACCATATGGCGCCTTTGAGGGGCGGATAAAGCCTGATTCCTATAGTCCATCAAGCTATTTTCGAAGCTCTGCTAGTTCAAGCGGACTCATTCTATATGGCTCTTTCGCAGGAGGCTTGGTTCCAGGAACTAACTCAATCTGATGATCGATAGGCCTTCCTGGAGGTAACACCATTGGTAATTCTTTCGGCATCACATCCTTGAATTCTGCAGGTACCCGGGAGACTTTCGTCGGTAGGGTATCATGATTCTGATCATCCGACTTTAGCCGTAAGGTTGCAAGGTAAGTCAACTCCCCTCGCCTCAGTCCCTTCTCCAACTGAAGAGCTGATAATAGTCTGCCCTCATCTTTCTGCGTGGACATCTGTATGATTGAGGGATTGTCACCAAAAATCTCTAAGGAGTTGACAAACGGCATCGGCACCGCCTTGTAGTAGCGGAGAAAGTCCATTCCCAAGATAATCTTGAAATCATCCAATATCACGGCTAGAAGGTTAACCTTTCCGCTCCACTGTCTAATCTTAACCAGAACCAACTTGGCAATACCCTGTATCGGCATCGCGGTGGAGTTGACAGCTTTCATCCGGCTAGAATCTTTCACCAAATGCAGTCCCAACCGGTTCGCTTCCTGAATAGCGATAAAGCTATGGGTAGCACCTGTATCAACCATCGCCAAAGTGTTCTGCCCATTAATAGTGAGGTCCACGTACATGAGTCCCATCTTAGGCTTAACCTCTGGTACTTGAGTGGTCATGGCATTACACAAATAAATAGAACCCATATGAATTTCACCACCATCATTTTCCTGAGTGGTGTCATTGTCTTGATCCCCTTGGGACGCCATTAGAGCATTTAGGGTCGTCTTTTGAGGATACTGATAGGCTTTGTGGTTCCCTCCACAAAGAAAACACTTCAAGTTCCCAAGACGTCCTTGAAACCTGGACGAGGAGGAAGCGCCACCATTGTTATGTGGCCTGTGGTACTCTTTCCTAGAATTAGAACTCGAGGCACCACCTGTACTTGCACCCCCACTTCTGCCCTGGCCATGACCTTGGTCTCCCCCACTTCTAGCTTGTTACCCACCATTCTTGCCCTAATTACAGTTATTGGAGGATCCCATTCTTTGTTGCGACTGAGAACTAGACTAAGACTGAGCCGGTCTATGCTCACCTTGCATAGGGGTGTAGTCATTGATGCACTCGACAGAGGCTATTGCGGAGGACAAATCTTGAACCCGTTGCCTTTGCAGTTCATTCTGGATCCAGGGTTTCAGACCTTCCAAGAAACAAAACAACTTATCCTTCTCAGACATGTCACGGATATCTAACATCAAGGCTGAGAGCTGCTTTATATACTCATGGATGTTGCCGGTCTACATAAGTTGTCTTAAACTCCTCCGAGCAATGAACTCAACATTCTCGGGCAAGAACTAATTCTTCAGCTCTTTCTCCAAGTCATCCCACGTTCTAATGGTACAGTGACCGCTCTGGATCTCAGCATACTTGGTGCGCCACCATAGTTTAGCATCACGGCGAGGTACACGGCTGCCATCGACACCTTTGCACCTTTGCTATCATGCCTGACCACATTGAAGTACGTCTCCATATCAGAAAGGAAGTTCTCTACCTCCTTTGCGTCTCTCGCTCCCTTGTACGCCTTGGGTTCGGGGACCTTGATCCTGGGCCAGTCCATACCGCCGCCCAAAGGTGCTGGTTCTCCATTTCCAACAACCTTCACTAGGAGATTTACCTTCGAGAAAAGTTCAGCCATCTGATCCAGAAGAGTAGCCATATTCCCTTCAACCACTCCTTCTAACGAAATGAGATGTTCGCCCATATGGGCCTGATCGTCTAAGAAACCGTCTAATCATTCCTCCAAAGTCGTTACCTGATCGATAATCCCACTTAAAGCTTGCATGCTTTACTCTAATTGGTCCAACCGCGTTCAGGTATTCAAGGGCCTGGGATTAACGGGTGGTCCTCCCACATGCGAGGCAAGGACCTGGGCGGGGTCAGTAGCATTCGGACCCTCCGTCATTGCAACTGGATCAATTTCAACTAGATCGCTCTGATACCAACTGACACGGACCAACTTAAACTCAAGCTTGGCACGTGTGGCACTCGAGACACCTGTCCCAAGTAAGCCTAATTATTTTTTCTATCAATCGTTTAGCAATACAACATCGCAAAGCATCACATAATCTCAACGCAACACAAACACTGTACAAGGGGTCTTTGAAGGCATCATTTCATTCATATATCAACAACTATTACAAAGCACTACTACAAGCTTAAATTCCTTCTTGGGTGTATTGGATACAAGTCCTCTACATATATAGCAAAATGGAAAACACTTAAGTTCTAAAAGGAAAAATCAAAAGTGGAGACGAAGCGTACTCCCCTTTTTTCATAAGCTATCCTTTACAAAAATAAATGAAAATTTGTACATAGCTTTCTTACAACTTAAGGATACTATTTACAAAGCCTGGGCATCACAATAGAGATAATTTGAAGATTAAGCAAAAATTTAAAAAGTGAAAAAATGTTGGGAGACAAGAAAAATAAAACATAATATAGTATATTAAAGGTTTACCTCACCAGTACTCTCACAACTACCTGGTTCATCCATTCTTACAGAACTTGCTTCAAAACATAATAAAGCATCTAAAAGCATATCTTGAATAACATGATAGCTTTGAGTCACATATTTTCGAATGTTAAAATTTAATGAATCAAATGACGCAAATAAATGTCCATAATGCAACTATACAATGAGTCATTAAATATCAAGGGCCTCAAAAGTATCTACAATTCCCTATAACACAATGCAAAGTTACATTATCTTTTCGACAAAACTAAGAAGTTTATAGCCTACTACGTAGTTGTCCCTAAAGTATGTGTCTAACATGTATTTGTTCTTACTGGGGCAAGTAGAATGCCTTCACATATCCTTATTAACAACCACGCACATTTAAAACACGTACTATTCCATTTATTTCACATATCTATCAGGAATATAAGTACTCTTACAAAAATTTCATGCTATCATAAATCTTATGTTTCTTACGTACGTGCACTTTCTATACTTATATATGCATCATCTGCCTACTTTTTCAGTGATACCAAATCAATTTTTTTACTCAACTTTCCCCATACCATTACCATACCAAGTATTTGATTTTGTATTTTACATTTTCAACCAGGGTAACTTCAAATAGTAGAATTAACTAAACATTATAAAAATGGCCAATAATCTAAAATGTGAGTTATTAACAACAACCCCGTCATGTAAAAATGATTAGCAAGCAATCAAAATGAAACTTTCATTAGATTTGAGCAAAGAGGATCTCATCGCAATCTTTTAAACATTGAATGTGAATGGAAATGTAAGGAGTTGTTGATACATCAGTCCAATTAACTGAAGAGGTCAAACTTCTTCTAGCTATAGTTTGGATGAGAGAGTAGTTCTCTGCTAAGTTTGGAATAATTGGGGAGAATTTGGAAGTGTGAGTAAAGGAAGAAGATGGAGAAATGAGAGTGCATGAGAGGTGTATGAAGAAATGACTAACTCGGAGGGAGGACAACATTTCTCCCTCTTTTGATCTGTACAAATTTCTCAAGCTACTATTTTGTTCTACTTATAGTTCTACCCAGAAATAGCATTTCAAATAATATTTTTTGTCCCTATTTTTACCATCAAAACATGACCAAATCTTGCTAAAGTTTTCTCCATTTCTCTTTCTTTCTCTCTAGTACTCAAATCATGAGATCTTCAGCTCCTTATCAGCTTAGATTGGTTTTGAGTTATTGGGGTTTTTGAATCATTAAATTTGTCATTTTAGTGAATTAGGTCAGTGGGTTTGCTGTAAAAGGTAATTTAAGGAGAGATTCAGATTCTAGGGTTTGAGAATTAGGGGTGGAGATGAACTTCGAAGAAATTGGGAGTGAGATTCTGTTTACAATTTCAAGGGTTTTAAAGTGAATGAAAATGAGATTTGAGTTTTAATTTGGGATTAAATTTGAACTTCAACCTTGAAAAAGAATGAAAGGGAAAGAAAGAGAGAAGAAGAGCGTATCACAATTCTTTGTTTTATATTTGAAACTACAAGAATACCCTTCAAGATTTAGTTTTAAGGAGATATTTTGCCGAGGTAATAAAGGGAATACAATACTACCCTCTAACAATTGAAATATGACAAATGTGTAAAGTTATTTTAGATTATAAGTTTGTATTTGAGGGGTAAGTTAAACAGACAAAAAATAGCCTTTTTGATTAATTTTGGTCAAAAATATCTAATGACCAACATTAAATCCTCATAAATATAGCCTTTGATGACTCCCAAACTTGTATGGGGGAATCTGATCAATGGCCGAGATGTATTCTCATTCTAAGGCTTTTCCTTTAGTAGTATAGATAGATGGTGACGTTATCGAAGCTATTAAGTTTGATATTTTGTCAAATGTGTTTGGGACGTTTTGGATATGTTTGTCTAATAATGATGGTTATATTTCTTGGGATGATCAATTAAACTAAATTGTATTTATAATCCTATTACAAGGGAGTGTGTTCGACTACCACAAATTGCATTCCCTGTGGAAGCGGATCACTGGGTTGAAATTGCTACTGGATTTGGTTTTGGTGATTTTACTAATGAATTCTAAGTCGTAAAAGTTATTTCTTGGGTAGAAGATGATGATGAGGATAGACCGTTAGAAGTCCAGTATACACAATAGGCTCGACACTGTGGCAAGAAATTAAAAACACCCCTAACTTGATTATGAGTTTGGGTAATGCAGAATTTATAAATTGGTTACTTTATTAGATAAGTATCCTCGACGGAAAGTTGGTTATTATCTCATTTGATTTTTAGTGTAAAGAATTTAGAGTTATTCCTCTTCCAAAGAGTATGGTCATAGAATACCATGGTTTACATCTTGGGATCTTAGGAGTGTAATGGCCTAATTCCATAGCTCAAAATAACTCAAAATTAGATCTTACACCAAATGTACCTATGACAAAAATTAATGTAATACAAGAAATAACATAGGTAATTTAGCATGGAAAACATTTAAATAGGTAAAAATTAAACACGACCTCGAGTTGAGGGTTTAGTAACTGCAACTTTTATTGCATAAGGCTGATATCTTATTACAAGTAATCTCTTAAACTAGAAATTCTTAATCTTGTAATAAAAATTTTTGTGGTGTTTAGAATTTAGAAATTCCTGTATTCGAATCTAGAAAATCTGGTTTTTCTGGTCCTTATCTCCTCTGGAACTTTTTCTTAATATAGACCTTACCTGTAGCTTATTATCATATAGAAGTACATTCTTCGGATAATGAGGTAAGTGGTAGTTGAATGAGTAGCTGTTAGTTTGTTGGAGATAGGCGTCTTTGACTTATTCATATTTTATGCTCGAACCACATTCTTTTTCAGTTCGTGGTCAAGGTGTCAGTGCTAACTATACATATCACGTGTATAATGCGTGAGTTTGATATTGAGGTAGTTTGAGTTTGGACTAGGTTAAGGGATAAGTCCCTACAATTGCCCTCTCGCAACTAAAGGCATGAATGGCTTTGGTTGAGAAATAACTTTTTGACTATTGGTGTTGGAATTTAGAAAGTTATGATGTATTGCTGGGGAATTTAATTGGTGGGTAATCGGTATTAATTTATGGAAGACTGTATCTGGCAATTATGATGGCGGAAAGGATTGATGTACTTGACGTTTGGGGTTCCAGGATAAGTTGTTCTTTGAATGATGACTACTTTGGAAATGTTTCTTCGCATTGAATGTGGGTTTGATATAAATTGTACCTATACTGTAGCGTCTGTCATCTCTGTGAAAGTATCCTGTTACTGTAACTTTTTCTGTTGTACTCAATTTTGATAATAGTAAAGACCAAGCGACAGGTACATGAAGAGAGGGTAGTTGCTAAAGTTCAGAGGCTTAGGTTGCGTTACTTTGGCAACCAAGCTTTGGAGATGCCTACTCTTATTCCCATCCCTCCAACTTACCATGGTACGACGGAGGAGGAGGCTGCTAAAGCTGAAGGCAATTATGACCACATGTAGAGGTTTTATTGCATGGTTTTGTCTAGGGAGCAGCATCGGATAAGCCTTCGCCTGTTGGCGGAGAACAAGGATGAGGAGATTGATGTGGAGGCTGGCATATATGTGAGACAGTACTACCGGTATCCTGCAAGGGACTGGATTATAAGGTAGGACTCCCTTTAATCTCTACCAAGTCTCCATTATTGGGGTTATGGAGGAGGAGACGGTGGTGGTGGAGAAGGGAGACGGAGATTAAAAGTCTTTCTTCTGCATAATCATCGCTCTACTCCGGGAAGGGGGGTCCTTTTCTGAAGGTTGGTTCAAGCACTGCACCATTGCCTGGACCTTTCTTGTAGAAGAGTTTCAGACTGAAACAGTATTTGAAAATTAAAATGTAATGTGACATGTAGGTCGATCTGTAGAAATAACTAAAAACTTGTTATCTGTAAAGTATTCAGTATACAATATTCGAGCTAATAAAAAATATATTTGTGCAAAAAAAATGTGTTGATAGATCGAATTAGTAGTTAGTAGTGAAATTGAACTAAAAGAAGAATATGTTGGAGTATGAAAATGTAATATTTAGAAAGCAAACTCAAAACGAATATTATGAGTCAAACTGTTGAAGATATAAAATAGAGATGTTTGATGTGAAGATCAAACTGATGAAGATATAATAATAAAGATGTATGGTTCGAATAGCGAATTGATGAGGTCTGAAGAATTAAGTTGTAATAAAGATCTTAGTAGAATAAAATATACCTAAATTCAATTTCAAGTTGGGGAGGTATTGTGATAAGTAGCTCGAAAAGGTGATTGGCGATTTTTAAAGAAGTCAATTTTGAAAGATATATAAGTTTAAATAACTTTCTATCATGATCTTAAGGTTTCCTATTATGGCAAGGTAGAGCTGATAGAGTTAACACCACATAGAATATGAAGGATTTGATGTTAGCTCTAAGAGGTGTATAAATAATGTTTGAATAGATATGAAGAGAGGAGGTAGCAGTAAAAAATGGTGAAGACTCGTTCTTAAAGAGTTCATTACGTGTTGGAGGGGCGTTTTGCGATAAATATTTCAGAAGTGCGGGAGAGAATTTTTAGGTCATTAGACTATGATACTAACTTGTTTGAATCTGAAATCTAGTTTGACAGGCTGGATGTGAGGGCGAGGGAGCACGAGATTGAGCATCACTTTTACTTGGAGATATTCGGTGAAATGATCTTGGAGGCTAAAGCTCGAAAGGCCTTTGTAAGGCAAATTGATGTGGAAGAGATAGCTGAGGATGATGAGAAAATTGTTGGGGGCGAACTAATTAGGTGTGGCACTCCAGGGCACCTTAGTTGTTTCATATGTGATTATGTATGAGTGAGCAAACTAATTTTGATCGAATAATTGGAATGTGAATGTAGGGAGAATGTTTCTTCTGAATTTGTTCCTGTTTGTAAATGTTGTTAGAAACTGTGGTGAATAAAATTTTTAAAATTTGAAATATTAGAGCATTAGAAATAACGTCATTAGTTCTATAAGTAACAAAAGAGGAATAGAGAAATCAGATCAGCTTTAATTTTTATATTTTGTGTAAGGATAGAAAAAGTTCGATTGCGTGAAAAAAATAGAGTTATTATAAGTGGAAGGTCAGAGAAAGATTTTGGTAAGAGAGAGAAAAATATATTAAAATATAGGATGTAGGTTAATGATAGGAAGGCATTTTTACAAGAAAAGGTACGAAACGTCTGACATTAATTGTAGAAGGGACACTTCGATTCCAAAGTAGAGGGTGACTTGTATAGGGCCCAATAACTGCCAGCAGTTAGAGAGAAAAAGTATAAATAATAGTTCGTCTTCCTCATTCAAATCCTTATCAAATCCAAAAAAAAAACAGTGGGAGAGAAAAGATAGTAAGTTGAAGAGACTCGATTGAGAGATTAGACGACAACAATCATAGTATAAGGAGGGAGAAGGTCGTGGAGGCAGAGTCAAGACATTGGGTGTGGCGATTCTATTATGAAAGAGGGAATGGGCGTTGTTCCTGATTTGTACTCATACATTGAAGGTTAGTGATTGATTTATGATTTTTTGAATATGAAGTTTGAAATGGGACTTATGATGCTTGGGTGTTTTAAAAAATATGAAAATTTTGCTATTTATAGTAAACTTTTGGGAAAACCTGCTTGATTTGTATGTAAAAATATATATGCATATGATGTATGTATGCATGTCTATAGAGTCAAAAAAATGATTGAGAAAATTGACAAAATACCTGGGCCTATATGTAGTTTAAGGCATGAGGTGAATCTGTTATAAAAACTGGCCTCATCCTCAAGCATATATCTAACATGGAGGTGTCACCTGATAAGGAGACGTCGACCTTTGGTCATATGGACGAGTCTGATAATGTAGAGGTTGTAGATGTTGACTATAAGGGGAGGATCAAGTACAATTTCTAGATTTCCCTGGTCATTTAGTATACTATACTCCAAAGTCTGATATATTCAAAAAATTCCTTAAAATTTAAAGATGTTTAGGTGGGAAATGGGGGAATGTTGTAGAACACACCGGTAGGTCGTTTAGGGGTTGCACTGTGTCAACTAGGGAAGAACAAATCTTCTTGTTGCCCGATTTAGAAAAGGAAAAATCGAATAAGAAAGTAGAGGAATCGATCTTCTTTGAGTATTTCGATGGTAATGTCCAAAGCGGCCTGGAGCAGGATTTTCTGTACTATCTCTCTCAGTTTGAGTACAGACTGATGCTGCCACTTGTAATCTTGTTTAAGGTATTTTGAATGCCTTAGAGGTCTATCCTGTGCAACTGAATGGGAATATGTAGGAGGTGATTAATGTTTGTGATAATCTGAATAGATTGTGGAAGGAGAATGAGGTAGAGAGGGGAATATCTCCTAAGAATGTTTTGCAGTATTATGTTGTGAAATATTATGCTTCACCTGGGGGCGTGTATTTCGCTTCTAGTTCGTCTCGACCTCTCTTTTTTTATCTGAATTCAGCAGGACGAGCTTGGAACGATAATATAATATGGGTGAAAGGTGATTGTATTCAGAGAATGGACGAGGAACCCATGGAACTTGTATATAGAACTTTAAAGAAAAGTAAGTAATAATATATGATATCGAACTGCTGTAGTTGCAGATTAATTATGTTTTTGTTGAACAATTTGCTGTGTTATGTTGCAGGTCCTCGATTGAAGGTTTTGAAAAGAGAATCGCTACTAGATACTGTAGCTCGAGAAGGTACCGAGCTCCTGATTGTCCTAAAAGACTTCGGCATCAGCAGAAACAAAAGATCTTATAGCATGTCTGAGAAGGTTCAAAAGTCTCAAGCCAAGAAACAAATGATAGGAGCTGGGGCCAGTAAGAAAAAAATAGCGGACAGGGAAGAGCATTCGGTGCTACCGAGGGCTACGCCAATGTTGTTGCAGGATGTTTTCTGGGAGTACTACTGGAAGCAAACTAGTACAAATGCACTCAAAGAGGAAGGTCGTTAAGGATAGCTCGACCTCGGGGACCACGGTAAGTGGTGAGGTCAAAGTGAACAAGAAGAAGAGGAGGGTTAATACTCCTGCTGCTATGAGTGGGGCGAAAGTTGTAAAGAATCAACCTATTGAGGGAGATGAGCTGCTGACAGTGGAGAACCGATTGAGGTTGGCAACTCAAAGGGATACTGGGGAGCTGAACACTGCGCAGAGTTAGAGTTGAGCAGGGTGGTAAGTTGATGTCTTTGTGATATTTGAACTTAAATTTATTTTTAAAATAAAAAAATCTTGCTCTTGTGTAGGCCGCTCACACGTTTAAGGGTATATGCCTCGAGCTCGAGGAAGGAAGGGCTAAGCTCGAGGACGGGAGAGTTGAGCTTGAGAAGAAGGTTGCTTAACTTGAGTCCGATCTGGCGTTGGAGCAGGAGCACTTGATTTCATTGAAGAACTCGTATAAGGTGTTGATATGCGAGCTCACTGATGAGGCACATAAGAATATGGATGATGCTACAGCTGCTCGGGACATCCTCGAGCGAAAGCCGCTAAAAGTGGGGTACTTTGCCGCTTATCTCGAAGCCATTATAGCAGGTACCTATCTGGAAGAGGTCAAAACGGAAGAAAAACTCGAGGATGATAATAGCTCTCTCCCAGATATAGTTACAGGGCTGGACGTGGTCTCTGCTAGAACTGATCTAGAGAACCGTGAGGGTGATAATGAAAAGGAAGAGTAAAATTGTTTGGAGTTTATTTGTGTTTTCATGTGGGTTTAAAAAACTGTAAATGTATGGTACATTGATTTGTAGGATAGATTTGGGATAGGCTAAAGAATGTTTGCCAACATTGATTAGTAGAAGCATAAAGATATGTGCCTCAAAATTGAGGAATTAGAGAAAGAGCTCGTTAAGGAAAAAAATGCTTCAGCGTCCCTACTGACTTCGCAAGCAAAGCTACAAGTTAAAAAAGAGCAAAAAATATTTGACTTGTATGTTGCGCTACTTTAGAGCTACATAGTAAAGTTAGAAGGTAGACATAGATCTCAAATGTGTTAAAAAATTAAGAGCGATAGTAATCCAGTATGTTCAAATGAATTCAGAGGGTTAGCAAATTAAAACATAGAAAATGTATATCTTGAAAGAGGATATAAATGTTATTGCCATTACTGTGAGATAGCTTCTTAACTTGAGGTCGAATTATAATCTCAGTTTGTTGGCATGTCATAAATAAAAATCTGTTAGAAATTTGTAAAGTTATCTGTAATATGTATTGATTGTATCTGTGAAGTAATATTGAATCGAGCTTGATGATACAGTCTAAATTAGAGATTGTTCGCCTAAGCGAACAACAGACGCTCTAATACAATCATGAGTTTATGGCAGAGTTTGATATGATTAAAGTGGTATCTGAAGATAGGGAAGATCAATATGTCAAAGTACATATCAAGTTTGCTAAGGCGACTAAAATTGTTAATGACCTGACTCGGCAGATCGAATCTAAAGATGCTGAAATAGAGAAATTACAAAAGGAGATCACGAAGGCGTAAACCGAACAGCAAAGCTCAAAAGAAGGATTGATTTGTTAATGGCGAAAGGTAAAGAAGCGGATGTCGCTCAGTACCGTATCAGGTTGTTAGAAACAACAAAAAAAAGTTAGGTGATTTTGTAGCTAGTTTGAAGGGTCAAATGATCAGGAAAGTAAACGATCTTGAGAAGGCTCGAGCTGACCTAGCAAGTTTAGAAAATGCGGCTGAGCAATTGAAGAGTAAAATGACTAGGAAAGAAAACGAACTGGAGAAGGCATGAGCTAACATGGCAAGCTTCAAAAGTGTGGTTGAGCAGTTGAGCAAGGTCATGCCTACTAAAGATATCTATCTTCGACTGGCCTAAAAACGGTATAACGAGCTGAATAAGAGGCTTGCAAGATTGAAGGTAGATTTGGCTATGGCCGATTTGTGAGCCATGAAGGCCGAGGCCGGAGAACGGTCAAAGAAGAAAATGATTAATGCTGAGGTCTCGACTACTAAGGGTGACTTGATTAACCTATCAACTCAAATTAATGAGTTAGAGGTGGATATAGCTTGTATTAAGGATCACGTACAGAGAGGAAACAAATATTCAAGGGAGAGCGAGCATAAGTTAGATACTACTCTTCGTAGAGAACTAGAGTTAGAGGGGGTGATCAAGAGGAAGGATGGGCTGCTAAAGAAGGGTCCTATTGGGGGAAGTAATGCAAATGGATGGCAGTTGGTGGAGCTTCGTGCTTAATTGCAAAAGTTGAGGACGATGAATAAAGTTGAGCTGGATAGTACGGCGGGGACAATAGGGCAGCAGAGTAAAGCGATAATAAACATAAGGAAATAATCAGAGAGGGAAGATGTTTTCCACAAAGATTTGAAGCAACATTATTAGAGGTTACAAAAGTGACTTGCCGAGGAGTAATGATTGACCGAGAGAAGTATCACCCGAAAGAGGTGCACTCGAGGGAGCTGATGGCTGTTATTGCTTATTTTATGGAAGAAGTAAAGAGGCTTGAGCTTAAAAGTGATACCTTGCATGACTGTGTGGCATTAAAAGGTTATATCTGTAATACAAATATAGATCGAGGAAATTACTTGAACCACATGGAAATGGAAGTAGGCTCCTGACCTGCCGAATTAGTGGAGCAAGGCAGGAATATTGCCATTTCTCGAGCTCTAGATTTTATGGCTGAATGACCTCCTGAGTAGGGGAAAGCGTAGCTGACCTCCTATAAGCAAAAGACCTGTAGAAGTGACCTGCAGTTTTAATAGTGTAGACATGTAGAGAAATGAAAGCTAGTTTTACATTTGCTTTATCTTGTGTCTGATAGAGATCATTGATTGAAAACTAGTATTACCTTCATTTTAATCGTTGATATATGTATATATGGGCGATTAAAAGCTAGTATTATCTTAACTTTAATCTGTATAGATGTCGATTGCAAGCTAGTGTTACTTAGCTTGAATCAGTATAGATGTTCGATTGAAAGCTAGTATTATTACATTTTCTTTAATCTATTTATAGATGGTCGATTGAAGCTTGTATACTTTTGCTTTAATCTATGAGATTTAGTAGATTCTACGTGAGTAGAGAGTAATGTGGGAAAAAAGTTGGAAGTTTCATTGAGTAGAATAGAATGTACAGTGTTGGAGATTGAAATTTAACTTTTGGAATGTAAAGAATAAGAATAGAGTTATATGTAGTAGAGAAATTAGGGACTTAACGATAATACCGTTTCAATCGCCTAGTTTTTTATGGATTTGGGATTCAAACTCCTTGCTCTGTCATGAGATAGTATGATCCCAGGCTAGTTCAACCAATGATGAGGAAAGGCCTTCCCAATTTTCTATAAACTTCCAAGCATGTACTTCTTTTTTGCTCTGTGGGATTTCTCTAAGGATGAGATCATCGATTTGGAACTCACAGCTTTTGACTCTTCTATTGTACGAGCTGGCCAACATATGGTGATATCGACCTAGGTTGGCAATAGTACGCTCCCTAGTTTCATCAATCCAGTTTATATTGTAGGCCAATTTGAACTCATTTTCTTCGTCTATTAGTCACTAATCTTTGACAGGATGGTGGTACTTCATTGGAATGACGGCCTCTGTGCCATAAACCAGGAGGAAGAGAGAACAACCAGTTGATTGTCGCGGTATTATACAGTATGCCCATAAGGCATGACGAAGCTCCTGTATCCAATTTCCTTTCTTTTGTGATTGAAGCCTTTTCTTGAGTCCATCCACTATGGTTTTGATGGTGATCTCGGCTTGTCCATTGCCTTGTGGGTAGTATGGATTAGATGGGAAATAGATGATGTTGTATTTGTTAAGGAAGGTTATGACCTTATCTCTAACGAACTATGGCCTGTTATCGATCCAAATCAAGTGAGGGCATCTAAACCGTGTGATAATATGTTCCCAGATATAAGAGATGACCTCTTCTTCTCTAGTTCGACAAAGAGGAATTGCTTCCAGCCATTTCGTAAAGTAATATCTTGCCACGAGTAAGAAATGTTGGTTACCTGGCGTATTGGGAAACTCTCCCACAAGATCGAGCGTCACCGCTTAAATGTCCAGAATACCTTGCTTGCATGTAGTTCGAGTGTAGGGGCGCAGATCATGTGTCCATGTCGTTGACATGTGTCATACTTGCGTCAGTACACTTTTGCTTGATTGCGCATTCCTGGCCAGAATACTCCTTGTGTAGTTGCTCTATTTTTAAGTGATCGACCTGCGACATGGGAGCCACAAGTCCCTTCATGTAATTCTTGGAGCATTTTATCGGTTTTCTTCTTAGAGAGGGATAAGGCCCTGTCATAGATTAGCGGTATAGATGGTCGTTCTAAACTGTATAACGTTTAGAGTTTTCGATCAGCTGTTGGTACTCTTTGGATTTGTTAGAAGGGACCCATCGCATTAGTTCTTTAGGTCGGGGTAGGCAATAAAGGGCTTTTGCCAATTATCATCCTCCTCTTTATCGCCCCTAGTGTTGATCGTACATACATAATAGAGATCAATATTGGGGGTGGATATTACTTGAATCTGTAGATATTGTAGTTTTATACCCAAGACCCTTGCCAAATAAGCCAAAGAATTGGCATGTCTATTTTCACCTCGAGGTAGATAGTCGAGAGTTGCTTTCGCGAATCTGCACATCCTAACGGCAACGAGGGTAGCATATTCGATCTTCTTGCCATTTTACTTGCACTGTTCTAAGTAATGGTGGATGATGAATAAAGAATCTATATATACTAAGAGCTCAAGGACACCAAGCTTGAGTGTTAAATCGAGTCCATGAATCAAAGCTTCGTACTCTGTGACATTGTTGGAGGCTTCAAAATCTAAGCGGATTGATTTCTTGATTCTGTCGTTGGAAGGTGTAATCATTATGATTCCAATTCCTCCACCCTTTCTTTGTAATCCATTCAACTCGTTTCTCAAATGGTTTGGTGGGTGGATCTTTTGTAATTTCTTCTGTAAGGTCATGATCATGCTCCTCTTAATTTTTGAATACCTCATTTCTGTTGGAATGAGGGGTTACTGATGAAATAGACTGGTTTTTCAACATTTCCCTCAAGTCGAATGAGGACCGAGCTGATAGAATTATCTATAACTGCGAGGTAGATGATCAGTTCCTCATTGTCTACTGGGGTGTACATGATGGGAGACTTCCCCAGATAGGTTTTGAGTTCCTAAAAAGTTATCTCGCATTGTGTTATCTACTGGATCTCTTCATTGGGCTAAATCTTTTCTCTCTTAGTACAACCTCAGAATAGTAAGAACAGCCGCCAGCATCAATTTGATGACTTAGAGACGAATCAATTGATAGCGGCAATCTGCCTACGAGTTTATTTATGTCCTTCTTTGCTTTTAAAGAGGGTATGTTGAGGAGAACTCAAATTTGATCTGGGTCATCTTCAATCTCTTTTTTATTGAAGAGATGGCCGAGGAACTTGCCTGAATGTACTTCGAAATGACATTTATCAGGATTGAGCCGTATCCTATAAGAATGTACAATGTTGAAGATTGTGGAGAGATCTATAATATGGTCATTTGGCAGTAAGCTCTTGTACAGGAAATCATCGATGTAGACTTCAACAATTTTCCGTATGTGTGCTTTGAACATTGTTGTCATTAACTATTGATAAGTTATTCCGGCGTTCTTATGATCCAGGAGGATTTAGAGTTATTTGAAGATTTTTCAAAGTCGTTTGAACGAGGTTGAGAGTCGTTCGAATGAGTTGACATGTCCCCTGATATTTTGGCCCAGAGCCATATGTCGTTCGAACGAAGTTGAATGTCGTTCGAACAAGTTAGTCTACTTTTCTAGGGTTTAGACCAATTAGGCGTAAAGTTGCTCGAACGACTCCCTAGTTCGCTCGAGCGACTTTGGTGGTATTTTAGAATCACAGGCGTTATTTTACCTCGAGATCCGTTCTTTATGATTTTTTGAGTTCCATTGTATTTAAAGGGAACTTAGGTTATTTTCTAGGTCATGCCAGATCTGAAAGAGTTCTGAGAGAAACTTAGGGTTTGAGACTTTTTCTTCTTGTAATTACTTCGTTTTGAGTAATCGAATTCTCTATTTTTCCAAACCTATTGGTATTCATCATATTTCTCTACTAACACAAGTTTCTCAATCTTATTGTAGATTATCTTAAGTCTGAAAGGCATGACTTTGAAACAGTAAAGTCCCCTTTCAGTAATAAAAGTGGTCTTTTCCTAATCGGCCTTTAAGAGAGGTGTTTGATTGTATCCTGAAGCACGTCCATCATAGATAAGAGCTCGTGACCTGCCATGGAATCTAGAATTTGATGAATGATGGGAAAAGGAAAACTGTCCTTTAAAGTATATTTGTTTAGATTGGTGAAATCTATACAAACTCGGACCTTTCCATTCTTCTTTGGAACTACGACAATGTTGGAGATCCAATCGGGTACTTGGCTTCTCGAATGAATTCCACTTTGATCAATTTATCGATTTCAATGTTGATCTCATCTTGAAGACGAGGTGAAAGTCGTTGTTGTTTCTGTTTGATCGTTGTGGCATTGTTGTTGATGCTCAATTTGTAATATGCCTTGGATGGATCGAATCAGGGCATCTCTTTGAAAGTCCAAGCGAAGATAACTCGATTTATTCATAAGAAATGAACAAAAGCTTCTTTTTTCTATTTGACCAGCTTAGTACCAATATAAATACCTCTGCTAGGTCCATCAATATCTATGTACTCTGTAGGTTCTTCTATGGAACGTTGATCATCGATGTGACCAACTTTCTTTAATTGTTATGCAACATATCTATCAGATGTGTCGAGAATGATAGAAATGGTATTTTCACAAACTCGAGAGAGCTTTTGACTATCTTTGATTTCGTAGAAGCTATCGTTATGTTTGAAGCATAGCGCTTGATGATATGGGGAAGTGATTACTTCCATGTTGTGGATCCAACAGCGGCCCATAGTCTTGAGATGACAAGATTTGGCATTTATGTATACGACGCTGATTGTGGCTGGTCCAGCGGTGATAGGTAAGATGATCTTGCCCACTCGCTCTTCCTTGAAACCATTAAATCCACTAATATCGATGTCGCTTGGAATAACCTGATCGGCCAATCCCATCTGGTCAATTATACTTTAAAAGAGAATCTCAATACCGATTCCATTATCAATCATCACTGTATGCATGATAAATTTATTCATCTTGAGCGTGATACCCAGTGCATCATGATGAGGAAACTTAACGTGACTGATGTCACAATCCTCAAATGAAATCCTAAGTCGACAATTGCTCGATTCAGGAAGAAGTTTAGCTTCTTTATCTTGAGGTATGAGGTTGCAGTACTCAGACAATCTCCATCATTTGAATCAGCAAGAGTTGTTAATCTGATGAATCTCGATCATGTCGCTATGGTACATATGGTACAGGTATTTCTCCTCAACTTGATCTTCAACCTGGACTACTTTGATCTGCTTCTTGTAGCTACAATTCTTGTATAATTCCAGGTCAACAATATACACGTACATTCACCCGTCTTTGAAAATATATTCCAGTAAGCTCTGAAGAGCATAGCAGTTGTCAGTTTTATGATGATTTTCCTTGTGATGAATACAGTATGGTCTGCCTTCAATCTATTTCAGCGGTTGAGATATATGGTAGAACTTGTCTTTCACTAGAATGGGAAAAATTAAGGACATTTGGACATTCAACTTGGGGAGGACCAGCTTGGGTAAAAATTACCCTTTCGAGATTTGCCTGTGTTCACCTTGGAACGCTTATAAATACCCTGGTCCTCCTTTGGTTCACTGTTACGTTTTGTGTTCTGATCTTTAGTGGTTAGAACAGATTTAGTAGATTTATGCCTTTCGGTCATCATCCTTTCCAGGTCGACATACCCATTGACCTTGATGATCATATTCTTCAAGATCGCGGGTTTGTTTAAAAAGAGATGCTCCTTTACTTTGCAATCGAGTTGGAGAGTATTGGTAAATGGCTTTAGAGAAGAACATGTCAGAAAGATTATACTTCCTATTATGGCAAGACCAGCACAATTGATGTTGTATTTTATGTTATCAATGCAAAATCCTATTATTTGGGGATAATGGGGCGTTGTTGGTTATACAATATGCAAGCCATTTCATCAACCTATCATTTGGCACTGCGATTTGAATGGAATTGTGGCATTTACAAAATCAAAGGAAGTTAGAAGTTAGCTCGAGCATGTAAAAATTATGTTTCCATCGCACCAAAGCCATCAAAGCCACAACTCGCATAACAATTACAAAAATAGCAGGGAACATTACAAAAATCATTACAGTGAACTCTACAAAAAACAAGCTGCCAAAGCTAAAAATTACAGAGTACGGTAAAATCAGTAGGGATAAGCGAGGAACATACATTGGCACTCTTCTGCCCACAACAAAACGAGATATTCTTTTTCAGTTCCATAAATACAACACTGATGTCTTTGCTTGGACGTTTCATGAAATGCCTGGCATTGATCCAAATCTGGCTTGCCATAAGCTTAATTTAAAAGATAAAGCTAAAGCCATCCAACAAACACAGAGGACTTTAGCACCCAGACTCTAAGAAGAAGTCAACAAAGAGATCGATAAGCTCATTAAAGTTGGTTTTATATGAAAAACCAATTATCCAGAATGAATCTCGAACATTGTAACAGTGCCAAAGAAGAACGACAAGATCAGAGTGTGTGTAGATTATACTGACCTCTATAAACATACTCCAAAGGATACCTTTCCACTTCCAATCATAAACCATCTGCTCGACTCTACTGTGGGATGCGAACTATTATCCATGATGGATGCCACATCAGGGTACAATCAAATACCTCTACTACCCGATGATCAAGAGAAAACAATGTTTATTACAGAGCACGGACTGTATTGCTACAAGGTTATGCCGCTCGTTCTCAAGAATGCTGGGGCCACTTATCAAAGGTTAATGACACAGATGATCAAAGACCATCTTGGCAAAATGATGGAAGTCTACATAGATGATACGTTATGTAAAAGTCTCAAAAAGGAGAACCATATTACAGATTTACACACCACTTTCAAAATCCTCCGTTTCTACAAAATGTGACTCAATCTTAACAAATGCCAGTTTGGAGTACAGTTTGGAAAATTCTTGGGGCATTTGATCAGCCAGCGATGCATCAAAGCTAAACAAGATCGTATTCGACCATTATTATCAATGTTTTCCCTTAAAAAAAAGATGTCCTGAAACTAGTAGGCAAGATTGCAGTAATCAACTGTTTTGTCTCCAAATCTTTATATCGATGTCGATGGTTATTCGACCTATTGCGTGAAGGGACAACAAAAAAGAAACTAAAAAAGATCCTGAGATCGAATGGACTATAGCATGTCAAGCAGCATTTCAAGAACTTAAAAGTTATTTGGGCAAGCCACCAGTAATGAGCACACCTAAGGAAGGCGAAGAACTTACCATATATCTTGCTATTACTGACGAATCATTGAGTTCTATCCTTATTTTCCTGATGAGAATACGAAAAAACCTGTCTATTTTATCAACAAAACTCTTACTCCAGCAGAATCCTGGTATACCAAGATCGAGAAACTACTGTTAGCTCTCGTTTGCACGTCATAGAAGTTGAAACATTAATTCCAGGCCCACTCAGTTCATGTAATGACAAATTATCATTTGCGCAAAATATTGTCCAAACGAGAGAAATCTAGACGTGTACAACAATGGTCGGTAACTCTTGGCGAACATGACATACGCTTCGAACCATGGCATTCTGAAAGAGGTCAACCAGTAGCAGATTTTCTTGCAGACTTCCCAGTAGAAGATCTTGACTGTGAAGAAGATAGTACAGAAATCAATGAAGAACAGTTTGAAGAAAATTCTGACTGGATAACTCTGAAGGGTTGGTGTCTTCTAGCTGATGTCTCTGCCGGACCTGCAGGATTAGGGATCGGTATCGCACTTATTACTCCTTCTAATGATAGAATTGCAAAAGTAATCAGACTCAACTTTGAAGCTACAAACAATATAGCCAAATATGAGGCATTAATTCACGGTCTAGACATGGCTATAAAGATTGGAGTATCTGAATTATTGGTGTATACGGACTCTTTGCTCATCATGGACCTTTATACATAAAAGTTTTAGAAAAATGGTAAAATGATTGATTGCGCAGCAGCAGTAGCCAACCAAATGTGCAGATTCAAGAAGGCTACCATCATGCATTTACCTCGCGGAGAGAACCGACATTCTGATTCCCTTACTTACTTGGCAGGAGTCCCCAGTACAGAAGCTTAATATATCAAGATCAAAGTACTATCCAACCCCAGCATTAACATCATAAGCTCGAATTCTATTAATACTAGGGCCGTTGAAGAAGACGAGGACAATTGGAGACGACCTTTTCTTACATATATCGGACCTCAAAACAAGTTTGACGGCGAACTTCCTAAAGATCCTGCTGAAAGAAGACATATACTCGATAATGCAAAGCGATACGCCGTAGTCGATCATTTACTTTATAAAATATCAGTCACATGACCATTTCTCAAATATTTATCGAACAAAGGGGCTAAAAAATTCCTGCATGAACTTCACGATGGCACTTGCGGTTCCCATGCAGCAGGACGATCTTTAGCCAATCGAGCTCTTACTCAAGGAGTATTTTAGCCTAAAATGAAAGCTCAAGCAATCGAACATGCAAAAAAATGTGATGCCTGCCAACGACATAGACCCCAAATTCGAGCTCCAGTATTAGAACTTCAGTCTAGCAATGTTGTTTGTCCATTCAGAAGATGGGCCCTCGACCTCGCAGAAGAATTGTCCACTGCACCAGGCAAAAGAAAGCACCTCCTTATAGTAACGGATTACTTCACTTAATGGGTAGAAGCAGTCCCACTATGTCACATACGAGAAGACGAAGTCATCAAGTTTATATGGGAAACCATTTATCCATTTTGGTTTGCCCCCATCTCATTAGAATCGACAATGGACCTCAATTCATTGGCTCTAGAGTCGTTGAGTTTCTCAATCAGCACAACACCATCTACTCTCCATCCAATCCATACTACCCATAGGGAAATGGTCAAGCTAAAATAAGTAATCGAACTATCGCCGATGGGCTCAAGAAGTGGTTGACAGAGAAGAAAGGTAACTGTGTACAAAAGATACCACATGTATTATAGGCATATCACACGATGCCTTGGGTATCGACTGGATGCACACCATTCTTATAGGCATACGGTACTGAGGCAATCATCCCCACTCAATATTATTACCTGTTGCATGACCATACCATGACAGATGAAGAAAACAAATTTTAGCTGGCATGTAACATGAATTGGATCGAGGTAACTAGAGACAGAGCAATCATTAATTTGGGATGATATCACCAGTCTTTAGCCTGATCTTATAATAAGTAAGTTAGTCATAAAGAGTTCGAAATCAAAGATGGTTCTCCGAGAAGTTCCCAAACACAGAAAAGAAGTCAATGCTGGAAAACTTGTCGAAAACTGGGAAGGACCTTTTATCGCAATTAAAAAGTAGATTTGGCTCTTACGACCTCACCACTGGTCTTAGGGAACGAGTACCTAATCCTTGGAATGCAAGGAGATTGAAGCTATATCGAAAATAATAATCTATCACAATGTATTCTTTCTAAATAAATCTATCATCTTGTATGCCGATCTTACATCAATGAAATACTTATGTTGATCACCATACATCTGAGTACTTTCTACTATTTTATAAAGTACTATCTAACATTCTTTGTTCATTAATATTATAACAATAAAATACTTGTGTCTGATTGGCCTACTTTACAGTACTTTTCTAATATTTCAAACAAACACCTTTATATATAGATTAGATCTCTAAACATTACAGATTACCAATGGGTTCACCCCATACATTATAGATCGTTCGTTACTTCAGCCAAATTGATCCTTTAATGCATTACCGATCGTTTGTTACTTCGGCCAATTGATCCTTTAATACATTACAGATTGTTTGTTGCTTCAGCCAATTAATCCTTTAATATATTACAGATCATTTGTTCTTTTAGCTAAATTGATCATCTATTACATTATAGATCGTTTGTTTCTTCAGCCAAACCGATCTACTATTTTCTTAAACGGTTGTAGCATCAACCAAACCAACCCTCTACTATACGATAGCATGTGAATCATTCTCATACATCACAATTGGTTTATCACAAGGTTAGTACAGATCATTCTTTTGTCAACATACCTGCCTTATTATACTATATTCATAATATTTTCATTCGTATAATACAAGTAATACCTCATAACAATCATTACACCTCATTGCTCACTTGAGCTGTCACTTGAACTGTCACCTGAAGGATTCCTAGCATTACGTGAACTCTCCCCATATAGACGAACACGCATAAACTCTGGCATTCTCCCAATAATAATTTTTCTTCCTTCCCTAATCATACTCTCTTTAAGAACTTTAATTCTTGATACCATGGGATCTAGGTACTCCGATCAAACCAACCTCATTTTGCACTGCACACCTTTAGTAACTAATCTGCCATATACAATTCTACTTTCTGCTTCCAATCTATTAAACTCTTATACGAAGAACAAAATAATTGTTGTCATATCTCTCTCGTATATATCACCTGCCTCACTTTTCACCTTTTTAGAAAGAATAAGCTCATAAAATTTACCTTGAGTTTCCTTCAGCATAGCTTCCAAACTTTTGCAACGTTCATCCACTTTTCATTTTTCATTCAGCGTCACAGCATTATGAGATTCTAACACTGTCATGAATTCATCCATATGACAAACAAAAGTCATTGATCCCTCCACCTCAGCCTACGATAATTTCTTCCGTTAAGACTTATTTCAGCCTTACAGAGATCTGCATCCAACTTAGTATTTATATTACGCAATTTTGTGCTTTCTGCTTGATACTCGAAAATATTTAACTCCAGCGACTGAACAGTATACTCTGGCATATATATCTTATCCCAAGTCTTGTTTATGTTTTCATTCTGTTGACTACGGGTTTCTTCAACCTTTTTGATCATCCTATTAGCAACCGACCACAATACTTCATATTTTCGAGCACGAGCTTTTGTCTCTATAACAATTACTCGCATATCAGCTATCTCCCCCTTCAACATATTTACCTAAAATTGCAAGTATTTCACATTCTTTTCTTCCTTCCCTAACACCGTCAACAGCTCTGTATTATGCGTTCGCGCAGTTATCAATTCTACCCCTTGTCGTTTAAATTGTTCAGAGATACCCAAAAGCTCTACATCCTTTTTCTTTATAACTTCCTTTAATCTCTCTATCTTTTCCAGTTGACTGACTAGTTCAACCACTTTCTGTTACAATTTGTCAGTCAAACCAATTACTGTATTTCACTATTTTAATATCTTCATCTTCGTTTTTTCTTCTAATTCAGTAGCACTCTTTAGTGCCCACTAACACGAATTTAGTTTAGCGTTCAATTGTTCATTTCGAACACATAACGCACCACATTGACTCTGAACAGCTACCAATTCTACCTATCATAACAATCCACATTTATAATAATTCGCTTATACAAATAGATTACATATCATAGTCAACAAGTTTAATCAGGAACGTGATATCTGAGTAATATTGATACATCATTCTATTTATCATTACAGAGAACAAATTTCATTTATCATCAAAAAATAGTATACAAAGATCGAACACATATGCAGGGCCGATAAAAAATTGGAATAACCTATTTTCGCTTCTTCAAGATATAAGAGGATTGCCCTCTCTCGAACTCTTTCTATTCGTTACTTGGACATCTATAGGAGTTGTAAAGTCACCACCTCTTGCTGGCGTTGTTTGTGCCGCGATCGGGGTATCAGACTCTCGACCTCATCCTCTTCTGATAACAATTCACTCGATCTAGGAATGAGTTTTTCACCAACTATTTCCTCTTCATCTTTGGTAAACCACATATTTTTAGCCTTGGCATTCTCAACATCAAAATCCTTCCCACAGTCCGTTATGAACTTCCTAAAATCATTCTCTACCCTCGACAATTCTCCTTCATAAAAATTAATGACATTTTTATATGACACTTATGTTCTGTTTGAGCTACAACTCTTGCTCGCGATGGATACATATGCTCCTTCAATTGCATATGTGCCTTGTGCATCCACTTGCGCGTTTCTTTTTTCAATACACCTAAAGCACTCACATCAGCTTCTACCTTCATTCGAACAGTCACTTCTTTCGACAATCGCATCGCTAAAGACCTTTTCTGCTCAACATGTTGCGATAATATATCCTGCAACTTTTTTAACACACCCTCTAATTGTTGTTGAACCTCTATTTGTTCTTTTCTTATCCTGAAAAATACAATTCTCATAGCCCTCCGATCTTACATAAAGCCAAATACATCAGATAAAGATTCTACATCGCCCCATATAACAGACACACTAGTTCAAGCTAAATATTTTCTCGCCTCTAAACTATGAAGATTACGTGCTTCTTGAGCTAAAAACATAACTCGAGCTGGGTTCGGAACTACACATTTTTCTTTAAAGAGCTCTACATAAGCTTCTTTTAAATACCGTTCATTATCTACTTCGACCTCAAAATACAATGTCAGGGCAACACAACAATACATTCATAACCCCTTTTTGAAAGAAGGTCAGAGGAACTCTAAGGCTAGATACGACCTGATTCAAGTAACATAGCAGCCCATCATTCAGGCCTGATAGCCCGATGCCATTATAGTACGAGAGATTAGCATCCTTACTAATCCCTCTCTCCTTTTTTTCTACTTCTCCAAACAAGGGACTTGGTAGTATACCGCCCCCTCTCCTTTGCCTGGGACATAGGCCCTAAGCCAACGACCTTGGTCCACCAGATAACTTCCCCATTCTCCCTACAATTTCTTTTTGTATTTCAAAAATTATTTTCCTACATCTACTCCTTCTGGGTATATAACAAATATTTTTTCTTTCCCTTTTCTATCCTCTATCTCTATCACTTTCCCTATTTTACTAATTTCCCCAACTTTTACATCCACCTCTATACTATTTACAGTTTCTTCCCTAGCATTAAAATCGTCATGCCTCCCCGACGACGATGTTTCCTCCGAACTTAAAGATACTACAAATTTACTCACGGAAATTCTAGGTTTAGAACGCATACTTAACCTACAGATACACAAATATTTTATCATTATCTCTACTTTACATATTACGCCCTACACACAGTAAAAATAGTCCCACCCATATTTTTACCCAATCTACATGCTTAATTTATAATTTCCCAAAACAAAAAGCAATCATTTCAAGTTTCTCTCTTCTTCTCCAAATACACATTTTCTCTCTCTATAGTCTATTCACATAACAAAGCTTCTACACTGCATAACTCTCTCATCAATTACTCAAAGATCTTAAAACCCCTATATTATCAAACTTCTGAATCCCTCAATCTAAAAGGATAAACAAACAATACCATACAGATTACTAGTAAAAATAAATCAAACAAACAGAGATACAGATCACCAACCTGTACTTGAAGAATAACAATCTTCTACTTTACCCAGACGTTTTACCGAGAATGACCACTCCCGTCGCTTTTCCAACAGTTTTATATCACCCGATGAGCCTTTCCCTGTCAAATAACATTCAGAACTCAAACGTTTCCTCTCTTTGGAGATAGGATTTGCACAACTTTTCTCTCACTCTCTCTGTAACTATTGATAATTTATGAAGGAGAAAGATACAAATTTTTATGTTCTTCCTCAGTTTATGAAATGATGGCTCCTTCTGACACACGTCAGTCAACCCTACTATCTCTACAGGTACATCTTTTTAAGTAACAACATCATTATAACTTCTGTGATAACGTTTATTGTCATCACATCTGTCTCTATTGTCTGCCATTAAAAAATTATACCCCTCTTCCACAACGCAGTACAAACGACCAATCACCTTACTTTTACACTATACCAAGATCGTACGACATTCCTAAAATAGTTCAATATTTAAAATTTAAAGATATCTATACAGTTGTTAAAATCATAAAGTTGTCAGCCACAATATTTGTACACAGACAGTAAAACAGAATACTTTATTCTTATTTATTTCAGATCGACGCAACAACTATGCCTCGTTCTACATATAACAGATTACTGCAAAACTGATTATTTATTACAAATTTTTACAGCTTGATCTTACAGACTTCTATAATTACATTTAAAGCAGCCTAGATGGTTCACCTCACCACATGGAATTATCTCTCCTCTTGCTGCCCTTACATCCTCTTCCATAAGTTTCTCACATACGAGTTGTCGAACATTCATTTCTTGAACTGTGGTATTTAGTAGAGATCTACGAAACACATCACACTAGAAAAAGTAATCATACTCTGCACGCCTGCCTTCATCATCTAGGCCGATCAAATTCAATAGCCATTCTGATAGCACAGCATCATAAGTCAGCCGACAAAAATATCGCTCACAAAGTTCAGCAACCTTGATATGGAACCTACCATCTGCTGCATGATGAGCACGCTGAGAATGCGTCCACACCATGGTTTCTCACACAAAAATTATCCTTGCAGAAGATACAAGAAATAAAAGCCAAGAATCACTACTTTATATAGACACCAGGAAGATCTTTAAGAATCCATATCAATCCACAATTTTGCTAGAAGATATATTTTACAAGAAAATTTTAGGACAGAAGAATATCAATAGCTAATCTCGATTATTGTGACAGGTAATTCTTTCCATATTATGAAATATTTCCTCGGATTTTATATACACAGATGTAGAGAAGGCAACATACAAAATCAAGCAAGTCCAATGATAGCCCCTGCAGACCAATATCAATTCTTTCTACATGTCGAGAAATTTTTCAGCCAATTCGAATACACAGGTCGCAAAAAATCCATATACTTATACTTCACAACCCAAACCTACACATAGAAGTTACGAAGTTCGACATACAACATCAAGATAATAGGATGATGACATTTCATTAGTTCAAAAAAATTTCTTACAGATTACTTTATAGAAACACTATCATTACAGAAAATATATAGATTACTTTCCATATTACATCAAGTAACAGTTCGAAACGCCTCTCGGCAGTCAACGAGGAAGAAGATGCAAAATTGAACCAACTTCCAAACTTTGATCCCATACTGCAAGGAATAGGAAACAGTGGAACTGGAAATCATAGATGAAAGATCTTCTTCAAGGCCAATATCTATGGTCAATGGAAAAATCCCTCCACCATCCCCACCTCTTCCACCATAGCCCCTACCTCCCCACATATTAGAGACAGACAGAAGGTCCATTTCTTAGCAAGGACCCACTCACTAGCAGGATACTGGCGAGACTCCCTCGGACAAACGCCTTCTGCATCATCTTTAATTGTAAGAGCCTCCTCCGTCAGTAATTGAAGACCATTTCGACACTCAGCCTCAGATGTCAGGAGATAATGGAAATGCACCATCAGATAATAATCATCCCCCGCCTCCATCACCTCTTCATATGACATATGGCGATGGATAGGCGACACAGGAATTGGTATCGGCAAATGCAAAGGTTGGTATCCAAAATACCTAATGCGCCGTTCTTCCATCTTTTTACGAATCCTAGACTCCCGAGATCGGTTCCTTGTAGTCACCATACTCTCAACAGTTAGAAGATTTTAAGTACATAAACAAGAAAAAGGAGAAATAGTTTTGAGACGAAGACTTGGTTCATTACACATAACTCAAAGTACTCTTTATACTATGATCAACATTTAAGCCGACTCTTCAAATTCCCAACGTCAGGAAGATTTCCCATATAACAGCATTGACTAGAACCATTGGTTCAAGAAAGCCCAAAAGGCACAAACAGATATTCATGAATATACGCTGGAAATGATTCCCAGATATTAAGTACAGTATTGATGACACTTCTCAACCAATACCATTCGCCCACGATGTTTCCCGTACTGTTGGTTGAGAGGGGGCGATTGTAGTGGCCTATTCCGCATCTCGGACTCATGTTTCATCTTCGACCAACATACAAACTTTCAACCTCATCAACAGAGTATGTGGCACATTTATTACATAATCAGAATCAAGACAGCAACATCAGGAAACAGTTATAGCACAAGTTTCTCAACCAACACCGCTCGCCCATGATGCTTCTCGTGCTCTTGGTTGAGAGCCGTCTTGTAATAGCTTATTCCACATCTCAGACTCATACTGCGTCCTCAACCTCATCAACATATTCAGTATCCCTAAGTTCGAGTCATCATTTTCAACCTCTACATCAACAGTTTGAGTTAAACAAATCTACAATCATCCACGAAGCCGCTACGAAGCAACAAAATCAGAACGTTACACAATCTGGTCAAAGAATATCTAACATATATTTTGTAACATCCATCATTAAGGATCTTAATGGTCGTCAAATGGTTATATTAAAATACCTAAAAATAGAACCAGAGAATTCTGGATGAAGGATCGAGGAATCCTCACTCTAATATTATTTATAATCAGAACACTCATTGTAATAAGTTGGTAATCTCAATAATATTACTCTCTCTTTCTCAAAATCCTCAAGGGAGGTCGTGGTTTTTAACCTATTCAAAGGTTTTTACGCCAAATTATCTTGTTAGCTATCACTTACTATTCTTGAGCGTTCTAAACACATCTGGTGTAAAGGCTAAGTTCAAATCCCGAAGTTAGGCTATTATAGTTATCGTGTAGAAGCACGTTCTCCGGATAATGAGATAAGTGGTAATTGAATGAGTAACTGTTAGTTTGTGGGAGACAGGTGTCTTTGACATGTTCATATTTTGCTGTAATGCTTGACCCACATTATCTATCAGTTCATGGTTTAGCTGGCAATGCTGACTGTACATGTCACGTGTGTAATGCGTGAGTCTGATATTTAGGTAGTTAGAGTTTGGACTAGGTCGAGGGATAGGTCCCTACAAGGAGGGTGTCTTTCAACAATAGAGAGTTGTAGAGTTTGATCCATCTTTAGATTTTAAAGGACAACAGTACAATGGAATCTTTGACCAAATTATTTTCTGTGAAAAAGAAAACCTTTGTGATGCTCCTTTACATAATCAAGCCAGTTTAATTTGGTAACACTGGTGAAATTAGAATACTATACAATCACGGGTACTTATTCATTTACAACCCAGTTAGTGGAGAATATAAGCCCCTCAAAGATGGACCTCTAGAGCTCAAGTACTGAACTAGTTGTCCGAATGAGGTTTGGTCATATACTGGCAACATTATTTCACCTAAGTCGGCACATTGGATAGAGGAGCGACGATGAAAACTGAAATTATATGAGTAGAGAAAATGATAAGGTGAGTCTACGTGTTTCAATATTTTTAAGTTCCACTAACTTGTCACTTTACGTTATTTGTGTTTAGAATTGTAATCTTTGTGTGATTGTTTTTGCTTGCCTAAATAGGATAGATATAGTTAGGATTTTATAATGCATATTGACAAGTTATTTTTGCCCTCATACGACAAAATTTCCTAATAAAGTTTGAGACTTGGTCTAATCCACTTGACCAAGATAGGTCTTTTAACAGGCATTCTTTGTTACTTGAACTTAAGCTGCATGTAATGATAATCTCTCCTTCTATATAGCTTATGATTTACATTTAATTTCAACTTTGAAATCCAATTCGGAGCTATCTGAGTTTTCCATGAAGCATCCATCTCAACATTCTCCATCGCACTTTGTTCTTTTCAAACAATTAAACGCTTTGCAAACTGAACAAAGCCATACCATAGTTTCTACTAAAGTAAATATTGTCTAATTCATCATAGCACCCATTTTACAATAGTTGGACGTTGAGGTTATTATCACGAGTCATAAATCGCATCATCTGAAGTCACTCCATGGTTCCAAGCTTTCCACAAGAACACCTATACTTGAAAAGGGACAAATTGATGCCATAAGCAGTCCATCCCAAGCACAATTCACTATAGCTGTGAACTAAATTTCAAGCAAGTTTTAGCGCAAATCTCCCATCAGCAGTAGGATACCACTGGAAATGGTCCTCAGCCTCCATAAGCATGTAGCATTGAGAATCTTGAGATAAATCTCTCTGCAATCCACTGGCACCTCGTTTTGTACTAAACACCAATACCATTCAAACCCTTCTACAATGATATCTCACACACAAATTTTTAATGTACCACGTACTTTAGTACATTTTTCAAGTTGCTAAAGACCACCAATTAGTCCTCAATAATCCATCTCACAGTTACCCATTATTATCTAATATTAATAAACAAAATTTCCATGGACAATCTCAAAATTTTAGATATATATTTTCACTGTGTAGGAGCAAACTAATGTTCACCCTTGGAATATAACCATACACTATTTACTTCTCATGAGGACATATTACATTTTATGCCGTACTCATCACCCGTTACGCCTGTTCTCAATCACCAAAGAAGACAAAGAGTTTAGAGCAAGATATCTTAGATGATGAATAAGAAAGGAAATCAATTAATATTTATACTTGTTTATTTATTACCCTTTACAAATGTCTACTGCTTAATAAAGTATTTTCGACAAAATAATAACAAGTAGATTTACTACTTTCATATCAAGATCTAAGAGAACCTCCAACTGCATGAGCACCTCCAACAACATGGTATGTTGTTGCGGTTTTCACATACTCTTGCAAAAACCACTTCGGGGAATGGGGTTCAGCATACTCACCCACATACCCCTGCTGCTAAGGTATGAACTCGAATTATGTTTGAGGTCGTTTTAGTTCGAGTTATTTCAGTTCAAGGATTGAAGACGGATTGAAATGGATTGAAATAAGATTTTCAATGTTCAGATTCAAACTGGTTAAGATCGACAGAAGTTCAAGCTGGTTAAGTATCCTGAAGATTCGAACTGGTTAAGTTACCTGAAGTTCAAACTGGTTATATTACCTGAAGACTCAAACTGGTTATGTTCAAAATGCAGAAGAGGAACTCAAAGGAGGTCGAAGTCGTTCGAATGAGAATGGAGCTCGTTCGAAAGAGATTGTCAAATGTTATGTTTTGCATTCAAAGACCGAAGAAGTCATTCGAATGAGATGGGATTTTGTTCAAACGACCTGTATGTTTTCTAGGGCTGGAACCTCTAATCGCTTAAGTTGTTCAAACGACTTTGTGCTTCGTTTGAACGACTTTGTGCTTCGATCGAACGAGATTTGCCTGGTTGCCTTTGTGAGTTCTTTTGAGAGGTTGAGTTCTGGCTCGAGATCTGTTCTACTTGTATTTAGTCCTCTAGTATATAAAGAGGACTTAGGTTATTTTGTTAGCTAATTTTTTCCCTGTGACTTTAATTCTAGACCTTGAATTTGAGAGACTCCATTAAAGCTTGAGAAGCTTGGAGAAATAGTTGTAACCCATTTTATTAACATATTGAATTATTCGGGGAGTGATTTTTCATCCGCAAGGGTTTTCCACTTCCCTCCTCTGGGAATTCTTGTGTCGCTATGTTTCTAACTTGGTCGTTTCTTCTGTTAGGGCTTATTCCGCGCATCATTCTTGTCATGGAAAAAAAATTAGCAACCTCGATTCTCAACAACTGGTATCAGAGAAAGTGTAACAGGGAATTTGTGGTAAAGAGCGGTGGTCAATTAGGAGAAGTCGAAGATCACGAAGTTCAATGAATTGAATTTTGGAGTATAGAAGATGCAGATAGAAGATTACTTATATTAGAAGGATCTTGATTTACCACTGGGTAGAGATGAGATTATGCCACCAGAATACGATATTGCTAAGTGTGCGTGATTGGATCGCAAGGCGCTTGAACCGTTAGGTTAGCGCTGTCATCTCAGATTTTACACATGATCTCCAAAGTTACAACAACGAAAGGTTTGATAGAGACGTTGTTCGTTATGTACTCGAAACCATCCGGGGCAAACAAGGTACACCTTTTATGGCATTTGTTTACTTTGAAGATGAAGGACAATGGTAGTGTGCAAACTCATATCAGTGAGTTCAATACCATACATGCTCAACTAAAATCTGTTAAAATCACTTTTACCGAGGAGGTGAGAGCGTGGGTACTTTTAAAGCAGATGCCTAAGAGCTAGGAAGGGTTCATTACAGCTTTGAGCAACTCATCAGGGAAGGAAGACATCAAATTTGACACTATAGTCTCGTTGATTATGAGTGAAGATAATAGAAGTAAAACATCTAAACCATCTCAAGTTCAAACGATAGTATATTAAACATCGAGGAAAGAGGGAGGTCTAGAGAAAAGGGCCAAAATTTGGAAGGGGTCGATCACAGTCAAGAGGAAAGTCTAAGCTGCCCGGTGCATGTTGGACTTGTGGAAAGAAGGGTCACTTCAGGCGAGATTGTAACTCTTCTTTTTCTAAGAAGATTGATGATAAAGAGAAAGATACAATGAACCTTACTGAGGAGGTTAGTTCTGACAAGACTATACTACTATCGTGTGACGATGTTAATGAATCATGGATAGTTGATTCAGGCGCTTCTTTCCATGTTACTGCGAATGTAGGTTTTCTAACTAATATTGTTAAAGGCGACTTCGGTACGGTCTTTCTTGCAGATAAGAGTGCATGCAATATTACTGAAAAGGGAAACACTAGGTTGTTGTTGCCTTCAGGGGAAAAATTGGTTTTACATAATGTACGACTTGTACCTAAATTAGGGCATAACCTTATTTTGACTAGCAAATTGGTGGATGTGGCGGATATGTGAGTACCTTTGGTACAACCTTCTGGAAGGTTACAAAGGCAGCTATGCTAGTAGCTCGAAGTTTGCGACAAGGGATTGATACAAGTACGTGGCACAAACGGCTATGCTAGTAGCCACTCCAGGGATTGATACAAGTGGCGGATATGTGAGTACTCCAGGGATTGATACAAGTACGTGGCACAAACGGCTCGGTCACATGAGTGAAAAGGGGATAAAGATAATGGTAACAAAGGAAAGCTAGAGGGTCTTGTTGAGGCTGATCTCAAGTTTTGTGAAGAGTGTGTTCTTGGGAAATAGAAGAATGTCAGTTTCAAATATCTGGAAGATCAAGGAAACACGGAAACTGGATCTTGCACACACAGATGTTTGTGGGCCAACCAGGTATCTTTTCTTGGTGGCTCTCATTATTATGTACTTTTATCGATGATGCTACTCGTAAACTGTGGGTCTACTTCATGAAGAACAAGTCAGATGTGTTCGATAAATTCAAGAGGTGGAGGGCTCTAGTTGAAAATAAAACCTGTTTGAAACTGAAGTGTCTCAGGTAGGATAACGGGGGCGAATACGTCAGAACTTTAGCCAGAATATGTGCCAGACGGTCGCCGGAATATTCCTCGGCGTTCACCAGAGCAGTGGCGTGGCAGCCACGTGCGTATCACGTGAGCAAGGCACGTGTGCAGTCCGTGTGTTTGGCACATGTGTGTGACACGTATGCATCCTGTGTGTATGGCACGTGTAACCATGCGTGTGTGGCACATGGTAGACCAGGTCAAAATGGCTCAGACGAGTCAACCGGTCCAGGTCTTGACCCATACCAGTCAGACTGGTCCAGAACTGGTCCAGACACTAAAACGGCTATAAATAGCCTAATTTTTGGTCAATTTGAGCCTAACTTTTTTGAAAAATTCTTATTGACTGGACATACCCCGTGGGAGACTCATTTTGAAATTTTTTATGAAAATATTTTTAAATTTTTTTGGGAAGTGGTGTCTGGATAGGAACATTGGCTCACTTATATGTGATATAAGTAAATGGTATAATACCTATTTAAGTATCTTATGATAGCTAATAGGATATTACTGATATGCCCCTAAAATACTAATTATAATGATCAGGGATCATAATAATATGAAACCAAGACTAATTTAGATACGACTGTGAGTCATATCTAAATCACAGTTAATTGTCAAGGACAAATTACTAGAGCTCAATTGGGAATTGACTTAGTCTTATTTCTAAAAACTTAGTATCTGAGGAACCAATTTTTCGTATTTAGGTACAATTAGATGCTACATAATAACATTTAGTGGTATATATGCATTAATAGCAACCTATAATACCTTATAATGTTAGTTCAAAGATAGGCATAATCAACCTATCTTGTGAACCTAGCAGACTTCGAGATGGGACCACTAATCAGCTAAACATCTAATACCCCTCATATTCATAGCAAATAGGGTTATTTTGCTAGAATATACCTACCTTTATAGAACTTGCGGACTTAGAATACCCTAGTTCTTAGATTAAGAAAAGTACACATCTAGTAGTTTTGAATAACAATCTTGGCTAAGATTCTATTAAACTGTACACATAAGATTAAGATCGTCATTTTTACATTATAAAATTTAGAATTTACTTATTATAAAGAATTTCATGAGTTTTAGAATATGAACAGGGTTCACCTATAATATGATTGAGAATTATTCTTTTAGCTTTATTCTAAGTAGTATGATCTGTCTTTAATACAATTGATATATTTATCAAGAATTATCTCTAATTATAATCTATATCTTGCAATACAGATGTCTGCGAAACTCAAAAATGTTGAATTTCCACCATTGCTACTCACTGGAGCCAATTACCTCACTTGGTACATTGACGCTGACTTATTTTTGAAGTCACTTGGTCTGCAGAAGACCGTCGTCATTGGAAGCAAGGAAGATCCCATGGACAAAGTAAGGGATTTGTTTATCCTCCGTTGTCAAATTCAGGATGACCTGAAGACTGAATACCTTAACAAGGTTGAGCCAGCTGACTTAGGCAAGCTTGCAAGGGCGTAATGGACATCAAAAGATAATTATGCTCTTAAAAGCAATACACCAATGGAGCACCCTTAGGTTCCAAGCTTTTAGGACGGCTGTTGATTATAACTCAGCAGTCCATAAAATCACTTCTACACTTGAGTTGTATGAGAAGAAAATCATTAATGCTAAAATGAGATAGAAGACTCTATCAATCTTTCATGCTAGCAATATTACAATTCAGAGACAATATCGACGAGAGAACATGAAGACTCATGAAGTCTTGATTCAAGCATTGCTCCTCTCTGAGCAAGATGATGAACTTCTGATAAAGAATCATGTTATGTGCCCTTCTGGAAGTGCGTCGTTGCCTGTATCAAATAATGTTCAGTTTCAGGGAAACAACTCTGTACGCTTGGGAGAAGATATGAAAGGGACAAAGGGAAGATACCATAGATACAGGAAGGGTGGGAACCAGAAACCCTTTGGTCCTAGGAGAGGTAAAGGATTTAAGAAATCTTAGACACTAGGCAATGTGAAGAAGGAAAAGAAGACTGATCAGTGATCTACTTGCTTTAACTGCGGTGACACAGGACACTGGGCACGGAAATGTCATGCACCACGGGTGGCTACAGGTGACAGAGTCTAAACCCACTAGGCAGTTGTTAACACTTACTCTGCCCCTCTAGAGTTTAGAGTGTCAGACTTCTTTGACAACACGAATGTCGTCATGGATCAACATACAGAGTAATCCGTAATGATATCTCAGTAGAAATATGATGTCACATTAGAGAGAGAACTAGTAGTTTCTTTTCTAGACAGACTTGATTTACTTTTAGTTGTTAGTATTTTTGATTTTGTTGGGAACATATAATTTATATTTCAATAAAGTTTCGTGACATACATGAGATTTATTTTATTCTAATAAATTATGATTATTCGAATTTGTTGCTTGGGAAGTAGTTAAATTCTATGTATGATAGTTGATCTACTACATACAACCCGCCTATAGATATATCTGCTCATTGAGCATGACCGATAATTGAATGAGTGGCGGCATATGTCTAAGAGACATTAGTACCACGAACTTGATCCTTTGAGATATGCATATATTTTTTTTCTAACTTGTGTATCAGGGATGGCATAAATATTATTGACACGGCCAACATGATAGAACATACTAGATGCGTCATGATATTACTCTCTATCGGTACGATACGGGGTATCTAGTCCACTTTATATACTAGTAAATCCAGCCAGATTTTACTGAGTTTAAGGAGATACATGATAATACTTATCACGCAATGACTATCGGGGAAATTGATAGACAAGGTTATGTGCATTCACTCCATGTCTAAAGGTTAGAGTACGCTATTAGAATGGTTTCTAATATGCTCCTCAGGGCTCGAATAGTGAGGATAATTATTGGGATTACATCTCAACTTTCCTTAGAAGGAGAGAAGATCTAAAGTGTATATGTGTAGCGATTACTTTCAAGGAAAGTCTATTATTTTATCCTAGTATGACCAAGGTGGGGTGAGATCTCCAGCCTTTGCTCCAAACATATCCATAGAGACAAATATTGACCTTTCCATCCAAATAGTGACCCACTTGAATATTTATGGTTATAAAAGACGCATATAGGAGATAGTTTTACGTTTGCCTACTCATAAAATCCAAGAATACAACGTTAGCATGAGTTCTCACTTAGATCATTCGATCGCAGGCTCAGTTCCTAAATTACCGATCAAAGTCGATCGATGCGACTTGACGGTGGCTTGGGAGTTGGACTCATAGGCTTTTGATAATTATTTTACCGCTAAATAGGATAGATGATTGAGCATCGTGAGTACCCCATACCTCACCCAACTCGGGATTGGCGGAGAACCTAATCAAGCGATTTAGGATAATCGTTAGGCCAATGTTATTACGATAACAAATTCCGGCTAGTGTATGGGATATGCATTATTGCTCCTGCAGTATTTATTAGGGTTCGTCCTTTAGCAAATCACCTAATTATTTTTTCCCAAAAGTGACTAGTAACTGGGTCGAAGCTCAGTATCGCCCATCGACAAACATTTGGATGTTTCGTACACGTGTTAATCACATCACAATGTATGAAGATGGAACCCTCAACGTCGGCCTGATATTATGTGGGTTATGATTCACATTTACCACTTGATATTTAAAACCCACTGCGACGTATATACTACAGGGTAGATGATTGTCACTTTGATGAGACGATATTCCCAGCATTGAGGGGTGATATGACAGTCAATGTTGAGGATGACTCCAAAAGGTCTTAGAAAACACCATCGTTGTCTCATCTAGATCCTTATACATAAGTTTGGTGACATTAAGGTTCAGCGGATTACAAACCTCCAATAGGCCGCAAATGATTTGCTAGATGCATTCATAAATACTATTGAAGTATCGTAAGTGTGTGTACCTGCAAGTAATACACCTACACAGCAGAACATTTTGGGGGAACTAGTACCGCTGCAGAATGTTCCAAGGGAATTAGTACTGCAAGCGAATCTAAGGCTCGCGCTTAAAGCGGAGCACAGTTGGATGAAAGTATTCTAAGCCGGGGAGCTTCAAAATAAGGGACAAATATGACTAATAGTGTAGTCAGTTCATCGAGGATGGAACCACCAATTGACGAGGCAATAGTAGTTATGCGACCAGTTAATGCATTACGAGACTAGCCCGGCGTGGCACATACGCGTATAATAATAAGAACTCGATCTATTAAAAGTCTGTAATTGCACAATATAGGATTGTTCAGTAGAGATTTATCGAGAAGGTATTCATATTCGTTGCTGTACTCGCCACCAAGGATGAGGAATCAGAGCCAAAGTGGGTATCTGGAATCCAATCGGAGCTTAGCTTATGCATAATGCAAAATGATACAATGGTGCCTATCGGATATAAATGGGAAAGGTACGGAAACACGATTAACTCGGATAAATAATATGGTCAAGGCAAGACTAGTTGCCCAGAAAATCTTTAAGAGATCTGGCATCGATTGCAGTATGATATATTACCTGGTTATGAACGCTATAACATTTCAGTACTAATCAGTCTATCAAGTTTTTAGGGACAAGCTAGACATGCGTCTAATGTAAATATTGTGTATCTATATGGGAAACTAGATACGGATATCTGCATGAAGCTACCTAGGAAGGTATAAGCTTCTTGAAGCAATAAAGCTCGGCATACGAGGTGTGTCCGTAATAAAACTTAAAAAGTTATTGCTGACTTGAAGTAATCAGGGACAATAAGACATAGTAAGTTGATTGAGTATTTGAAGGTTGGGGACTTTTCAAATATCCTTATCTGTCCATGCGTTCTTATTTAGAATACAGATATTAGCTTCAGTATCATCATAACATTGTATTAAATGATTTGGAAATTATTAGACCTCCGGGGAAGATCGCGAGAACCGTCGAATACCTTGGGAAGGAATTCGAAATATAATACCTTGGGAAATTAAGAGTGTCTCGATTTGCAGATCCAACATCTTGATAGTGGCGCTCATACACCAAGCAATATATATCGAAGGAGTTATCTAACACTTCGATATGGATGCAGCACACGGTGCTAAGTCGTTTATTGCGTGTCCAGCACTTGGGTGTGGACAACAACATCTTCCACCATCCTAATGGGGGAGAAACTCCTAGGGCCAAAGTACTGGCTAGGAGGTGATTTGTGATAACAGTCAAAATCTGGTGTTTAGTATGGGTAAAAATTAGGGTGTCGTTCACTTCCGAACGGAACTAGAAATTAGTTTTGGTCTTGTGTGTTTAGTAATCTAAGGTTGTTAAAAATCAATGATATGGTTTTAATCAAGAATAAAGTCTAGGGGCTTCGGATTTCACCATCATTTACATACAATATCAACATAGTATCGTATATTAAATTCTTCACTTAATTGAAATAACAAACTTCGACCTTTTGTCGATGTAATCCCATGATTAATTATAACTCAAGTAGAATATATGTATGAACTAAGTATGTACTAAAAACACATTCCATGAAAGTTATGTTAACTATGAAATGTTAATTAGGATCATAGAAAAATACAATATTAATACAATTTTACTATATCATTTAAGAATCACAAAACTCTTCCTATATCTCTACTTAAAGAGATCATAGGATGATAATGGATGTCTCCAACAATATAGTTTTGGGATTTGTGATAATATGCTCATATTGTGCTAGAGAAAAATACATTCTACTACATGATATCATACGCTTATGGTGAATCCATCCTCACCCTAGTGAGAACTTAGACGGCCATTTAACAACTATAAAACCTAAATGATATGAGAATGAAATGAACATAAACTAACAACAAAAAGAGGAATTTTATTGACTTACAAAATGAAATGCTCCAAATGCTTACAAGACTTGGACCAACTTACTCCAATAATGTTCTCTTACACTCTACAAGAATGATTCTCTCAAAATTGGATGATCTTATGAGCTCACCACCTCTCCTTTTATAGATGAAGGAGAGGGTTCTTACATTTAATATTAGATTTATAACTTATGCCATGAATGTACATAAATTTGTAACCTCCAAGAGTTATCCTCCAAAATTATAACCTCCCCATGTGGGACCCTTGTGTTTGACAACTCTACATCCTTCTTCAACAGTTCATCCTTTGAGCTATACATCCCGGTATTTGTGCATATTTGGTAAATGAGCTTCATGTAACCTGAAATATAAAAATTGGTTTATAAGTCATATTTAATAATAAAATAAGAATAATAAACATTAAGTCATAAGGGAATAGTGGTCATTTTATGCGTCCATCACTTTGCTATAGTTAGCTGGGTATACTAGACCAATGACTCATTCGCAGTGAACTATTGGCTTACCATAGTTCTATTCCTACCTAAAGGCACTGGATTAAGATTAGGCACATACTGAGGTATCTGTTCGGCATGAAAGACTGTGGTCAGTTCTACTCAAAATGGTAAACATAAAAGTATAGAGTACACCGACACAGAAACTTCTCAGACCCACTAGAGGCCATTGTCAAATGGATTATGTATTTATGTACGGGCATACATAATGATTCCTGGAGATCAGTGAAGCATACGATAGTTGTTACATCCTCTAACCACGCGGATATTCTTGCACTACATGAAGCCGGCAGAGAATGCTTCTAGTTACGATCTATGATCAACCACATCAACGGAGTTTGCGGTCTGAGCTCTATCCAAGATAAACCGACGACACTTTATGAAGACAATGCAGTTTGTTTCGTTCAAGTCAAGGACGGATTTATTAAAGGTGACAAAACGAAGCAAATTTCACCAAAGTTCTTCCACATACACGAGTTGCAGAAGACGAATGAATCAACGTTGCTCAAGTCCATTCTGAAGACAACCTGGTATATCTATTCACGAAGGCTCTTGTATATCCTACGTTCAAGAGATTAGTTTATGGAATCGGCATGCAAAGTTTACACGATTTATATCTTAGGGAGATAGATCTTAGGGAGATCAACTTCAGGGGGAGTAGTCACAGGCTGACGTGGACACATGTGTGTTGTACTCTTTTTCCTGATAGTGTAATTTTTATCTAGAGGTTTTACTAGCTGGAGGTTTTGATGAGGCATCGTATATGCGTTCACAACCCATGAAGGGCATATGATTGTACTCTTTCCCTACACAGTTTTTTGCCCAAGGGGTTTTGCTAGACAAAGGTTTTAATGAAGCAAGTTGTCCTAGTATGAACACCCCAAGGGGGAGTGTTAAGAGTTGGGCCCAAGCTAAGAACAGGGTGGGGGTGTTCTATACGGACTCCTAACAAGCCCATAGGCCTGATAGGGTTTTGGAGAGAGTTTGAGTAGATTAGGTAACTTATGTTGTAGGGTTACCTATATATATATCTGTATTATGTACAAAGAACACAATTATGATGAATCAAATAAATCTCTATTTTTCTCTCTCCTTTTGTTCATAAGGATAGTATTATATTGCTCTAGATTTATCATCTTTCAACACTTATATATTTCTTCAACATATCATTCGGGTTTTCTTTTCTTTTTTGTTAGAGCTGAACGGTTCAGCGCGAGTTTGAAAAACAGTATGGGATTCATGTATACGGTATGCCAAACCAGAATCACATATCTTGTTGTTGGAGGTACAAAACCCCTTCCAATAGAGTATAAGATCATCATCTCACCCCATACACCACCCAAGTATGGGAAACTTGAATTGGGGAGGAGTATGCGTATACTACCTGGGCACTGAACCGTTGAGCGCCCAATACTTTTTTAATAAGTTGACATCTCTCTCTCCCATCACAACTTCTCTCTCCTGCCTAGGCGCTGAGCCGTTGAGCGCGTGTAATTTTTTTAATACACGTGGCATCTTCTCTCTCTCTTCCATCACAAATTCTCTTTTAAAACCGTAATTCTCTGTTTGATGAAAACAGTATACGATTCTAGAATACCGGTAGGGTAAACCGGAATCACATACTTTTTGTTGGAGGTGCTCTAAGTATTACTGATTCAAGTTCGGACTCTAGGTTTTCCTAGCTAATTACTGTGTTTTTCAAACAATTCACTTTTATTAAAGATCCTGGGTTTTGTTGTTTTTGCAAGTACATTAGCCATACATATTTTTGTATGGAATGAAGTTGGGGTTAGGCAGACCCTCACATCTATAAATATATGATGTTTAATCATTTAAGTGTATATGGTGTGAGAAACATTTTTTATTAATGCTTCTATAAAATCAGATTTATGTGGCAGTCTCTGACGAATATCATACGTGATTTCTTCGATAATCTTGTTAGTAAAAAAAATACAAAACTAAGAAATTGCCAGTTACCACCAGAAGAATAATAGTTCATATTGAAAAAGAAACCTAAATCTATACTACTAAAGGAAAAACAAAGGAATGAGATCCGATCTCGGCCGTCGATCTGAATCCCCAACACAAACTTAGGAATATCAAAGCCTATTTTTATAACCTAAAAATGAGGAGCCATTGGATGCATTCGGCCAACATCATTGAAAACTTATATAAAATCCCAAAAACAGACTCTCAAGGTATAATGGTATTTTTGCTATACCAAAGGTATGATACTTTCTCTCACGATTTTAAGGTTCTAATGGCGATTTCTACGTCTGTCTCTCTCTCGATTTCTAGGTTTCTAATAGCAATTCTACGACTCTCTCTCTCGATTTCTAGATTTCTAAGTGATTTGCAATCAATCCCAATTCAAAACAATCTAATTTCCCCCAAAACCAATCACCTATCCAACTTCAATCCCCAAAAATCAAAGGTTTTATCGAGAATCAACGATTTGAGAGCCATGGATAAGTTGAAATTGAAATTAGGGGTTTTGAGTGAGAGATTAAAGAGCAGGGTATCTCAAATGTTGAGTGGGAAATGAAGGAAATCCTCCAATCACCGACTTCATAATTCAAATTTGTAGAAGAAACAACATTGGATCACTAAGAAGAACCCAATTGGGGTTTGAATTTGAGGCTTTGTGGCATGCTAAACATTGGAAAATTACTGGGCAAGAAGTTGTGGGATTACTTGGGGTTGCATAAGGTGAGATTTCTGGAGGTGGGTTTTGGTTTAATTTGTATGGGGTTTGTTTATTTTGATGTTGCGATGAAGATGAGATTTTGGTCTAGATACTAATGGTGAAGTTTCGATTGAACTTTCTGAGGATGGATATTCTTCGAGGGTTTCGAGCAGAGCTCGAAGAGGACCGACGGATTCAGATCGCGTTGTGGTTCAGACGTAAAGAGATGATCATCAAGTTAACACTGGTATGGTTTTTGCTCGATTCATGCTTTTGTTGTTGTTGTTGTCTCTGGTTATAACATGATCTTGAATTGCTCTGAATCGCTCCCATTGTGATGTTTGAGTGAATCTATGTTTTTTTGTTGCTGTTGTGTGGTAACCTTGTTGTAATTAGGTACTTGTTTTTTTTCCTGATTCGAATGACATTATCTTGATGATAAAGAATAACACACAGTCTATTCTCATTCTAGATCGACTAATTTATATAAAAATCGACCAACTTTGCCTTTTAGAAACTGTTTTCGGCTGTTGGATAACAGTAGAGATGTTTGAGATAAATGCTATAATGGAGTTATTGTGGTTTTGTTATCGAATTTTTTTCTTTCGTTCTTTGGTTCCAACATGATAGATTGATGATAATTCATTCTTGTTGTTGGCGTAATTGGGTTCTATTTTGCCTTTGATTCCATCATGATCTTGGCGAATCAAACCACGAGTTAGCTCTTAAATATTTGCTCTAATTGGTTTTAATTGCATTTTGTCATCCTAGATAAACTAATTTATAAAAGAATCGCTCAACTTTTTGCTTTTGGAAGCCTGTTTGTGTTGGTAGATTTGATGATGTTGTTTAGGATTGTTTAAATTTTAGAAGCCTCTCATATTATTTGAAGGCAAGATTCTAATCTAAGTATGATATGTGTATTGTCTTTAGACAATCAATTAAGTCCAGTTTATCATATGGCTGTTTATTCATGTGAAAAATTTACTAGGAGCTCCTGTAATGAAATTTCACATTGCAATAAATGGTTAGTATGTTGATAAACGTGTCGTTATTTTTGTTTAAAGTCTTGATACTGAAGTGAGGTATGATCCTCTCAGTTTGATTGATTGATTTATGATGCATATTTAGCTTTGGAGATGAAATAAGGGTTTTGAATTTTTTGGTTTTAGTTTTTTTTGATTTGAGATTAAATTTAATTGATTCCTGATTTCCTTTGTTCGAGATATGTTGTGGTATATTTAATCAGATGTATAAAGTACTCATCTTTACGCCTTTTAAGTTAATTAGGAGTCTTGAACAATCACTGGAACTCTTTTAGTGTGTAAAGTACTCTTTCTATTTGCCAATATCCTCGGGCACATGCATCCTCGTAATAGCAGATTGTGGTGATAGTTGCACAAAAACATGATGATCTCTCTTAAAGAAATTCATATGTATATGTTCTCTTATTGCATTCTTATAATCTAATAGTCTTTTGTAATTTTTCGAATTTGCTTTCATGGTTGTGCAAATTATGGAGATTCAACAACGTCTAATAGGATTTTTGAAGGAACTTTGTATTGGATCATAGGTAAGAGGGAATTTGGAATTTCAATAACCACTCAAACTAACTTCAATTTGTTATTATCATTAGTACTTTGAGTTTACATAACAAGCCGAAATGGTCTAATATGAGGTTTAGGCTTTTGTGCCATTTACATTAAAAAGGCTATATCCAAACTATGATCTTTGGGATGTATGGTTTATCTACACCGCAGTTAACAATAAAAAGATACCACCAATATTTATCCCAAGAGATTTTCTTCGGATTGTGAATCATTTAGATTAGAGGGTGTCACTCTACTATCCTTTAGGAAATCTTTGACATGCAGGTGTTGCAACGGCAGAGCAAAAACCTGAAAGATTCTTATCCTTTGTTGTCTTGCATTAGGTCCATTGAGGTGTAGTATTTCTTAAATACATCTTTCTTATTTGCTTTTAATTATAATGCTAGATACAATAGGGAAAACAAAAGGATTGAGAGAATCAGATTAGGGGCTAAGCTTATTCTGGATATCCATATGTAGTTATAGTTTGTAGCTTAATATCGTCTTCTCCTTCCTATATGGTTTTAAAATTATAAGTTTCATTGAATGTTATTAAAGCTCAGTTAGTAGTATTATTTTTTCTATTTCGTACCAACATTGTTGCTTACCCTTTCCTGGAGGGTTTGACAATCGTGGAAAATAGGACTGTAGATATTATTCAAGAAACACGTAAATTGCATATCAGAAGAAAGGGAAGCCCTTTCGTCGTCCAGAATCAGGGCGTTGATGTTTGTAATAATCCACAGCAGCAACAACCCCAAGTGCAAACTGACCAAAAAACCCAACTGAAGGCATCTTACGCCGTAAGGTGGCAATGTGTATCACTAGATCATATAAAGTGAACTGTTATATTGCTTAGCTTGTGTTCATTGGGTTTTTTTAGTAGTAACGGGGAGTCAATCACGTAGAAATGCATGCAAAATACCGAATATAGTGGACTTGATCACCATTTTTTCATGTACTTATTTTGCTTATCATACACTTATCAGACGCAGTCAAGGTGCAAAAAATTTCGCATGTGACATTGGGTATCTACTAGTCATTGGGTATATTTTATAGTTATCAAATGTATAAAGTAGTACAATACAGGTAATGAATTAATTAACTCAGTCTACCCAGTAGACTAATCTGGGAGCTGATTCACAATGTGTTCTCATTAAATCCGATTAAGCTCTTAGTCGTGTTAGTTAGGTATTGATGTGCTCACTGTTTGCCCCAAATTGATATGTTTGCCCACTAGACTAATTTGGGAGTTGAATCACAATGGATTCTTATGAAATCCGAGTTACCTAAATCATGTTAGTTAGGTATTGCTTAGGCGAAATTTGAATTGTTGGTTAGTCTGTAGTATATGTTACTGATCAGTAGTATTACTTTAATTTGTTAGGGTATTCCCTTGATATATTTATGTTTGAATCTAAAACATAATCTCATTATCTCAAAATGATATTTATGGTTAAATGTATTCCTACATCAGTAAATTGCATTATTGGTTTTTTTCTTGTTTGAGACAACAGGTTGTTATGGCAATGACAATGGTTGCTAAATCCAAGCTTCTCCACCGGGAGCTGAAAACCGTAAAAACTGACTTAGCTTTTGCAAAGGAGAAATGTGCTCAGCTGGAAGAGGAGAATAGAATCCTCCGGGAGAGTCGTGAGAAGGGAGACAACCCTGAAGACAATGATTTGGTATGTTTTACTTTTTATATACAAGCATGGAGCGTTATAATATAGACAAGTATTGCATAATGACAAGTGACATGTTTTTTTATGTTCTCTATGATGATTTTTTCAAAAACATGGAAAAGTGTGAGTGCTGATATCACATTTCTGAACCATCAATGTGATATAGACCACCATCTTGATTGGTGACATGGACAGCACCCCCACTTTCATATTCACATCGACCATGTGCATCGTGTTTCTTTTCACATGTTAATGCTTTACAATCAAAGATGAAAATTCTTCCTGTTCAAATATCCCCCTTTGGTCTTGCCATCTCAGCTGCCACGGGTGGAATCGTCTTCGCAAAACGAGTAAAGTCTGGTTCAGGTATCTAATTCATACTACCTCTGTAGAATAACCATTTTTCACCCTTCTAAAAAAATTCTTTTTTTCACATTGTTAAGGAATAAGGTGGTCCAGTATGTAGCACATCTTGGTCTTACGCCACCGTAGCTGCCAATCATGGAACAGTGTCTTCGGAAAATAGAATTAGATTAAATTCTAGAATACCCTCTTTATTCCCTTTCCCAAGGATTTCCATTCAGTTTTGTCTTTGCACTTTTCAAATTTATGCTTGCAATTTTGACATATTGACAGAAACACGTTCTTAGTGAAAATAAGTATGACATGTCAATATCTTTCTAACATTATCTTTTTTCGATTTGTTGTTAGATTCTTACATAACATTTTTATATTAGGCAAATACACTTTAGATGAATTTATTAATTATTCTAAGTTTATCTCAAATATAATAATTTACCCCCTTCCCTCAAAAGTTTATCGCAATCCCACATTCCCTCTCTCTTCTCTTCCCTTGCATCTCTCTCTTTAATCTAAAACTCACCAGAGTAATAATTACTCTCTTTCAATGCTAATTAAGGATCTCTCTAAATACAACCATTTATGTAGAACCATCCGACTTTCATGACTGATATTGGGCTTGCTGCAAAATTTCATTTGTGAGTCCCACAATTGGATTTTGCATTTTTGGAAGAAAAAACACAGGTGACAGAAATGGGATTTAGTGCATGAGATGGAGATGCAAAAGCCAGGCAGTTCTATGGCCAGTGAGAGAAATGGCAAACCAATTTTTTTAATTCAGCTAAATCTTTGTTTTATTGTATTGTATTATTTGCAATTCTACGTAATGTTCCCAAAAACATTTTTCGTCAATCACTCAAAGAAAGAGACAAATATAAGAAAATTAAGGAACACCATTTGCAAGTTAGTTTCTAATTTTGTTTCCTCTAATTAAAATTTGTTTGATAATCTCATCGCATATATCTATACTAGTGTATTTGAGGAGGAGAATTCTGAGTTTTGTGTGGATTGATTTTACTCAAAACTCAGGGTTAAGATTTATTCTATTATTTCCAATTTTGTAAAAATATATTTATCTCTTAATTTTCCAATAAATTATTCTTCTTTTTAATACTTACTCTTCCCATGTTGATTTCATGGTTAGTTGTTTTCCAATTGATTCTAAATATTTAATAACTCCAACTTGCAAATTATTGTATGATCTCCTTTGTTTTTATTCTTTTCTCCAACTTGAAAATCTTAGGATAATATATAAGTAGTATTACAAGTTTATGTGCATTACATCCTTTATTTATCTTCTATTTAATGATTGTATTGTGATGATATTGCCCCATGTTGAAATAGTTTCGTCTACTACAAATTTCTTTTCATCTAAATACAGCTTTGTGTTATTCTCTATCTAATCTAGACCAAAATCTACTTATGTTTATAGATGCAAGAAGGATGTTTAGAGAAAGTAAGCTGCAAGTCTCTTATAATTGAAGATGAACAGAAGTTGTCAATGGAAGTTTAAAAACCCCGGAGTATATATTTATAAAGGTACAAAACTTCTTCTAAGCTTCTTGCCCTTTTTAATAAGCAAAACATGATTTTGACCATTATCCTGAGATTTATCTTGATATGAATACCAGGAATTCATATAATTCATAGCTAATACTTACTCTGACAACTAGAAAAATCTCATATCCAAGATGCCGAGTAGTACTTAGGGTGATAGTAGTTACAAAAATGTCATAGTTTGATTTAATTATGCAAATCTCTGATGAATTAGCTTTTTCCTTTTGGTAGTAGATGATAATCATTGTAGTTTTTTTGTTCAGGTAAACTCTTCCATCATAATGGTTCTCTTCCCTCAATGATGTGGTTCATGAATTTTATTGTATGACGGTCTGATATGATGTCATTTCAATTACAATTCAGCCTGAGTAGCTCTTTTCTAGTTGTCAGAATGATAACGATGGGCTACATAGTGCAAAGAGGTTTCTTTAGCACATTTTACTCCTTTCTAATCTTCATGGAATGAGTCTCTAAAAGCTTGAGCTGGGAAAGTCATAGAAGGTATAGAAGGTATTAAGAGTTCAAGCACCTAAACACGAATTGGTATCCAAGATCTGGAGGTGCACCTTAAACTTTATTGTAACGATTTAGAGAAGGTAGATATTAGACAAAAACTGAGTAGGAAAATCCAAAATGCTACTGTAGATGCAATATGTATGGGCAAAGAAAACATGGATCTATTAATGGCTAAGATAAGGTTTTAGAAATTGTATGAAGAATGCAAGACAGAGACTATTGTATAGCTTTTTAAAATAAATATTGAATTAACATTTGCACCACCTTCATCCTTTTTACTTCTCTTATTTATGGTGTTATTTGCAATATGTGATTCTTAAATTCCTTAACATGAGAATTTTAAGGAGTATGAGAAAAACTAATTTATTTCTAGAGGCATTCGTGCGTAGCACGGGCTCACGACCTAGTGCTTTATATGTTCCATTTGTACAATGTGGTTTAATATTTAGAAAAAATCCAATATATTTCTGGTGCTTCTAAATATTTTTGCATTATAATTTTGAGGACAGGCATGTTATAATTATGAAAATTGTTATTATGATGTATGTTATGAATGCAACATTTTTCTTATAACAATAGTCATATTTATTTGTTATTTGATTCCAATGCATTTTCATGTTCATGATTGCACTTAAAGTATAATCAACCTAGAAAAAGTCATTGAACCATATTTGTGACTCTTGAAGGAGATAAGGTTCATCTATATGGAGTTGGAGTAAGCTTAGCAGTTTTAGAAAACTATGGTGGAGTTCCAGTGACGATGGAATTTAGGATTCGAACACAAGGAAATGTGGTGAGGAAGTTAGCAAAGACAAAACACAAACGATACTTGCCCTATATTTGGAGCCCCTCTTATAAGGTGGATGCACTTGGCTAAACTATTCCCTAGACTGATTACGTCTGGAAAATTATATTGATGTTTGGAGCGATACCCGTTGCCATGACATTTTATTCACGTATGAAAATGGCTCTTGTAGCTAAGGATACTAAACAGGTAGCCGCAGATATGTCCAAGGTCTTACAAGTGGAAATTGAAGCAAAGTCTGGAAAGGTTGAGAAGAGTTGTAATTCGTTTGGTTTGTTCTCAAAGGAGTTTTTTCACCATCTTGGGCTTCACTTGCTTAGTACTATAAGTACTTTATTCTTACTAGATATCGCGTTTTATAGTCAGAATTTGTTCCAAAAGGATATCTTTAGTGCTATTGGATGGATTCCTGCTGCAAAGGGTTTGTGCTCTTGCGATAGAAGTATTTAAAATTGCAAGAGCACAAACCCTTATCGTATGCAGTATTGTTCCGTGCTATTAGTTTAGAGTGGCTTTAATTGATTATATGGGAAGATTTGCAATTCAAATGATGGGTTTCTTTTTCATGACAGTGTTTATGCTCGTTCTGGCATTACCTTACAACCACTCAAAAGGAGAATCGAATATGATTTATTATGATGTATGTTTTAACCTTCTTTGTAAACTTTGGGCCTAATACGACATTTATTGTACCTGCCAAAATCTTTCCAGTCCGACTATATTCAACGTGTCATGGTATATCAGCTGCAGCTGGAAAGGCTGGTGCTGTAATTCGTTTTTGGGTTTTTGAATGCAGCTCAAACAAGGATAAGATAAAGACATATGCAGGTTATCCTGTCGGTGTTGGAGTAAAAAATTACTTATCATTCTTGGTGTAATCAACTTTCTTGGGATGTTGTTTACGCTCTTAGTTTCAGAGTCTAAGGGGAAATTTCTGGATGAGCTATCTGGTGAAAATATGGAAGAAACTGAAATAACTGAGCTGGAGAAACCACCAGTGGGATACACCAACCGAATTGTTCCTTCTTAAGATGGAAATGTATTTGTGTGACGAGTTTTTGACTACTATATGGTATTATTCTTCAGTGTGCCTAAATGTATGCTTGTTTGTTTTAATTGCATAGTGAGATAATAAAAGACACTCAGTTCTTTTTCTTTAAGTGTGGGTCTCTTGATAATTTTTTAGCTATATATTAGAGTTTTTTTTTTTCCTTCTTAATAGTATCTCCTTAACAATACAGTATCAATGCTAGAGTGTCAGTAAAGCCCAAAATTGCCAATTATTGTCACCTGCCAGACATTTGTTGTGTTTGGTATTGTTTTCCTTAGTGGTGTTTAGCAAATTATAGTCTTTATTTTTGTCTTAGGAATCTAAATGAGATTTGATTATTTGATCATCTAGCTTTATAGTTATACCTTACGGTGAAATGAGAAGAAAAAAAAGGACCCCTGGATCCTTCCCTCTGAATTGTATTAAACTAGAAGAGGAAGTCAAGGGTAAATACTTTGTTAGGATGTAACTCTTTGATTGATAACTGGTTCTGGGATCTGCCAATCCTTTTATTGACTTACAAAAAAATGTATATGGAAAAAATTGCGTGATCAAGGCTGTAAAATAATTTTTGGAGTCAAAACTCAAATGATATTGGCTCTTTGTCACGTGCAATTGAGAATATAGGATTAAGAAACAAGACATACATGCCATTTTTTATTGGTAATTCTTATTTATATTTGTCTTTTTTGGGTAAGTAATCCTTAAGTATATTAGATACAAGAAATAGTTGCAAAAATGGTCTTTATATGTTTTTAATAATTTCTAAATCCACAAAGGGGTGATCGAGCTATGCAAGTCATACTGTAGTAGTTTCACATGGGATAAAATCCCTTTTGGAGTGAGATTAATATGTGGCTTTCTTTCGCTCTAGCTTAGCACTAAGAGGTTTTGAGATAAACAAAACCCGCAAGTTTAGATGGGTACAATGTTGCGGTGAGTGAGGCATTACAAATGGTAACCAAACTCATGAGCCATAATCGTTTTGTAATAATCTCCTGAGCCATACTATTTATGTTCCAAGTCTTTGAGGGGTACCTACTCCATAGCTCCATTCCTGTGTGGGTTTATTGCCTCCCCTCCTTTAATAGTGGCAAATCTAATGGTATTTAGAAGCTCAAGCTGCAACGGATACATTACTATTATTTCGAAATACGAAGTCAACATAACAAGGTGACTGAATAATATAGCTTTAAAGGCCTTCGAGGAGTTCAAATGTACCAACATGATGTTAAATCTATTTGAATTTTAACCTACCAAATTAGTTTCAACTCGGATGGGTAAAAATGTACATAAACTACTATATTAAAATAGATTCAGGTCAATAAGATGCCCTTCAAGATTCAATTTTACGAATGATTTTAAAAACTAGGCATCTGGTAGTAATTAATCTTTAGGTTTAGAAGAAAATGCTTATAGGCCTTAGAAATTGTCGTAAGGGAACGAATTATTTATTATTCTTATTTTGCTTTGTATATATAAACAACAATGGAATGACCATGCATCATTGGCTAACATTAATTTTCTATTTATCTTCAATCATTTCTTTGTGTCTTGATAATTCAATCTCTGAACGTACTATCGATGCTTGAAATATCAGCTTTATTCTTAACATTTGGGAGACACATGAAATATTAAACTATTTGAATACATAGGTTAGCATTTTACAAATTATTGTAGGCGTTGTTGGGTATGAACGAGCTTAATAGTCGTTCGAACGAGCTTAATAGTCGTTCGTACAAACTCATGTACTCCCTGGAATTTTGGCCCAAGAGTTAATCTCGTTCGAACGAGCTTGGATGTCGTTCGAACGAGATGTTATGTTTCAAGGGTTGGAGACCAACTATCGCAAAGTCGTTTGAACGAGCTTGGAGTCGTTTGAACGAGCTTGGAGTCGTTCGAACGAGCTTCGCGTAGGTTTGCCTTAAATGTTAAAGTTATGCCTCGATATCCGTACTACTTGTATTTTTGGACCTCTAGTATATAAAGAGGACTTAGGTTATTTTGTTAAGCTATCTTTTGGTGAGTTTAACCTTAAAGAGGCTAGGGTTTGAGAGACTCCATTAAAACTTGAGAAGCATGAGAGATTATTGCAACCTGTTTGATATCATAGTGAATTATTCGTGGGGAGTGATTTTTCATCTGCAAGGGTTTTCCACTTCCCTCCTCCGGGTAAATTCCATGTGTTCTTTATTGTCTTTGTTTGATTTACTTCTTGTGTTGGCAATTTTTGCGTTTTGTTCTTCGTAGGGAAGAGAGAGTAGCAACCTCAAATTTTCAACAATTGGTATCAGAGTGAGTGTTAGTGTTTGTGTGGTGAAGAGCGATGGCCGATCAGGAAAAGTTGAAGATCACGAAGTTCAATGGGTCGAATTTTGGAGTGTGGAAGATGCAGATAAAAGATTATCTTTATCAGAAGGATCTTGATTTACCACTGGGTGGAACTGAGATGAAACCAGTAGATTTCGATGAAGCTAAGTGAGCGCGATTGGATCGCAAAGCGGTTGGAGCCGTTAGGTTAGCGCTATCACCTCAAATTCTATACATGATCTCTAAAGTTACGACGATGAAGGGATTTATGGAGACGTTGTCCGCTATGTACTCAGATTCGTCTGGGGCAAATAAGGTTCACCTTTTACGGTGCCTGCTTACTTTAAAGATGAAGGAGAATGGTAGTGTGCAAGCTCATATAAGTGAGTTCAATACCATACATGCTCAATTGGAATCTGTTAAAATCACTTTTATCGAGGAGGTGAGAGCGTGGGCTCTTCTAAGGAAGATGCCAGAAAGCTGGGAAGGATTCATTAAAGCTATGAGCAACTCATCGGGGAAGGAAAACATCAATTTGACACTATAGTCTCGTTGATTATGAGTGAAGAGAATAGGCGTAAAACATCTGAACCCTCTTCGTGTTCAAACGGCAGTATGTTGAACGTCGAGGAAAGAGGGAGGTCTTATAGAAAAGGGCCAAAATTTGGAAGGGGTCGATCAGAGTCAATAGGGAAGTCTAAGCCGCCCGGTGCGTGTTAGACTTGTGGAAAGAAGGGTCACTTCAGGCAAAATTGTAACTCTTCTTCTTCTAAGGACATTGATGATGAAGAGAAAGATACATTGAACCTTACTGAGGAGGTTAGTTCTGACGAGGCTCTACTACTATCGTGTGACGATGTTAACGAATCTTAGATTGTTGATTCGAGCGCATCCTTCCATGCTACTGCGAACATAGGCTTTCTTACCAATATTGTTAAAGGCGACTTCGGTACGGTCTTTCTTACAGATAAGAGTGCAAGCAATATTACTGGAAAGGGAAACGCTAGGTTGCTGCTGCCTTCAGGGGGAACATTGGTTTTGCAGAATGTGCGACTTGTACCTAAACTGGGGCGTAACCTTATATCGGTTAGCAAATTGGTGGATGATGCCGGATACGAGTGTACCTTTGGCGCAACCATCTGGAAGGTTACAAAGGGATCTATGTTGGTAGCTCGAGGCTTGCGATAAGGAACATTGTATACAACGCAAAACACAATTTCTACTATTTGTGCGGCTACTCCGGAGATTGATACAAGTACGTGGCACAAATGTCTCGGTCACATGAGTGAGAAGGGGATGAAGATAATGGTAACGAAGGGAAAGCTAGAGGGTCTTGCTGAGGTTGATCTCAAGTTTTGTGAAGAATATGTTCTTGCGAAGCAGAAGAAGGTCAGTTTCAAATTATCTCGAAGATCAAGGAAACCCAAAAAGCTGGATCTTGTACATACAGATGTTTAGGGGACAACCTAGGTGTCTTCTCTTGGTGGTTCTCATTACTATGTTACTTTTATCGATGATTCAACTCGTAAACTGTGGGTCTACTCGTGAAGAACAAGTCAGATGTGTTCGATAAATTTAAGAGGTGAAGGGCTCTGGTTGAAAATGAAACCGGTATGAAACTGAAGTATCTCAAGTCGGATAACGGGGGCGAATACTGTAGTGACTAGTTTGAAGACTTTTGCGCATCAAACGGGATTAGGAGACAAAATACTATTCTCGGAACACAACAACAAAATGGTGGTGCAGAACGCATGAACCGAACAATAAACGAGAGAGCGAGGAGTATGAGACTCAACGCTGGATTGCCAAAGTGTTTTTGGGCGGATGCGGTTAGTACGGCGGCATACTTGATTAACAGAGGGCCTTCGACGGCTTTGGAGTTTGGACTACTTGAAGAAGCATAAATCAATAAAGAGGTAAACCTTAATCACTTCCGTATTTTTGGTTGTATCTCATATGTGTTTGATAATTCAGATACAAGGACCAAGTTAGATGCAAAGTCGACGAAGTGCATTTTCATTAGATACGGTGGTGATGAATTTGGGTACCGATTTTGGGATGCGAAGAATCGGAAAGTTATTCGGAGCCGTAATGTTGTATTCAATGAGGAAGTTTTGTATAAAGACTTCAAAGTACCTGTGGGAAGGATTCGAGGTGAAGTAGCAGAAAGTATCGGCATGAAGATGATGAACCCTCTCTAGAGGATGATGTAGAAGTCGTTGTTGAGTTCGTTGCACCGAATCAAAACGAGGAACCGAATGATCTAGACATTCCAATAACACTTCGAAAGGAGCCGAGAGTTGCAAGAATTCCGGCAAGGTACGTAAATTCTTTAAATCACTTGTTACTTACAGATGGTGGTGAACCTAAAAGTTACGATGAGGCTTTAGATGTGGAGGCCAAGAGCAAGTAGGAGCTTGCTATGGATGATGAGATGCAGTCATTATCAGTTAATCAACTTGGGATTTAGTTCGGTTACCAAATGAGAAGAGAGCATTGTACAACAAGTGGGTATACAGACTAAAGCAGGAATCTGATGGATCAAGGAGATTCAAGGCTAAACTTGTGGTGAAGGGCTTTCAACAGAAAGAGGGCGTTGATTTCGGTGAAATTTGTGCTCCTATTGTGAAGATGTCTACTATTCGGGTTGTGATGAATATAGTTACTGTTGAAGACTTGCATCTTGAACAACTTGATGTCAAGACTGCTTTTCTTCATGGTAACCTTGATGAAGAGATTTATATGAAGCAACCAGAAGGGTATTCGGTTAAAGGGAAAGAAGATCTTGTGTGTAGGCTTACGAAGAGCTTATAGAGTTTGAAACAAGCACCGAGACAGTGGTATTTGAAGTTTGAACAGTTCATGTCCAGAAATGACTATTCGAAGAGCAATACAGATCACTGTTATTTTATCAAGAATACGGGGAACTCGTATATTATTCTACTTCTGTATGTAGATGATATGTTGGTAGCAAGTGCTGACATGGAAGAAATAGTTAAGTTGAAGGAACTGTTTTCCTGGGAGTTTTCTATGAAGGACTTGGGTGCGGCGAGACAAGTTCTTGGTATGAGTGTTACAAGGGACAGAAAACGGCGAGAATTGAAGTTGTCTCAAGCTGATTACATTGGCAAAGTACTGAAGCGGTTCAATATGGATGGTTCTAAAGTTGTTAGTACACCATTGAGAGGTCACTTCAAATTATCAAAGGATTGTTGTCCGAAGACGCAGAAGGATCGCGAAGAGATACAGAAAGTTCCTTATCGATCCGCGGTTGGTAGCCTAATGAACATTATGCTTTGTACAAGACCAGACATTGCCCAAGCAGTGGAAGTTGGGAGTAGGTATATGAGCAATCCAGGCAAGGAGCATTTGAGAGCTGTGAAATGGATACTGAGGTATCTAAAGGGGACTCAAGATATGGCATTATGTTATGGGGGTTCTCAGATATGCTTACAGGGTTTTGTTGATTATAATATGGCGGGTGACATGGATAGGCGAAAGAGCACTAGTGGTTTCATTTTTATATTGGGAAGCGGTGTAGTTACATGGGTTTCTAGGCTACAGAAGATTGTAGTTTTGTTACGACAGAGGCAGAATATGTTGCAGCTACAAAACGTGCAAATATATGGTTTGGCTCAAAGGGTTGATGAAAGAGCTTGGTAGATAACAATTCTCTCATAAGTTGTATAGTGATAGTCAAAGCCCTATACACTTAGCGAAGAATTCGGCTTTTCACTCTAGGACCAAACACATTGATATTTGGTATCACTATATTCGCTTGCTCCTCGAGGACGGTGTGTTGAAGCTTGTGAAGATTCACACTGATGTGAATCTGGCCAATATGTTTACGAAGGTGGTGACTTTTCAGAAGTTGACGAAATGTACAATTTTTGTGGGTCTTCAAGATTGAAGGTCCGGGTAGTGCGAGCAATTCATTGGGAGATCTGGAAATGGGTTACGGCATTCGATTTCAAGTATGAGATTGTTGGGTATGAACTCGAATTGAAGAGATTGTCGAAGTTGGGAAATTGTCGAAGTCGTTCGAACGAGCTTAATAGTCGTTCGAACGAACTCATGTACTCCCTGGAATTTTGGCCCAAGAGTTAATCTCGTTCGAACGAGCTTGGATGTCGTTCGAACGAGATGTTATGTTTCTAGGGTTGGAGACCAACAATCGTAAAGTCGTTCGAACGAGATGTTATGTTTCTAGGGTTGGAGACCAACAATCGCAAAGTCGTTTGAACGAGCTTGGAGCCGTTTGAACGAGTTTCGCGTAGGTTTGCCTTAGATGTTAGAGTTATGCCTCGAGATCCGTACTACTTGTATTTTTGGTCCTCTAGTATATAAAGAGAACTTAAGTTATTTTGTTAAGCTATCTTTTGGTGAGTTTAACCTTAGAGAGGCTAGGGTTTGAGAGACTCTATTAAAGCTTGAGAAGCTTGAGAGATCATTGTAACCTGTTTGATATCATAGTGAATTGTTCGTGGAGAGTGGTTTTTCATCCGCAAGGGTTTTCTACTTCCCTCCTCCGGGTAAATTTCTTGTGTTCTTTATTGTCTTTGTTTGATTTACTTCTTGTGTTGGCAATTTCCGCGTTTCATTTTTCGTAGGGAAGAGAGAGTAGCTACCTCAAATTCTCAACAGGCGCACGCGATAGCATGTTCCCGATTGCTAGTATCTAATGAAAACAAGTGCAAAATTTAAGTCGTGCCATTTAGCCTCTGTAATCTATAAATATCACAGAGGACACATCTACAGGAAACCGTATTACTTTACAATATTCTACTTTTCTTATTGCTATTGACAACATAACTAGTTATTTGAATATATGTGATGTAGCTTGGATTGAATCAAATGGTACTGAGGGAGTGGGATTTGTATGTTTTGATAAATTTAATCGTTATATCTTAGCAGGCTGTCACAACATCAAAGCTGAAGGGGGCGAGGGATCAGCTGGGCCATCTCGGTAGTGCAGCTGTATATTGGGAGAGAAGACGTTTTGTTGTTGATAGCCAGTATCTTCAGAATCCAGATGGAGGTGTTTTTGTTGATCTCCCCCTTGTTTGCTTGCAGGAATGCATGTTGTTTAAGTTTAATTTGATCATGTGCTAATTGGGCAAATCTAGAAACTTGTTGTTTGATGTCACTATGTTATCTTGTAACATTTTTTTTGTGTTGTTTAATGAAATCGTATTTCTTACAAAAAACAAGAAAAGCGTGTATGAAGGTCTATCATTTTAAAGGGAACAATGAAGTGATTGTTTTTGTTTACGGCAAAGATGTATAGCACGGCATTCACCCGTACACATTTTTAGATTTTTATTTATACATTATACCCGATAACACCGCAATCAGGGCCTTAAGGTTGTCAACTTGTACTCCCAGTTTCGTTTACCTTCGAAACTTCCCCGAAACTTAAATATTCAACTTTGGCGTCCACACCAACAAGCAACACACAATTTCCACAAACATCTTCTTAGCAAAGAACAACTCCTGGATGGATCATCTGTTGAAGAGTGTTGAATATAGAATATATGTTGAATATAAAATTTACCTAATATAGGATATATACTAAATATAGAATTCTCTAAATATAGGATATTACTTAGCGCCCAAGTAATTGTAACTATATACTTCTTCCATTATAATAATCGAATAATAAAAAAGTTAGTCCTTCTCGAATTTCTTATTTTTTGTATTAATTTCTACAAAGAGATCATTTTAAGGCTCCACATAAAGCCTCTCATTCGATGTAAGTGTGTTTGTAAACCCTGGAAAGCTTTTGTAGAAAACCCTACTTTTGCTGAGCTTCACTTTACTCGAGTAAATGAATCACAGAATGAATCTGATTTGATACTTGTTTGTAAACATGAGTCGGGTTTTTTAGGCAATGAAATGTATCTGTTAGAAGACGATGACGATACTTTTAAATCTACCAATGTATTGCCAGATTCACTTAAGCAAATTTGGGTATTAGGGTTGGTCAATGGTTTATTATGTTTGTCTAATAAGTATGGTTATTTTAGCACAGTCGAAGAACAATCGAATTATTTGAATTATATTTATAATCCTGTTACAAGAGAATGTGTTCAATTGCCGCAAATTATTTTTCCAGTCCAACAATGGGTTGAAATCGCTACTGGGTTTGGTTTTGTGGATTCTACTAATGAGTTCAAAGTAGTAAAGTTGATTTCTTGCCAAGACGTCGATTAAAGTTGGCCCGTCGCTTTTGAGGTCCAAGTATACACAAAAGGGTCAACATCCTGGCGAAAACTTGAAAATACGTCAGAGTTAGTTACGAATTGGGGTAAGGCGGAATTCTTAAATGGGGTACTTCATTGGCCAAGCATCCTTGACGGAAAGTTGGTTATTGTCTCATTCGATCTTGAGTGTGAAAAATTTGGAGTAGTTGGTGTTCCAAGGAATATGGTCTTAGAACTCCATAGGTTTAATCTTGGGGTCTTACGGGGGTGTCTTTCGATAACAGAGTGTTCTTCTAAAGATGTTATCGATATATGGATTATGAAGGACTATAATGTAATGGAATCTTGGACCAGATTAATTTCCCTGAAAAATAACAACCTTGGACTTGAAAGAGATGTTTATATAGTTAGGCCTGTTCACTTTCGAAAAAATGGTGAAATTCTACTACTCAACAATTACGGATACTTGGTATCTTACAACCCAGTTAATGGCGAATGTAAAACCCTTAAAGATGGACCTCTAGATCTTATGCACAATAGAGGTCATCAGGTTCAAATATGTTCATTCATTGGCAGCATCATTTCTCTCGAATCAGCACATCGAATGGAGGAGCAACGGTGAAAGCTGAAATTGTAAGAGTGGAGAAATGATGAGGTAAGTGTCCATGTTCCATTAAATTCAAATTCCACTTACCCGTCTAGCGTATGTGCTTTATAGTGTAATCTTTATATTCTCCCTTTTATTTTGACTAAAAAGGTTAGATATGGTGAATTTGTGAAGTAAGATTTTAATATGCATACTCATGATGATAAGGAAATGCTCTAATAAGTCAAAATTTTGAGTATGAAGTTTGAGAAGAAAGAGATCACTGGATATAGCATTGAAAACAAGTTAAATGAAGTATATGGGTGAGTTAGAATGAAACGATTATCCTCTCTTTTCTCATTGGTATTCTTAGCTGTTAGATCATAACCCGATTAGTTACCTTTTGATAAACGTAACAAGGGGGTTAAGCGAGAAACTGTGTATTTAGTTTCTTTTATTACTGTTTTCAGTTAAGAGCAGCCACTAAGGTCTTTCTCTTTGAGACTGTAAGCCTCTAATTGAAAGACAATCTCATTAATCACAATGAAGTATTTTGTTCCTTCAAAAAATCAATAGGTACTCTAGCACCTATGAAACTTCCAACCAAACATCTCTTCCCGTCTACATTGATGTGGAATTGTGGACAATATGAGAAATACCGAATTATTCTCTTCTGTTGAACACTACGAGAGCGGTTGGCAACATCAACTGCTAATATGACTTTGATAATCAAAAATGGTTTGTTCAAGGAGGTAAAAGCTTAAATCATATCATACCATGGCACAAGTATGGCTTGGACCTCAAAGTTTTCTGTTACATATTCCTTATAACACCATAAATTTGTTTATAGAGAAACACGAGTTTTTATTTTTTGGCATGTTTTCTGTATTGCTATGTTTCTGTGAGTATCTTAGATATACTGCAACGCAAGCTGGGGTTAGCAGACCCTTATTGATTTATGATAACTAGTGGCAAAGCTTATAGTGTTGAAACTATGCGCTTCATTGTCAGTCAATAACACTCCCTTTCTCCGTTTGCAGACAACGGATAAAGTTCAAATAAGCAGAATCCCTAAGTGCATGTGCCTCCAACTATCATCTGAACAAAGGGATCTTACTGTGATTGTCTACGGATTATCGGATAAACATTTAGTACGTATTATATAGTTCAGTATTCACATTTGCTTTGGTTCTTTCTTGATGCCATCTGTTTCAAAGTTATGTCAGTCTCACAGCCTGTGCCTGAATATTTGGATGGTGTTTAATGTAATCTTTTGTTGTCTGGATAGAAAGAAATTAGATATTAAAATAACCAACACATGAATTTATTTTTTTAGGTTTGCTCGGTAAAATAACACTTCGAGTCTCCAAAACTTTTAGGGTGTGCTTGATTCAGCATTTTCAAGTGGAAAATATAAAATAAAAAAATAAAAAAAATAAAGAAAATTTGGTTTTCCACTGTTTCATAGCTTTTATTAAAGATTAGGAAAATTTTCCAAGCCAAAATATTTTCTTAAAAACAAACCATTTAATTTCCTAGATCACCTCCTAAGACAATATTTCTGATGCATTTCCTTAATGTACACCTTGCCTGTTGAACATTGTTCCACCAGGTGAGGGAAAAATCAGTAAGTCGGGACTCAACAATCGTAACCTATTTTGGATCCCCATATTTCTTGTAGTTGAACACCCGCTCAACTTTATCCAACCACTCAATAAGGCGTCGGCATCAGACTTACCATCAAATTCTGGTACTTTGAGGTGCACATCATGTGTTTGTTCAGTAATAGCCTTAGCCAAAGCCTCAATGTCAGTGCTTTTACCCTTTCGGCGCGGCTAATGTCGCTGCTCTTCATCAAAGTTTGAACTGTACTCACCATCTTGCCAAGTCGTGGCATACGGGTGTCTCGGCGGACGCGGGGGTGAACTAGGTTGACGCTGTCTATGTCAGTCCCGTAATGGGGTGTCAACTAAGGGGTTAGAACCATGGCCCCGGCCTCGCCCGCTAAATTGCCAATCTCTCTCACAATTTCGGAAAGTAATGGGAGCCTGAAAGTTTGTGCCTCCCACTCGAGTGAACACTGAAAACATCAACATCACGCGACCCCCAGCCATTACCATAGGGTGGTCAAAACTCGAAGCTATACTCAGAGTTCATCCCCAACATTCTCGTTTACTGTTTCCATTTGCTGTTGATCACGGTACAAGTCTGTCGAAGGATGAGATATGCCACGTGTGCCTAATTGGACTTTCGTGTGCAGAGGTAGGTAGCGGAAGGTCTCTATCGGTAGAGGTGTTGTCAGGGGTGGTCAGAGGCTTGGATCATCGGTGGGTCTTAGTGATCTGTCATAGCTTGTTTGTATAAGTCTGTTATCTTGGGAGGAAGGGTCCCATCGTGAACGCCAACCCTGGTCGGTGACGAACCTATAGGGAGAGGGACGGTGTCAGATAAAGTTGGCTTGAGGTGAGAGAGGCTTGAATTGTCGAGGGTTCCAGGTAATGTTATGTGGAGTACCCACCACTCTGGGTCAATTTTCTCAAAATCTGGGCCCTGTAGCGATTGGTGGAGCCCAACCCATTGAGCCCATAGGTTCTGGGTCAAGTTCCCAATTATTGTAGGTAACCCAGGCTTGTTACTTGTTGGGTCGGTTGGTGAACCTTGGGCCCTAACCAGCCGAGTGTGATCTGGATCCAACAACAGTTTTTCGTGACTTGGGCCTCGTAAGGTAGGACTTGTTGCTGGTAGTATTTTGGGGATATTTCCTGGTATCGTTTCCATGCTAGGGCCTCGTAATTTGATCTAGGAGGATCTAGACATTCAAGATCTTAAAAAGATGTCATGTCGATCGAACGAGCCTTGGAGCCGTTCGAACGAGTTTGAAGGAAAGTCAGCCAATTGTGTCTGCCTCATTTTTCTAGGCTTAAGTTGGCAAGTCGTTCGAATGATCGAGGTTCCCAGAAGACCAATTCTGTCTGCCCTGATTTTTAGGCTTAATTGAGTCAGTCGTTCGAACGAACCCATAGATCAAGGCATAATTGTCCTATGGGTTCCTTCATAGTTTAGTGCGCTTAAGGGCATAATTATCATATTTTGTAACTAGGAAACTTGTAACCTTCATAAAAGGGCAAGGCTAAGCAAGATGAAAGAATCCAAGTTTGTAAACTAGAACTCAGGGTTTGAAAGAAGAATTTAATTGAAATCAATCAAACGAGCAATTGAAGCTCTTGTTGAGAAATTATCGTGCCAAATCGTTCGTATCCATTTCATTCTTCGTTACAGGTAATCTTTAATTCAATTGTGGATTATGGTTGGTCGGTGCTCATCGTGGCCAGACCTTTGCCCTTGGCTCGTATTCCGATATCGTCAACTTCATGGGTTTCATTCTCGACTTCGAGACTTGCAAACGGGTTGTCAAGTTCATTGCTCCTCGCGGCAATACTTCCCTCACGAGAGGGGTGTTCTAGTACGTCCAATAAAGGTGGGAGGGCACCTGTACCCAAAGCCTTAACAAGCCTATCGAGTATATCCGCCAATTTCGCTACATCTTGAGCGAGTGTAGGTTTCTTCGTCGCAGGTCTTTCACGAGGTATATATCTTGCTCTTGAAACTTGTTATACCGGGGATGTGAATGTGGCTCTGATGCCAATTAATGTGAATCTACGAAAGCAAAAGCTTAATTCGTATGTGATTAACACTAAGTTTAAACTAGATTTATACTAAAGCTTAATAAGAGGAAAAATGATAAACTCTTTTCATAAACAAAATCAACTCTATTATCTTACCAATTAAACATTGCACCACCCTCTCCATTTATAACCCAGTTTCCTAGGACACTCCTACTATAACTCTAACTACTAGAAAAGTAAAACAGTTAATAACTAAGAAGCTGGTCATCTCCAATAGTGCATAAGCTAAAAAAAATTTAAAGATAGATCAAACAGGGTGGTAAAAGACCCTATTAGGAGCGTGCCACATCAAAAATACCTGCACAACATCTTTGAACCTAGCTAGTGCCTTCTAAGACCGTCCCTACTAACTGTACTGGGCAGAGAGTACAATTAGGCTCAGTAGGCACTTATAAGTAACTATTGCAAGTCCCTTCATCAAAGCATGTATCTATTTGTGTTATATGTACACTGAATGATCATTCATTTTACATTTTTTGCGTACATATATGCAATGCAGGTCTGTTGTAGATGATTGCCTTGGATTATGTTAGTAGGGACCAGTTCATGAAGGAAGAAGATTGCTGAAAATTATTAAAAAAGTAAGCTTTATTATGTATGTGAAACTGAAACTCCTATCTGCTTATAAAGCTTCCTCGCCAAATCATTTGACGTAGTTAGGCTAGAATGCCAAATGGGATTTCGTTAAAACTCAAAAAATTGGTTTTGTTGATAAGAATGTTAAATCATTGAGCATTTTTTTTAGGGGAGAGGATTCCCCTACACTCCCAAACTGTTACACACCCACTGCACTCTCTCTTGACCACATATCTTTCTCAAGTGGTGTAGGGACTTATCCCTCGACCTAACCCAATTCAAGCTACCTCCATATCAGACTCATGCATTTTTACACGTGACGTGAATAATCAACAGTACCACTTAAATCACGAACCGATGAAGAACATGGATCGAGCACAATAAAAGAACATGAACAAGTTGAAGAAACCTATCTCCCACGAACTCAACAATTATTCAGTCAACCACCACTTACCTCATTATGCGAAGAACGTGCTTCAACACGATAACGAGTTGCGGGTAAGGTCAATATAAATAAAATGTTCTAGAAGAGACAGTGACCAAAAAATAATCAAGAAAAACCAGATTTTCTTTACTCTAATACAATACTTCTTATTTACAAGATCAAATATTTATAGTTCGAGAGATCACTTGTAATAAGATATCAGCCTCAAGTAATAAAAGTTATTATTACTAAAACCCTCAACTCGAGGTCGTGGTTTTTTTTCCTATTAAAAGGTTTTCAACGCTAAATCACCTGTGTCATTTTTTGCTTTACATTAGTTTTTATTACAGGTACATTGGTGTAAGAGCTAATGTCGAGCCATTTCAAGCTACGGAATTAGGTCATTACATTTGGCACCGTCTGTGGGAAAGAAGACATTTCTACAATATCCTAAGGTATACATTCATTCTACTATCAATCTCTAATCATGGTCACTTCCAGATGACCAGCAACTAGAATCTAGCTCGATCTTTCATTAGATCCGAAACGGCTTACAGAACTACAGGCAAATCTCTACGCCGAAACAGAAAAACGTAATGAGCTCGAACTTCAGTTAATTCTTGATCGAGAGCTTTGAGAGAAGGATCTCAAAGATGAGCGACAAGCTCGTTTGACAGTATTTAAACGACTTGAAGACCAGATGACAACCATGTAGACTGTGTTATAGGCTCTGTAGGATACTCAACAGGCTCCCCAAACCAGAGATCGTGATAAAATGCCGAAAACCTCCTGGGTTTATGTGCGGGAAAGATTAGGACCTCGAGGGGCCACCAGCAAGGCCATTTCCAAAAATGTTTAACACGAACCTCAACCTTCTATTCATTTGAGCTCTGAAGCTCAGTCTGATATCAGCAGAGGTCTCCAACCTTCTAAACGTCAAGAAGAGCAACGTCCTCAGCCTTGAATTCCAGCACGTGATCGCTTGAGTAAGGGCACCGACACTTATAATCCTCAGCCGCCTCACCAAGCCACTCACGCCACACATCAGTACGTCACACAGGAGCATATAGATCAGCACATCAAGAAGTTAATTGAAGCTCAAACTTTAGGCACTCAAGACGATCTTACCAAGTTGCAAGAAAGTCCGATTACCAAAGAATTATTCGATTTGGAAGTGCCAAAGAGTTTCCATACTCCAAAGATACATAAATACAAACAAACTCCAAATGGCAGTTTCCCTCTTCCCATTATCCATCAGATTCTTGATTCCACGGCAGGTCATGAACTCCTATCTATGATAGATGCTACTTCTGGATACAATCAGATTCCTCTCTTGGAAGAAGATCAAGAAAATACCACTTTCATCACTGAAAGAGGACTTTACTGCTACAAAGTCATTCCCTTTGGACTAAAGAACGTAGGCACAATTTATCCACGATTAATGACAACTATTTTAAAGCACATCTTGGGAAAATCGCTGAAGTCTACATCGATGATCTCTTGTGCAAAAGCATATAGTCAAATAACTACATCATAGATCTAACCATAATATTTAACATTATACGATCGTACAGGATGCGACTCAATCCTGATAAGTGTCAATTTGGAGTACACTTAGGCCGATTCCACGACCATCTCATCAGAAAGAAGGGGATTGAGGATGACCCAGATCAAATTCGAGCTCTCCTCAACATGTCATCTCTAAAAATAACGAAGGACGTACAAAAACTTGCTGGCAAGATCGCCGCTATTAACTAATTCATTTTTAAATCTTCAAATCGCTATCGTTGGCTGTTCCTACTACTCTGAGGTTGTACCAAACGAGGAAAAGTTTAGCTTAATGAAGAGATCCAATGGACATCAAAATGTGAGGCAAATTTTTAGGAACTCAAAACCTATCTGGGGAAGTCTCCCATCATGAGCATCCCGGTTGATAATGAGTAACTGATCATCAACCTGGCACTTACAGATACTTCTATCAGCTCAGTTCTCATTCGACTTAAGGGGAAGATCGAAAAGCCAGTCTATTTTATCAACAAAATCCCTACTCCTACGGAAATGAGGTATTCTAAAATTGAAAGACTCCTTCTAACTCTTATTTACACATCACAAAAACTTAAGCACTACTTCTAAGCTCATTCAGTCAAAGTTATGACAAACTGCCCACTAAAGAAAAATCTAGAAGAGTACAAAAATAGTCAGTTAGTTTGGGAGAACATGATATCCAGTTCAAGCAACGATATTTGAAAAGGGTTAGGCCATTACCAATTTTCACACGAATTTTCCAGTGAAAGATCCCAATTGGGAGGAGCATGATCCTGAATTTACAGAAGAAATTACAGATGATCCACCTACCAAAGCATTTGATGAACGAGTTGAATGGGCTACAAGGAAAGGGTGGAGACATCTTATAGATGGTTCAGTAGGACCCGCAGGGTCAGGAATTGGAATCGCATTGATTACCCCTTCCAACGACAGAATTAAGAAATCAATCCGCTTGAATTTTAAAACCTCCAAACACATTATAGAATACGAAGCTCTAATTCATGGACTCAACCTCGCTCTCGAGCATGGCATCCCAGCGCTCTCATTCTACACAGATTCTCTACTCATTGTCCACCATTACTCTGAACAATACAAAAAGAATGGTAAGATGATCGAGTATGCAACCATCGTTGCCGACAGGATGAACAAATTTATACAAGCAACTCTTGACTATCTACCTCGAGATGAAAACTGACATACCGATTCCTTGGCTTACCTAGCTGGGGTTTTGGGTACAAAAGAAAGATATCTACATATCAAAGTGATATCAACCTCCAACATTGATCTTTATTCTATATGCACGATCAACACTAAGGGCGATAAAGAGGAGGACGGCGATTGGCAAAAGCCCTTTATCACCTATCTTGGCTTCGATAATAAATGTAAAGGGCCCCACCCAACAGATACGAAAGGGCGCCGACAGTTGATCGAAAACTCAAAATGCTATACAGTTCAGAATGGTGGTCTCTACCGCTACTCAGTTACAGGGCTCCCATGCCGCAAGTCGTTCATTCCCTAACAGAGCAATTACAGAAGGAGTATTCTGGCTAAGAATGCGCAAGCAAGCAGAAGAATACTCGCGCAAATATGACACATGTCAACGACATATATACATGATATGCGTCCCTGCGCTCGAACTATATGCAAGGAAGGTGTTTTGTCCATTCAAGCGGTGGGTACTCAATCTCGTCGAAGAATTTCCAAATACTCCAGGTAACCGACGATACCTACTCGTAGTAACAGATTATTTTACAAAATGGGCGGATGCAGTTACACTCTGTCGAACTAGAGAAGAAGAGATCATTTCCTTTATCTGGGAACACATTATTACACAGTTTGGATTCCCCCACCTGATTCGGATCGATAATAGGCCATAGTTTGTTGGTAAAAAAGTCGTAGCCTTCCTCAATAAATACAACATTATCCACTCACCATCGAATCCCTACTACCCTCAAGGCAATGGCCAAGCTGAAATCACCAACAAAAGTATCGTTGATGGACTCAAGAAAAGGTTTCAATCACAGAAAAAGAGAAATTGGATACGAGAACTTCTTCATGCCTTATGGGCGTACCATACCACTCCACGTCAATCAATCGGTTGTACCCCCTTCCTCCTAGCCTATGATACCTAAACCGTTATTCTAACATAATACCACCATGCCATCAAAGATCATGAGCTTACTGACGAAGAAAATGAGTTAGAGTTGGCCTGTAATATGAATTGGATTGATGAAACTAGAGAACACGTTATTGCTAACCTAGGTCGATATTACCATATGCCAGCCAACTCGTACAATAAAAGAGTCTTAAGACATATATTTTAAATCGATGATCTCGTCCTCAGGGAAATCCCGCAACACAGAAAAGAGGCACATGTCGGGAAGCTGGCAGAAAATTGAGAAGGTCCATTCCTCATCATTGGTCAAACTGGTTTGGGATCATATTATCTCATGACGGAGCAAAGAGTTTGAATACCAAATCTATGGAACACTAGGCGACTGAAACGGTACTATCGTTAAGATCCTCGCTTCTCCACTTCAAAATTGTCGTTCTTTCCATTCCAAAAGTGAAATTTCATCTCCATACAGTGTATATTTTATTTTATTCAATAAAAACTTCCAAGTTTGTTCCCACATTACTCTCTACTTATGTGGATTCTACTACATTACATAGATTAAAGCAAAGGTAATACTAGCTTTCAATCGCCCATCTACACAAAATCTACAATTAAAATAAAGGTAATACTAGTTTTTAATCAAAGAGCTCTACCAGACATAAGATAAAACAAAGGTCAAACTAGCTTTCATCTTTTAATATGTCTACAATAGATACTCTATACAGATTAGAGTAAATGTAATACTAGCTTTTAATCGCTCATCTACACAAAATTTGTGATTAAAACAAAGGTAATACTAGTTTTTAATCAAAGATATCTACCAGACATAAGATAAAGCAAAGGTCAAACTAGTTTTCATCTCTCAATATGTCTGCAATAGATACTCTATACAGATTAAAGTAAATGTAATATTAGCTTTCAATCACCCCTCTATACTAAATATGCGATTAAAACAAAGCTAATACAAGTTTTTAATCAAAGATCTCTACCAGACATAAGATAAAGCAAAGGTAAAACTAGCTTTCATCTCTCAATATGCTTGCAACAGATACTTCTACAAGTTATATTTGCAAGCCACTTCTAAGGGTTCATCTCTGCTGATGGGAGGTCAACTACACCTTCCCCTACAGCAGAAGGATGTCCATCCATAAAATCTTAAGCTCGAGCAGCTGCAGTAATCCTGCCTTGCTCCACCAATTTAGTAGGTTAAGAACCTAACTACATTTCTATGACTTTCATACAGTTTCCTCGATCTACATCGGCTCTATAAATGCATCCTCGTCCTAACAGACAATCATGCAAGGTATCCCTCTCTAACTCAGGTCTTCTCACTTCCTCCATAAAATAGGTAATGACAGCCATTAGCATCTGTGAGCGCGTTGCTTCGGGCATAACTACCTTGGAAAATTTATCTCTCACTTTCTGATAACGCTTTTGTAATTTTATATATCGTGTGTCTTGCCATTCCATGTGACTATTTACGCATGACATAATATTATTATGCTCTTTTGCCTTCTCCGCTGCTTTATCTGACTCAACCTGGTTCATCGTTCTCAATTCTGCCACCTGAGCACGAAGTTCCTCAAGCTCCCTGTCTTTACCTACACTTCCCCTAGTAGGTGACTTCTTTAACAATTCATCTTTCCCCCTTATCAATTGATCCTTACCCCATCACCCGCTCTAACTCCCACTCTCAGCTATGAGCAATATCCAACTTACCTTGGCTCTCCCTCAAACCCTCATTTCCTCTCTGCACAGGAGCCTGAATTCGAGCTACATCCGCCTTCAGCTCTCTAATTCAAGCTGAAAGGTCAACCATATCCCCTTTATTAATGGAAACCCCGGCATCGCCTTTATTTATCTTCGGCCGCTCTCCAACCTCGGCCTTCTTGACGCGCAAATTGGCCATAGCCAAATCGGCCTTCAATTAGGCCACCCTCTCAATTAATTCATTACATCGTCTTTGAGCCATCCAAAAATCTATATCTTTAGCAGGTAAAGCCTCACTCAACTGCTCAACAGCAGTTTCGAATTTGGTTAAGTCATCTCAAGTTCTCTTAAACTCACTATTTTTCTCAATTATTTTACTCTTCAATGGCTCTAGTTCACTTTTGGAACTCACTAGCTTAGCTCGAGTCTATTCATTCTCATTCGTTTTGCTAATCATTTGACCCTTCAAACTGCTTATAAAACTTCGTAACTTTTTCTCTATCGTTTTAAATGACTGGATACGGTATCGAGCCATGTCCGTTTCCTTACTTTTTACCATCAACACATCATTCCGACTTTTGAGCTTCGCAGTCTCCTCTTTCGCCTCATCAAGCTCTTTTTAGCCCTTATTAATTTTGGCATCTTTTTCCTCAATCTTGTGAGTCAGAGCTTTAACAGTTTGTGTTGCCTCAACAAACTTGAAATGAACTTTGACGTGTTGGTCCTCCCTATCTTCATTTACCTCTCTCATCCTATCAAACTCTACCGTAAACTCTTGGTTATATTGGAGTGTCTCTTATTCACTCAAGCCAGCTAACTCTAGTTTGACCTACATCACAAAAACAGTACATCAAGTTCGATTCAACAACACTCAACATTCAGATCATAATACAGGAGTCCGATTTCAAACAAATTTTTATTTTTTGATATCTACTGTTGTGAAGCTGCTTCTAAACTTAAGGTCGAAGTATGATCCCAGTTTGATGACAATAGCACGTACATCCAATTTCAAGGTACACATTCTCTATGTTCTAACTTTTTTAGCACTTTGGTATTATTTGGACACATTTGATTATTATTGCCCCTAAACTGTTAACACGTTTTTGGTCTATCTCTATACTCTAATTTTTAATTTGTAGCTCTAATGTAATATAGCATACAAGTCAAATATTTCTTGTTTTTTCTAACTTGTAGCTCCGCTTGCGAAGACAACAGGGACGCTGAGACGTCTTTCTCCTTAGCAAGTTCATTATCTAACTCCTCAATTCTGAGGCACATATCCTTAAGTTCTTACGAATATTTTTACAAACATCTCTTAACCTACAGAAGTTCATCTTACAAAACAATATCCCATACAATTACAGTTCTAAAACCCCATAAATCACATAACCATAAATTCAACAATTCTAATCTGCCTTCGTATTATCATTCTTTAAATTTTCATTGTCATCCCTTCCGTACTCTAGCTCAGTTTGGGGAAAGACGCCATCCAACCCTCCTGCCACTCCAACAACATCATCTTCCACCTCGTCCTCTTCGACTTAGATACCCTCCATAATGGCTATAGTTCAGCTTTAGAGTATCACATTGAGGAGTTGACGCCTGAGTCTCTAAACTACCACCTTGTCTAGGTTCTTCTACATTTCTTCTATCAGTTCGCTAATCTATACCTCTTGCATAAACTTTACAGAATCCATTCGCATCCCCTCCCGAACCTGTCAGACTTCAATCGAGCCACCTTCTTCTTGAGCTCCACCTTCCCATTCTCGAGCACAGCTTTTCCGTCCTCGATCCCAAGGAAGATCCCCTTCAGCAAGCGAGTAGCCTACAATAAACCAAACATATTTTTAGCTCGAATCATAATACAAAGTTCAAAAACAAACAAATCATCAAAACTTACCATTTTGTTCATCTCCTCAGTACCCTTGGGAGCTGCAAGCCTCACCTTGTCCTCCATATCTCTCAGCTCGTCTTTTTCAGCAGGTCAATTATCCATGACCTTCAGCCCAATCACTTCAGTAGGAGGATCTACTATCCTCATTTTTACATCCCCCACGACCTCACCACTCCCATGGTTCCAAAGGCCGAGCTATGCTTCGTAACCCTCTTCTTCGAAAACTTCTGAGCTAACTTGCTTGAAGTAATAGATTTCAGCACCTCCACAACACAATGGCCTTTGAGAAAGCCATTGGCTTCTCTTCATCATCCCCTCTTTTCATGCCGGCTTCAACCCCCGTCATTAGTCTCGTCGCTTGGGACTTTTGAACCTTCTCGGACGTGCTACTAGCCCGTTTATTTTTATTAATACCAAGGTCTTTTAGTACTACCTCAAGCTCAACCCCTTCTTGAGCAGCAGTATCTAACAGGGACTCTTTCTTCTTCATCTTCGACTAAGGACCTGTAAAACAAACATAACACATTATCAAACAATAGAACAACCATCAATAACAGCAGTTCGATACTATACACTATTACACTTACTTTTCTTCACAGTTCTATACAGAAGTTTCATGGGTTTTTTATCTTCTCTCTGAAGGCAATCACCTTTCACCCATATCACATTATCATTCCGTATTCAACATTCTGAATTCAGATCGAAGAAAAGCAGTTGAGAAGAGCTCGAAAAGAAGTATGCACCTCCAGTTGCAGAGTAATTCTTCACTCCATAAAGCTATAAAAATATCTTCAAGAGATATTTTCCTCTTCACTTCGTTCTCCTCCCACAACCTATTCAAACTCTTATAAACATTTATTACCTCACACATGTTCCTGTTCAACGGGGAAAGACAAGCCCTTATGGTATTCATTATCCCTTTCGCAAGATTGCTAAGGGGGAAACTCAACCCGTACTCCAACTGAGATAGGTAATACAAAAAACCCTCATCCAGGTCGCCCTGGACTTTTCCATCAAAATACTCTAAGGAGATCGATTCATCCACCCCCTATCTAATTTCTCCTTCTCTAAGTCAGGCAATAGCAAAAAAATGTTCTTCCCCTGATGTTATAGTACAACCCCTGAACTACCTACCAACATGTTCTACAACGTTGCCCCATACTCTACCTACAAAAGCTTTAGATTAACAAAACTCTTTAAACACATCGGAGTTCAGAGGGTATGATACCAATTGTCCAGGGAAATCTGAAAATTGAACTAGTCCTACTTTGTCCTCCCTATCAGATTTTACATTTACATATTCTACATTACCAGACTCAGCCGAACGACAAGAGGTCGACGCCTCCATAAGAGGTGAAGTTACCATCTCAACTACAAGTCTAAGGATGAGGTTTGATTCTGCACAGATATTCCTCACGCTCGACCTATATGCAGGTCCAAGTATTCTATCATTGTCTTTTATAAATACATGCACATATTTACCATACATCCATCATACATAGGCGTATGTCATTCGTATCTCTTTGTTTGCACATATATCAAACAGATTTTTATAGGTTATTATAAATAACAATTTTTCAAAAATTGGAAAACCTCAAAAATCTTTTAAACACACATTCACGATATCATACATCATCTACTAACCTTCAAAGTCTGAATACGAATCTTAAGCAGCGCCAAATCCTTCCTTCACAATGCTGCTATATAACCACCGTCGTGACTCAGTCTCTACAACTTTCTCTCGCCTTGCCTGTTGATCACTCTCGTCTAATCTCTCATGTGAATCTCTACCTTTTATTCTCTTTTCTCTCCCACTTTTCTTTAATTTTTCAGATATTGATAAACGTTTGAATAAGGAAGATGGAGCATTATTTATAGTTTCTCTCTCTAGCTGCTGGCAGTTATTGGGCCTCCCACGAGCTCCCCTCAGTTTTGGAACCGAGGCGTCCCTTCTACAATTAATGTCAGATATTCTGCACATTTTCGGTGAAAATACCTTCCCATCATTTCCCCCTGCCCTATATTTTAATATATTCTCATCTCTCCTACTCAAATCTCCCTCTGACCTCCTCACACTCATGATAACTCAACAGTTACATGCAATCGAACTTTCTCTACAATTACACAAGAGACAAAAATCAAAGATACCTACTTTTTCAATTCTTGCTCCTACTATTTATAAACTGCTGATGTCATTTCCAAAGCTCTCTCATTTCAAATTAAATTTTTTTATTCAAAATAATCATAAACAACATTTGTAATAATAGAAGACATAGTCAAAACATCATTCTAACTACATCTCGATTACAGTTATTCGACCTCATACAATTCACTCCCTCAAATATAATTACACATAAAGCATCCCACATATCCTGGAAGGCCATACCTAATCAGCTTACCCCCAATAATCCTCACATTCTCCACTTAAATCTCCTCCTCAACAATTTGCCTCACTGCCTCTCTTCAGGTTGTAGGCTCCAGAATCACTTCACGGAATACCTTCGAGTAAAATATGACGCCCAATCTCAAGTTCCCTCACTCTCAAATCCATGACTTTGAACTATAATTTAGATTTAGGCAATTCATAATCATAATATAGCAAGAGCATATTCTCAAACTTCAGCTATCTTTATTACCAACCGTCCTTCAGCAGCTTGAAGAACTCTCACAGATCATGTCCTCACCATATTCTCTTTCTTTCTCCTCTTTAAATTACATTTCCCCATATTTATACAATTTTCTAGATCACTTCAAATCCCCACATTCATATATATATATATATATATATTCTATTTTTCCATAACAGGAAACCCTAAGATCCCGATAAGAAAGTTATTTGAACTTATATATCCACATTGACCTCTTTAAATTTGTCATATCTCATTTCAAACAAATCTACCCCCTAATCCAACATTTCCAGAGAGATCTCCCTGAGCTTGAATTTCTAATTCCTACAAATTATATATCTTCTACAATGTTCTCCCCCATAATTCTTAGTTATTCAGTTAGAAATATTTTTACACATCTTCTATTTCACAGTCACATTTTCCACAGTTCGATTGCCAAAATATACTTTCCAGTTCGATCTTATATATTATATTTTGTCCTCTACTCATACATATCTGTATTTCTTATAGCTTGATTTCAATTACAAGAGTTACTTCTATCTATCAACACAGAGTTTGAATAAAAACATTCTTATTAAGCTCAAAATATCAATTACAGATAATAAGTCTTTCATGTATTTTACAGATAACAAATCTTTTAGGTATTTCACAGATAACAAGTCTTTCAGGTACATTTACATTTTATTCTCAAAATCATATCAGCTTTTAGTGATGTTTCACTCCGAGAATCTTCTGAAGAAAAGTAGGAACTGGAAATCACGGAGCATCCAACTTCTTTACGCCATTTACATCAACAAGAAACTGAATTTGGTTGAAGTTTAGACAAAGAAGCAAGGAGTTCATGCTTGAACCAACTCTTCAAACAGAAGGCCTTCTCAGCTCCAAGAAACAATGATTGTGCAGGGGTAAGACTTCCAATCTCCGTCTTCCTCCTTCACCACCATTGCCTCCTCCGCCATAACCCCCACCAACAAAGAGTTGATAAAGACAAAAAGGAGTCCTACCTTAGAATCCAATCCTTCGCAGGATACCGATGATATTGCCTCGCAGATACGCCGCCCCTCACACCTGCCACTTCAACCTTGTCCTCCGCAAGGATACAGAGATACCTCTAACATTGCTCGCCTGTTAAGACAATGTAATGAAATCTCCACATACAGCAAAAATCCTCCTCAGCTTCAGCCGCCTTGTCTCCGACATACCATAATACGTCAGTGGAACGGGAATTGGGGTGGGCATCTCCACAAATTGATCCTCGAAATATCTCAATTTGAATCTCTACATTTTAGTAGAAACTCGTTCTCATACACCATTCGCCGAGTCTTCACCATTACTACTCAGGAACTACATAATTTTTTTCAAATGCAACGTATTTTACCAGAATCCATGGTACAGGTACTATTTATATAACCATCGTATTTAATACGCAGGTACGTTTCCAAAGCAGTCATCATTTAAAGCAAAACCACTCTCTGAACCCCAAGCGTCACGTACATCAGCACTTTCCATCATCATTCAATGCATATACATCACTCCATAAAGAAATATATTAATATACCCAACCAGTCAAATCACCTTTAATTTATCATTTCTTTTCAAACTTCCAATACCAATACACATGTTCTTTCTCAACCAAAGCCAATTGTGCCTTCAATTGTGAGGGGGCGATTGTAGGAACTTATCCCTCGACCTAACCCAATTCGAACTACCTCGATATCAGACTCAGATATTTTTACACATGACGTAAACAGTCAATAGTGTCACCTAGATCACGAACAGATAAAGAATGTGGATCGGGCATAACAGAAAAGTATAAGCAAGTCAAGGAAACTTGTCTCCCACGAACTTTAGTTAATCAGTCAACCACCACTGACCTCGTTATGCGGAGAACGTGCTTCAGCACGATAACAAACTGTGGGTAAGGTCTATATAAAGAAAAAGTTTCAGAAGAGACAGAGACTGAAAAACAATCAAGAAAAACTAGATTTTCTAGACTTTAACACAAAACTTCTTATGTACATGATTAAGTATTTCCAGTTTGAGAGATCACTTATAATAAGATATCAGCCTCAAGCAATAAAAGTTACTGTTACTAAAACCCTCTACTTGAGGTCATAGTTTTTTTACCTATTCAAAGGTTTTCCACGCTAAATCACCTGTGTCATTTCTTGCTTTGCATTAGTTTTTGTTTCAGGAACATTGGTATAAGAGCTAATTTCGAGCCATTTTAAGCTATGGAAATAAGCCATTACAAGTAGCATTTTTAATTCTTTTTTTTATGAGGGAAAAATTGGTGATGTGGCATTAAGAGATGACAAATTTGAAAAAAAAATTAACTCACAATACTCACTCACTCACAAATTCTCTCTCTCTCTCTCACTCGCTCACTTTAACAACACACTTACTCACTCCCTTATATTTACTCTCTTTATCTCTCACAGTCACTATCTCTCCCTCTCAGTCACTCCCTCTCTCTTACTCGCACACTATTTCCCAATGATCAATTGTTCTCACATTGTATTTTGCCAAAAAAAGCAGTAAACCGAAGAAGTAACATCATACACCTCCCTCAATCACCAGGTAATTGAATACATTCCCATCAAAGCATCCCTATTCCCATCATCTTCTCTTCATATTTTTATTTAAATTTTCCCACGCAATGCCGTTACAATTTCTTTTTTTACCAAATTTTTGAGGAATTTCCCCCAATTTTAGGATTTAAGCAGAAACTCGATAGATTACCCACTCTATGCTAGGGCAAACATTTGTAAAAAAATTGATGTCTGATTAATTGACATTATTTTATATGTTTTTTCCTTAAAATTATCGATTCTATTAAACTCGACAAAATATTGTTGATAAATTTGATTTTCGACAATTTTAAATTTAACAAAAATCAATGTGTCGACAATTAAGGGAATACTCTATAGTAAATATTGTCAAAATTTTCGTAATCGATAATTTTAATTGTCGATTTTCTTATAATCGATAATTTATTGAAAATATTTCTCGAAGTTTTCTCTCATCGACAATAATTTAATGATTAATTGTCAATTTTTTCTACATCGGCAATTTCTTATTGCAACAATTTTAGTGTTTAATTTCATTCAATGCCTATGTCAGTGCTTAATTTGAGTTTCTTAAGCCGGATGACACCAAAGAAGAAAATCTCAGCGAATATACCCCCAACAACCTCGCATTAAAAGAAGCTAAATTCAGAAAGAGAAGGTCCCTCGCATCCAAATTTTAACAAACCTCCTCGCATGCCTGCCAAAAGGAGCAAAACTAATTCTAGTAGGGCAGGAGCAAGTGGGAGTGTTCCTTAGGTGGCAGTGACACCTAAAGAAGTTTAGGATGCTGAAAGCCCTTCTACAAGTGGTAGTGATTCCCAAGCTTCTATTTCTGGAATATATTATTTCTATCACAATGAAGCAGCTCTTGTGAGCGATTGTCCGCAATTTGAAGCTTTCCTAAACCCTACACTTGAAGATCAGGGTAGGAGAACCACGGACGAAGAAAGTATATGGGATGAAAATAATAATAACTCAAATGACTCAGAAGAGGATGAATATAATCCTAGGGACACCTCTTTGTTAGCGAGCTTTGAAACGCAGAGAGCAAAAGCTCTAGCTCTTGGACAGGTACTAAAAATAGCCAATTATTTTAGTTTTAATCCCAATTTTAGCAATATTCCCTTATTTTATTTAAATAATGACAAATGTGATTATATTGTATTTACAAGACCCCGGCTGTCGACAGGTGTTTAGCCACAGTCCTACTTAGGACATCGGTATAGAGGTTGAGAAGGTCCAAAGACTGGTAAATCTTTAAGGGCTTTGTAGAATTGGAGCCATTTCATACGCACATTACAATGCAGCATTGATTATAACTTTCGCCGAGCATTGGCATCCAGAGACCAACAGTTTTCATTTCAAATAGGGCCAGATTACTATAGCCTTAGAGAATGTGTGGAAATTAGTTGGGCTGAGAGTTGGCGGTGATATGACAAATGTTCAGGGGATGTGGAGAGCAATTAATGTCAAGCAAGTCTTTAGAAATTGTTTGTTCCAAAGCGATCAAGTTTACCTTGATCTGAAGGCTGGAGGAGCAACAATGTCTCTTTCACTTGTGAAGATGGTAGATTTTTTCGCCTACAAGCTTGGAAGAAATGTGCACAACTCTGACGCAACAAAGGCATCTTCTTCCTCTGAACCCCCAAAATTGTCTTTCTCGAGCAGTTGCCAAAGCATACATGTTGTATGTTTTAGGATCTTTTCTTTTCCCTACCAAGAAAGGGAATGATGTGTTGGCAAAGTATCTTAATTTCTTTGAGAACAAGAACTCAATGATTATGTGGTCATGGGGAGCTGCGACCTTGGCATACCTGTATTATAGCTTAAGCGCTTCTTCAAGAGTGAATGCTAAAGCTTTTGCATACTGTACTATATTGCTAGAGGTGAGTTTATGTATCCATTTTTTGGTTTTGTTGTTGGTTTGTTACTTTCTTTACCTTGTCATTGAAGGTTTCTTAATTTTGGCAGTCCTGGATATTCAAGCACTTCCCGAAGCTACCTAAAATTCCAAAAACCAATGATTCTTGTGCTCTTGAATATTGTACAAGGTGGTCTTGAACTAGGACGACAAGTGAAAGAACTGATGAACTAGCTTTAAAGATATTTAGAAAAGCTCTCGACAATTATAAGCTTGAGGATGTAAGTTCCCTTTAATTTTGTTGGATAAATTTCCCGTTACTTTTATATTATTAATTTCCTGGCTTTAAAGATGGTAATTTGTTGGATTTTTATCCTATATATTGGACAATTTAATTGTCGAATATATAGAATGTCGACAATTCCATAGTCATTTATTGTTAAACATTTGTTGACATTTCATATTTATTTAATTGTCGATTACATGAAATGTTGACAATTTCATATACATTAATTGTCGATTATTTGGAGGACCGATAATTAGTAGTAATTTATTATCGATTTTATGGAGAATCGACAATTAACATGGTAACTAATTGTCGATCCTCCATACGCCGATAATAATTTTATCTTACTCAGTGAAAATATGTATAAATTTATTTGCCTTACTAATATATATTCCTTTCGCATTCTAGGCTGTCTAAGACCCGTACTTGGAGAGAAAAAAAGATAGACATATATTCAAAAAAGTCGTTAGTTTCACCGGTTTCATTTGTAGTCCTAAACACATCGGGCCGTATTATCCTGACAGAGTACAATGATAGTACAACCGAAGGCAACCTGTGTCTAGGATTCCCATTTGTCTCGAGAAGAGCAGCTTTTGTTTTGCTACTGAACCATGCGCATACAAACTGAAGTATAATTGGGAGGATCTATTCTCTAAAGGGAAATGAAGGGACTCTTTAATCAAGATGAGGGGGAGGAAAGTACACGATGGAATTCCTATCTGTGGTGAAGGATACTTTGAATGGTTCAATTCAGTTTTATTCACCAAACTTTGCCCAACTGTTGTTAATCTTGATGAAAATGATGATGGGAGGATATTGGGCGATGGGGGTAGTATTGGTGGTGGCGTTTGGGGTGTTGTTGGTGGCGGTGTTTCGTACCGTAAAGATTTGAGTATTGTTGCTATAGTGTTTGGCCCTTGGAGTAGTACATTTGTTCCTTCTTCTAATATTAGCTTTTACTCTTTTACAAGTTGAGGGCCAAAATGAAGATCTCGTTCATTTAGAAGAGGAGATCTCCAACTTGAAGTCTGAAGTCCATTCGCTGAAGTCAGCGAAGGAGGTGGAAGACTGGGCAAGATCTGAATTGCTTGTGGGTATCGAGTTGAAGATGGGCGCACACTCTCCTCACCGTTTAAGTAATATTTGCATACTCGGCAATTAATAGTAGCAGACAATGTTAATTATCGAATCTGAAGTTCAAATGGCATCATAGTCATTTATTGTCAATTATAAAGAGAATCGACAAATTATAGTAATTTATTATTGATTATAAAGAGATTCGATCATTTATAGTAATTTATTATCGATTATATGGAGAATCGACAATAAACATGGTAACTAATTGTTGATTATATGGAGAATCGGCAATTTTTGCTTACTCAGTGAAAATCTATTTTTATTTATTTACTTACAAATTAATTTATTAGTGACTTTAATTAATTTATTTCCCTTACTATTACAGATAGTTGAATGTGAAAGATTGAAAGAGTCATATGACAGATTGCAAATCTATATTTAGGCGAAGCAAGTGGTCAACTCGATCTGTGAGAAAGACTTTAGCAAAACAGAAAAGAAACTTAATGATAAGGAATCCGTAGTTTTGTTTCCCCTACTTTAGTTCACCATGTTTTAACATTCCCTTCTTTCTGTGTTGTTCATAGATGTCATACATGTTTATTATCAGAAATTAGAGTGTAATTCACTGAGGGAATCAAATAAGAAGTTATCAAAAGATGTTTGTTCATTGAAGAAGTCACTTACAGATTTGAACCTACAATTACAAACGAAAGTAAGTACTATGAATGCCAAGAAGAAACAAGCTTATTGAAAGTTATTCATTTTTTAGGAAGTACTCATTTATGATTGATAACAGGTGTAAGAGTGTAAGACCTTGGCTGCTATCAATAAGAATTTAATTAAACAAGTTGTAAATTAAGAACCACAACCCTTAGCGGTGAGGATAAAATATCATATTAAGGAATATAGTACATCTAAACCTATATTCCATTTATTACTTATTTCATGATTATCCTTCTTTTTATGTGTAGCTAAACTTGGCTGTACACTCAGAGGCAAATATCGTAGGAGTCTAAGACTGAAAGCAGAAGTACAACGAGTTAAGCACAAGATATGAAGAAACGTAGAAGAATTTGAGTGAGAGAGATATGAATGTAAGTTGATTTAAACATGTGTTATTAGGCGACACCTTTTGAAGTAATATACATTTAATCAACAGTTTATTTTTTGTTATAGGAGACTTTCCATGTCAGTGAATTTTATGATATTGTCTATCATGCCTTTTAAATATTATCAAATTTTTTGAAGGAGTACCTATTACCAATATTGTCTGTTATGCATTTTAAATATTGTCAAATTGTTTGATTTTGACATATTATTGTCGATAATTGTTGAAATCGACAATATTGTCTATCATATCCTCTAAAGATTATCGATTTTTTTTTATTTCAATAATTTATTGTCGACAATTGTGATAATCGATAAATTTATTTGTGACTCTGGTGAATCGTCGATAATTTATTATCAACTTATATTGTACACGACAGTTTATTATCCAGTCTCTGAGTAGGTCTTCTGTACGTTAATCTTGTGTGTTTATGAATAAGCCCATGATTGATAGGTGAAGGCTACTCAAGACGGGTGGTACGCCAAATATATTCGCGAAACTAGCAGGCTTGTAAGTTTGCCTGTGAGTTCTAATTTGCTTTTCACTAAATATTAATAATGTCTCCCAAACAGGCCCTATACTATATAGGAAACCAAACTGAGGATATTCGAAGAGATGAGATTCAATCTTCAAAATGATAATGATGAGTGGGTGTTTGCACCTTTGTCATCCTACGCTTATAGTTTGGTTTTAAATTACTTTATTTTAATTTATAACTACGCTATCGTGGTTGTGTTTGTGACATAGGGAGTATGGCGTCTGTCACTAAAAGGTGTCATTGAAGGAGGGGAAGGGGATTTTACAGATCCTGATAACCCGACATGCGAGGAACTTGGTCGGCAGTTCACTAAACTTTTAACTATTGCTCAAGAGGGTCCAAAAGGGGAATATCAAGATGACTTGATCTTAGAAGGGGGGGAGTATAATGAGATGATCAATTTGAGGTTGAAGAAGATTGATCATAAAACCAAGCTAAGGCAGACTTTGTTTCAACCATTTAATTGGTTCCAACCTGATATACAGGATGTTGAAAGGGATAGGAACACGTCATTTATGGTTGTTGCATCATATGCGTATTAGAACCAATTGAAGCTCTTGAATTTGAAGCAGTGCTTGTGTACTCTTCCAAACCTACTCTTTGGAAGAGTGTGTTCAGTCAGACTTTGGATGTAGCTTACAATGATTTAGGAGAGAGAAGGTATGATACTTTACTGTGTGCCTTTAACTTTAATGGTGTGTTCATGTAATATTTGTATATGGGCCATTTATTGGTAACATATTATGAGAAGGTGGCCATCTTCATCAGCAACAAGGAGGCCCTAACTTTTTTACCTATGTTCTGGCCGAAAGAAAACAACAAGATTACCAAATTGAACAGATTTTAAAACATTATTGCTGATAGTACAAAGTACTGGTGGGTTGGGATGACATCTGATAAAAACTTTAAGAAATTGAAGACCAAGTACCTATCACCTATTCCTCTATGGTGGGCGCATGTGTAATTGGAGATTTTATATGATTTCATGAAGGCATCTGTGAAGAGCTATTTTGACACGCCAAACCAGGCTTAGATGAAGTTGATGAAAGACAATAGCGTTAATCCATGGGATTACAACACAAATGATTTGTTTTCTTGAATGTTGCACATATTTGTATGTTTTTTGATGATGTGCAGCTGCCGCATAAATCAGGGTATTTTTTGTAGCTTCTGGATATAAGTAGCTATTTCATAAAACATTTGTAATTTTCAAGTTTATGGTGTAGTGGACAGTTCTAATTATCGAGTTCTAGGTGCAATCGACAATAAATGGTCGACAGTTCTAATTGTCGAGTTCAAGGTGAAATCGACAATTAATTTTCGAATACACGAAATTGTCGACATTTATTATTGTCGACGATTATGTCATCGACAATAAATTGTCGCCCAGTTCGACAATATGTGTAGACAGTGGAACAATAGAGTAGAATGCATAAAAAAGAGATTGAGAGTCTACGAAAATAGTAATTAATTCCACGATAACCAGATGACTAAGGGAGAAAAACATTTTTTTTCAAATTCAACCAAGCATAAATTTATCTCATTTTCTCCCTACACACTAGTTACAACTAAAATGACCACCAGGGCAACCATTATACGTGGTCCCTCGCAGCAAGGGCATCTTCTTCTCTCACCATCACCTTGACCCGGTTCATGAGACTAGCCACACACTCCCGCGAATTCAGAATCACGAACTGCAGCTGACAATGGTACAAATAATCTTCCCTCTGTACCTTCGCATTTGCCTCACTCAAATCTGGATAATATGCCTCAAACGACAAGAATGTCAAACCCTCGATTCCTTTTAAACTAAAATATCGCTTCCTCAACTCCTGATACTTCTCATGCACACTATAGAGAAATGCATCCTCACGAGCTTGAGCCCTAGTTTTAACCATCTTACGAAAGAAACAAGAAACAAGAAACAAGAAACAATAACCTCCTCAAGCAACATAATCGGTATTTATACATGGGGCATTTAAAATTGGGTCCCTTAAAATTGTATCAATATCAGTGCATTGTTCAACTCACGTTCCCTCCATCTTACTTAATGTACTTAATATCGCTAAAAATGAAAACTTAAGTACAACAATAAAAGTCGCAATGATCTAGACTAATAGCAAGCATATCAAGCTATTCAGCAACTCCCTCCACCATGGTTGTCTGATTATACCTCTTTTCCATCATTTGTAGGAGCCCCTACGTATGTAACGAGGCAAATAAATTAGTAATATATAGCATATGTTATCGATGAAGTTGTTGGGAACTACTTATTTGTTGTATTAGGGTACTCACCAGCTTCTGCTTTTTGAAATAATAATTTTACTTGTGGGTAAGTTCATTTATCGTGGCTTCCAAAGAATTTGCGCCCTTTGCATGTCTTCTTTCTCTTTTCCACAACTATCTTCATTCCACCCTTCTATCGACCATCTTTCTTGTGATCATCTTTTGCACGACCTTTGGTTTCTGCCACAAGAGGATATAAAATAGGAGCTTAAGACATCACTGTCTCAGCTAATGGAGTTGAAATTGAAGTATCCGACCTTAAGATTTGAGTGAGAGATGCTTCGTACGCATCTAGGTGTAACTCAAGCTTGTCTAGCCTTGAAATTACATATTCAAAGTTTGGTTTATTCTTTGATGCCTTCTCAAAAAGGTTTGCTACGCGAAGTATAAGGTGGCTATGCCGTAATGGTTTCCTCAACTTCTCTCCATTCACGAAACTTTTGTCGTACAATCGAGAATATTTGTTTGCACCAATCTTCCACCTTGGTAGAATAAATGCATCTGGAATTTGAAGAACATCATATTTTGAGAAAACCTTGAAGAGATGGAGACATGGCAGACCTACATACTCGAACAACTTGTATTCACAATGGCCTGTTAGGCTAGCCAAGTCTATCTTCAGCTTAAAACTTTCAGGCGCTCCACTATGTGACTTCACAAGTATTTCATGAACATTGTCGTCTATGCTCTTTTCTATTGCTACAAATCGTGCAGTTTGATTGAATTGGTCTTCAACTTTATGGAAAATTTACCTTGCATAAATCTTTGCTGCATGTTTTAGTAGAGCCTAGTGAGGTCCGACTTGCCGATATCTATGTTGGGATTGGACGTCATCTTCCTTCTCTCTTTCAAATGTCTCTAATATAGTTGTTACATATTTTGTCACAAAACTGTACAGACCAGTTGAAGGAAGCAGCCAACCATTGAAAAATTTGTTTGTTCACTCACTTCGGCCAGTAGTACTCATGCTATCATAGAAAGTACCTCTATTCCATAAAGGTATCCATCTTTCTATTATATTAAATATCTCTTGCATCTAATTGTTGTCATCAAGTTATGTTTCTTCTTAAGCTCATTTCACCTTCTATCGAACTCTCCAGGATCATATGTGTTGTGGATAATTGAATCTATATCAGTTTTGAATGTAGATAGATCTCGATAAACATGACCAATTTTTTAGGGATCTTGTGTATGATGTGCCATAGGCAAAGCCGATGTTTGGTGTTTGGGAACACCTGCGAAAAAATACAAATATTAGAGAACATAGATTGTCGAGTACAAAATCAGTAGACACTTAATCAACATTATTGTCGATTTCACTATTAATCGACATTATGCCAGCTATAATTGTCGACATCATGACTTTCGATAGTATAAATTGTCGACTTCATGACTTTCCACAGTATCAATTGTCGACAATGTGACTTTCGACAATTAAATTGTTGAGTTCATGATTTTTGATAAAATAAATTGTCAACTTTGTGGATTTCGACAATTATGTCAGCTATAATTATCAACATAGGGACTTCTCAACAATTATAACAACTTAGTCACAAACCACATTTACCTGACAATTCTTGTAATAATAATATTGAGACTAACCTTGGGGACTTTTGGTACCCATTGCAGCATTTTGGTTAGTGATAATAGTCGCCGAGTGTTTATTGCTCATCGCCTTTAGCCATGTATGAAATAACCAAGTAAATGTGGTCTCTTGCTCATTCCTCAACAAAGCACATCCGAGCTAGATTATTTGGTAGTGGTTGTTTATTCTTTTGAATGGAGCAAATGGTATCTTATAAACGTTTGTCCAATACGTGGTGTCAAAAGTTACTGCATCCCCAAAAACCTCATATGCCATTCGGGATCGCCCATCTATCCAAAAAAAATTCAGTGTTCTGTCATCATCGTCGAGCTGAATGTCAAAGTATAACATAGGATCTTCGAGTTGCTTTTCTTAAACCAATCTAATATAGCCTGAGTATCACCACTCGATAGACGTTCCTTGTTAACCTTAGATTTGTGTTTGTAATAATCACGTTTGTTAAAACTTTTTTCTGAGAAAAGAGTAGACACCTTGCTTACTGAGATGTTGTGCAGCTCAAAAGTCTCAATTTGGTTTTTTTATAGCTTTAAAAAAGAAATGTTTAATCTTCATACGATGGTGGTTGCAAGGTGAAACAAGCATGTGGTTATGCACATCTAAGAAACTGGTAACAACAAATTTATAAAGTTTTTTTCTCCAATTAATGTTTAAAGTAGCCTTACACCCACATTGGTAAGAAGAATGCTTCTTCCTATCTTGTTCACTTGTATCTGAAGTTTTGTTTTTCTTTGAAAAACCATTGCACGAAAAAAAAAATTACTCATCCTATCTCCTCGAATCTTAGTCCTTTTTTAGAATTGCGTTTCTTTGTGGAGAACCCTTGCTTCCTTCCATATTGTTCATAAAAGAAACTTACGCCATCCACTATATCAAAAGTTTGCCCTTCATATGGCATCTTCACATACAAAGAATCAATGGTACAATCAGGTATTCCGGAACACATACCCGACATACGTTCGTTGGCAGCCCTTAGTAGTGATTCATCTCCGATTACCTTTGACCACTCTGGTTTAACAAAATCTTCCATATTATTATCCTGTCATATAGAAGGAATTATTGGATACATTCCCATTAATCAAATACATTTATACAGTCAAACGAACATTTAAAATCAAAAGTGGCAGACAAGTAATCACAAATGCAAAATAAAAAAAATACTATTTTTTATAATAAATTTTTTTATTACATAGGAATTTTTGGGGCACAGTTGTACATCATGTATGCAATTAGATAGTTCAAAATAGATATTACACTAACATGTTGGGGAACCCAACATGTTAAACCCCAGTTCACTAAGTACACTCTGCAGGTCCCCAATCCCAAATATATTCCCTTCAATCTGATTCTTCAGAAAATTACTCCCGGCAGGTTTCCAACTCCTCTATAAATCTATGTGTGCTTGCCTTTCTCGTTCTGCAACTTCCAATGCTTCCATACGTAATACTACTTGAGACCAAAATATTTCATTAACTTCTTCATTAGGGGGAAGACTAGGGGAATTACTTCATTATCGTAGCCATCATGTTCCATACCAAAACACTCATGGAATAAATTACATACCCATTAATTAAATCCCATATTTGTAAACAGGTTTTACTAAGTTATATTGTCGACAACCTCATAGGTCGAAATTATTTTATAAATTTATGATATTTTCGAGAATATTTTGTCGATTTGTTTTCTTTTCGACAATATATTGTCGATTTCTGATGTTTTCGACAATACTTTTGTCGATGGATTGGTTTTGTGACAATTTACTCGCAAATTATTGTCAACTTATTTAACTAAGTCAATTTCGGCAATTAAACAATGTAAATTTGTCGATTGTTGTGGCGTACGACACTCCTAAATTATTGCATGGCCAAATTTAGATAATTACATGTCGATTACGTAGTGTACGATAATTGTTAAATCTACATAGAAGAATTTTGCACATACCCTACTAATCTATTCGCCATAGGGTGTGGTTGTAGTGTGTAGACCCCCCCACCACCTCTGAGAGTGTGTTTAGATTGCTGGGATGTCTCCACTAACCTGTTAAATCATGCAAAATCAATACCTAAATTACTCTATAGCACAAATTCCAACAGCACGTCCCAAAAAATACAATTCCAACACGGAGATAGATGAGAAAGATTTGTACCTTAACTGGTGTGGGAAAAGAGATAGTCAAATTTGAATATATTTTGGAGTGAGGAAGAGTGGCATGATGTGTGGAGTGATGGAGTGGAGAGAGAGACGGAGACGAGATGATCGAGAGTGAAATTTGAATTTTGGAGTGAGAGCAAAAAAAGGAGCGTAAATTGGATGGATGAGTGAAATGTCACATAATCAAGAAAGTAAACGTGAGTTGGTAAGAGAGAGTGAGGTATGTGGTGAAAGAGGGGGTGTCGAATAATTAACAAAAGAGGGTGTAGGGAATTCCTCTCCCTTTTCTTAGCATGGTTTTTC